>QNQO01001133.1:0-367548 GCA_003290165.1 Berberis thunbergii | reverse complement strand
TCCTTTCCTCCAAGTCGTCAACCCCCTTGCTACTTTCTTTTTTCTTTCTCGATAAAACTAAAACCAAAAGCGGGATTAATAGAACCAAGTCATTCTGCCACATGTAACTCCCTCATTGGTCACAACACGCCACCATCTGCCCTCCATTGGCCAGTCAGGCCACATACACGTCTCATCGAATCCTCGCATCGTATTAGAATAAACTCAAGCCAAATTTTTCATTTCATCGATGGTTCGTTAATACTCACTAATAAACACACAGAGAGAATTTCAATAACCCTATTTGGTCCGTCAAAACACCAAATCCCCAAATCGACTTGTAGATCTATTCGTGAAACATGATTTGTTGAAAGAGGATTTCATCTCTCCTTCTGATCTCAGATCGGACTCGTTCAATGGCGAATCAGAGGAACGAGATTACTCTTCTTCTATGCGTATGTTCGTTCGCGCTCTCCGTTCTTGGAGGGTAAGATTTGATTCAATCCAAACCAATTTCAATTTCTTGTTATTAACTTCCACAAATCGAAAGAGTGATTGGTTTGATTATTTTACACACCAGGAAGAGTTATTATGATGTACTTGCAATTATCGAAAGTGCGACGGACGAGCAGATCAAACGGCGTATCGGAAGCTCGCGTTGAAATGGCACCCTGATAAGAACCAGGGGAATGAGAGGCGAATAAGAAATTGCGGAGGATAAATAATGGTATAGATTTTGTCGTTTTTATGCTTTTGATTGAATTTTTTTGGGTGTTATGTGTTTGATTGAGGTTGAATTGTTGTTTGCAGCTTATGAAGTGTTGAGTGATAAGGAGAAGAGGAATATTTATGATAGGTATGGTGAGGGGGATTGAAACAACATGCGGCCGTGGGGAAGAGGTGGTGGGGGATGAATATCAGGGATATTTTAGCAGGTATGTTTTGATCAAATTTGATTGTTTTGCGAAGAGTGAATAAGAGTAAAGTTTTGATTTTTGTGATTTTTTTAAACCCAATTATTAGATCATAGACTGAATTATGAGTAGGTAACGAGGCGGAAAAGATCATCTCTTATCCAGTGGACTTGATGCATTTTTTTGACATAATTAAAGTGGACATTGGGTGGTTTTCGTGCTGATTTAGCTTAGAACAATCTGTACTGAATTTGAGAATTAGAGAGCTCAAATATACTCTATTATTAGCACCTGGAATGAAATTTGGTAGACTTATGGGTTTCATACTTACTTTTGAACATCATCATATGACCTCCCTAGCATTATAACTTGAACTCCCAGATTATTGTAATGTTGCGAAAGCACTCTACTATTGAAGGTTTCTCATAGGAAGGCAGCTAATCCCCATTCCCTTTCCCCATCTGAACATGAGACAAATTGCTCCTCTAGAAATACCAGATTGTAGCAACAATTTGGCTGCTTTTAAATGAAGATGGTCAAAGGTGATCCTTCCACGTGTTGAAAGTGAAATGTCCTCATCCATTTCCTAGCCTTTCAAATTTATTCAATAACAGGTCGGACAATGTTTATCAGTATACTTCACACTTGGAGAAGCCCTGTCTATTTGTGAGGAGGATGCACTTTATATTTAATGAAATCAGCTAGAGGCGAATGTAGGCTGGCGAGGGTTCATTCTTAACATAGGCACTGGAGGAAAACTCTATCGTATTAATATTCGTTTGCATCTGCCAAAAGGATGGTACGCCTACAGGCTACACATTCCACTTGGGAATTGAAGGGCTCCTTTGCCAATCCCAAAACCATGATAATGTAATACTTTGTTACCCGAGGATATTCTACTTAAAGCCTCACGACAAAGAGAAAGGGAGATAGGGATGGCGGACCTCCCTACATTATGCCCATACGACCCTTGAAGAAACTATTTGTATCAACAAGAAAGAGGTCTTTTGTGAATTGAGTTACAAGTTCTGATTAAACCTCTCCCTTGTTGTCTTATCTAAATTTGACTCACCTGTTCTTTTAAATGAGTATTCTCAGAACTCCAATCTACGAAGTTTCCAACATCGAAACCCTCACAACTTTCATAGAATGAGGCAAATTTCAAATAGGTTGGTGTTTAGTTGCAATGAATTGTCTGGAATAGAAGTAGGTTCATTGTATGAGTTCCATGGTAATCTTATCCAGCTTCACAGAAGTATGTTGAAAACCAGCATTTCATCACGTTCTAAGCAGGTGAAGTTGAAAGCCAGCATATTATCACGTTCTAAGCAGGTGAAGCATAAGTTTCATGGAAACTAAATGGCATTCAGACTGGGACTCTCCTTGTTTCTGTGAAACTAGCCTAAGTCTGTGGACATGGAGTGTAATCAAATACAACCTAGAGGGTTTCTCATAAGGGCAATGACATATAGAGTTCATATTCTTTTCTTTGCGTTTAAGTCGTTTTTATATCCAACACCCCAAGCCCCAAATAATCAGTTGGTATAGAATTCTTAATTAGTTTCTTATTTTTTTGGGGAATTTACCATGGCCATTATTGAAAAATCTCAAGAAGAGAATGTTTTAGTTTCATTTTGATGGGGTTAGTTGCTACTAAACTTGTATGCCATATTTGTACATATTACCAAACTTATTGTAACTATGTTTTCTATATCTATTTATCTAAAGTAACCAATCTGTTGAACTATATTATCATTTTTCTTTGTCACTTTTGGATTTTATGTTTGTCATGTCATATTTAAAACTATGGATAGTGTATACTTGACATTGCTGACTGAATAACTATATATTTTAGCTTCTTTGGTGGAGGTGGAATGGAAGAAGAAGAGGAGAAGATTGTAAAAGGGATGACTTAATTGTTGAATTGGATGCATCTCTGGAGGATTTGTACATGGGAGGCACCCTGAAGGTATGATTATATATTATGTTGGATACATTGTTCTAGGAAATGAAATGAGGCGACTTGTATAAAACGAAAAAAAAGGAACTGAAATAGATGGAAACTCTTTTGCATGAACACCAGTCCCAGTGATGGTCCCTACTTTACAAAATGTCCCTAAAGTCATGTTTGTGGAGTTTGCATTATTTCCTGCATAATTTAGACACTGGGAATTGTTTTTGTTTAATTATGAGTTTCATATCAGCCTTTATATTACTCTTTTTGTGATTATATACATTGAATCGTTCAGGTATGGAGGGAGAAAAACATCTTAAAGCCAGCCCCCGGAAACAGAAAGTGTAATTGTCGAAATGAAGTCTATCATAGGCAGATTGGTCCTGGAATGTTTCAGCAAATGTCAGAGCAGGTAAACTCCATTGCCAATAGTATCATTGTAGAAAGTGCTATTTCAACAGTTTATTTTAATGGGCTATGGTCATGCAAGATGTAGTTGATTATGATAGTCAGTTGGAATGGGGGAGATTTTATTGCAAATTTCTTCGTTACGTTACAGACTACATAAACATACAGCCAACTGACATTGATATTTATTGATCTTTAGGAAATGGTTTCGTTTGTTGATACATGCTTATAAACATTTTACTGTCTGCCCCTCCAGGTCTGCGAGCAATGCCCAAATGTCAAATATGTAAGGGAAGGATACTTTGTTACTGTTGATATTGAGAAAGGGATGCAAGATGGAGAAGTAAGCTATACTACTACATTCATTTTATTTGTCTACATCAATGCTCATCATGAGTTAAATTGTTTGGGTTGTGGACAAGGTTTTTCTACGCCTTTTTACAAGTTGACCCTTTTATTAGACTCCAGGTCATTTGAAAGTAGAATTTTTCCTTGCTCTTTGATGTTGAAGATGACTTTGTTTTTTGGAAATTATTACTTTGATCTCTCTCCCCCCCCCTCCAAAAAAAAAAAAAATCTTCCACGTTTTTGTAAAAAACTAGGGAATATCACAGAATTCATGTTCTTCTTTCTCCATTCCTCTTTCCCCTTGTCTTTCTTCTCACTTTTGTTCTGGCTAATTTTCTTGAGAAAATTTTCATTTGAACAAATGCACCCTTAGTATTTTATTGTAGATGTGTCTCATTTTATACTTCTGGCTTTAGTAGCATAAAACTTCACTTGTTAAAAATACTTTTCCCCTGGTATGATTTTCTGTATTTTAAGATATTTCCATTCACAAATTTTGCAGGAGGTGAGCTTTTACGAGGACGGTGAGCCAATAATAGATGGAGAAGCTGGAGATCTCAAGGTCTAATCCAACTATTAATTGTTTGTTTGTTATCAGTACTGGATGATGGACCCCCACTTCCCTGACTATAATGATCTTGTTTCAACTATTGACTTGGAATAACTTCTGATTGTGCAGTTTCGGATCCGTACTGCGCCACATGATCGCTTCAAACGGGAAGGCAATGACTTGCACACAACTGTCACTATAACACTGGTATATCTTTCACTTTTCTTAGTTCTATCGTTTCATTTTTATGGTTTATTGTCTGATATTGAAGTGGCCATTTGTCCTCCCTTGGATATTTCATGACATCCTCTTTCGACAAAGGAATTCATATAATGTTCTATATGACCAGTGTAGTTTTGTGGTGATACCTAAATACATTTCTATACGACTATATCTTCATGTATGTTGTGTACTGCGATTGATCTGTTGAAATACTTCTCGTCAGGTCCAAGCTCTTGTTGGTTTTGAAAAAACTATCAAACACCTTGATGAACATCTTGTGGATATCAGCTCAAAGGTGAATTTCATTACTCTCTTCTGCTTCTATACCTAGCATATAATTCACGTGTCTGAGAATGGTAACCAAATGTTTTAATAATGACCATCAGGCTATTACTAAACCAAAGGAAGTAAGGAAGTTCAAAGGGGAAGGGATGCCTTTGCATTTTAGCTCAAAGAAGGGAGACCTGTATGTCACCTTTGAGGTCTTATTTCCTTCATCGCTGACAGAAGACCAGAAGAAGAAGATCAAGGAAGTCCTAGGTTAGGACCAGATTTTTCCATTCCTGGTTGCAGGTTGTGAGATGCTTCGTTAGAAAGGATTGATTGTGGCTAATAGGCTGCCTTTGGAAGTTTACAAAGTGGCAACTATTTTTGTATTAAGGATGTCGGTACTGTAGTATTTCCGTTGTCCTGCCTTCACTCATGGTGATTTTGTCTCCTTACCTCACATGAAATGTAGTTATTTTTATTTTACTTCTGTACAAGATTCTAACAAGAAAGCCTAGAAAATTAAACATTGATTTAGTAAATTAAACTTTGGTTATACGCTTCTACTGCATCTTGTGAGAATATGTGAATTTTGTATGTTGCTGATATGCTTATGCATTTGCTATAATGATTTATGTTAAAAAAACCTGCCACATAAATCTCTCTGAACAGGTTGTTTGATGGCAATGCTACTCTTTGGGGCCATTACCTAAACTAGGATTTAAATTAGGATTTCACCCTAAATTACCCATGTTTTAATTCAGATAATGCATTTTGAACAGGTAAAAGAGTTCGTCTAATCTTATTGAAGGTGGTGGTTTATGTGGAAATTTTTTCCAAACCTGTTTATAAATATCATTAATCAACATTGAATTTCTGAATTAGAAAAGAATTTTGGTAATGAAAAACTACACGCAAATCAAAAGACGAAGGACCTGTGTGTGTCGAGGGTGTCCAAAATCTTAAACATACTTAGCAGAACAAGAGTCCCCAGACCCAACATTAACCTTGACAATACCGTTTTCCTTCTTAGCAGTCTCAATAACCTTTTGTTCAACCTTTGGAGTTCTGAATCCAGCATTTGCACAACTTATGATAGGCTTAGCTTCCCCATGAACCAGTTCTTTCTTAATGGGTGTTGCAGGCATAGCTTCCTCTTTCTTCGGCGCCACGACTTCCTTCTTTGGTGTAATTTTCATACCACACGAACTTGTAGTGTAAGTCCTCCTAGAACAACTGCTCTATCAAATTTAGTTAAGTTACTAACATTGTATTTTACCCAATATTGCATAATATTGCCTGGGAGGCTATACTTTCATTACTATGGAGATTTTATGCATTCGGTATTTTCATCAAATCTCTAAACCATTAGATTATTTTTACATACATCGATCTCTCATCATGGCACAAGTGCTATGGAGATCAGTTCTTTATATGAATGAGAAATTTTGGTCACAAATAATGAGTTGCAGTGGTTGTCAAGAAACGCCACCCTTTCTTGCTTGAGATGAAAAACATTTTCTATCTATCGGAACTAATACCTTATGACTGAATCAACATGAGGTTTTAAGAGATGGGATCAACTGGAAAAAAGATTATTCCATTCATGTAACATAACAAGGAACATCCAAATATCTGCAAATTAACATTTTTTCTTTCTTTCTAAAACTACTAGAGATTATTCCTAACCAGCTACCCCTTTGTTCTGGGGGCTTTGAAGTTTGTGGAGGCACCCAATATATGCCATTAGTATCAGCAAACCAGTTACACTTATAACGGCAGTTCGATCTATCTTTATTAGAATCATATAATGTAACATCTCCTGAGACCATTTTTCCATTATCTGGCCACCAAAGATGGCACCAAATCAGTTTGCTCTCACCAGTATATATACCCATTAAAAATGAATACGTCTCGTCCTGAGCTACAGAGCGGATACCTATTAAACCCTCTTTGGATTTGCAATGAATCTGCAATACTGGACCTCCTAAAGAGTTTTTCATGTAAATTCTACTTCTTCCATTTCAGACCAACACTCCTGCACTGCAAAGGCAAGCAGAAGAATAACAAAGGTGGCGCGACTCACTTTTCTTGGATCAGACATTGTTGTTGCTCTTACTGATGATTTTGTTGTATCTTTCATGGCATACATTGCAATTTGATCCTTTAAGTAGAGAAAATCTCCATCTCTATATGGTCAAATGTATTAATTTCAGATTCTCAGAATAAAACTCTTAATTGAAACTTTAAAAGATGTTCTTGGAAATCATAGTATTCTTTTTTTTGTAAAAGTCTAAATGGAATCTGAAATCTTAAACGAGATCTTTAGGATTGAATGAGATTACAGACCATATGGCAATGTATTAATTTCAGAATAAACTCTAATTAAAATTTTAATTGCAAAATACGTTATGAATTTTTTATGAATTCAATAATTGCTTGCACACGCACAAATTATAAAGGGTAAAAATGAAAAAAAATGATTAACAATTGATTTTTTGCTTTTTTCATCGTCGTCATCATCATCAAAGCCCATTCCCAAGATTTTTTGCTCTTTTATATATAATAAATTTTGTTTGAAATGATTTTGGTCATTTTAAATATTGAACACTGCCATGCAAGTGTATACTCAATTTTTTAAATTTATATAATTTACTGTTATTCCCAACTTTGCACACACATGTAATTGCAAACAGTCAAACACGTTATCAATTTTTATGAATTCAATAATTGCTTACACACTCCTGCGCTACGACGGCAAGCAGAAGAATAACAAAGGTGGCGCGACTCACTTTCCACACGTTATCAAAGTTTTATTCTTAAATTGAATTCATATTATACATGTGAGTCATATATCATTTCATAAAGGAGCAATTTCCAAAATTGATAGCCTTTCGAAGAAAAAAAAAACATATCATCTCTATGCCTTGATAGCCATACTACATTCACTAGTAGGGATTGTTGGAGATGTTGGCTTGAGTTCGACATACGTGCAAATTTAGTTCCACATTGAGTAAGCCAGTAAGGATTAACATCATGTTAATAAACGATAGGAGCAGTTGAACCTAATTTGTAAACCTCACACTTGGGCGTAGCGAGTGTGTAAGTTGGGGGCAATATTATCGTTACTCAACAAGAAGTGTTTGATTACCATGAGACATTCACACAAAAGTTGCGAAACTTATTACTGTGTGTAGCTTTGGGAGACACGAGTTTGACGCTTGAACGAGTCTTTGTATGGTCTCAAACAGGCGAATCGAAATTGGTTTCCAAACTCCCTTCTATATTGTTGGGTGTTGCATGGCTTCAAACAATCGCAGATTTCCCTCCACTCATATCAAGCGCTCATCTCACACTTTTCTCCTATCTATGTTGATGATCCAAATGCTACTGTCTCACTGAAGCACCTACTCCATATGTCAATCAACATCAAGGAACTTTGGATCTCTAAAATACTTCTTGGGCATTGAAGTAGCCTACTCATCCCAAGGAATTTCCATCTCAATCTCAATGAACATACCGCCAGTTTCCCCATGGAACAAAAGGAACCTTGAACGACCAACTGCTTTAGTGAAAACATCAGCAACTTGATCAGTGGCTTGAATATGATGAACATGAACAACCTTGCGAGCAACTTTTTCTCGAACAAAATAAAGATCAATCTCAATATGTTTGATTCTAGAGTGAAGCACTGGATTAGCACTGAGCATGACGGTGCTCTTGTTATCGCACCATATATTTGGTGTTGAGCAACCAATTCTCAACTCATGAAATAGAGTTTGTAACCATGTTAACTCAGCTGTAACAGATGCTAAGCTTCTATATTCCGCTTCTGTGCTGCTTCAAGAGACAGTTGCTTTGTTTCTTAGATGACCAGGATATGAGATTATCACCCAGATACACACAATAACTGGAGGTAGATCTCCTATCATTAGGATCAGATGCCCAATCAGCATCACAGTATCCACTTAACCGAAATGAAGGAGTGGGAGCAATGTGAAGTCCAAAGTTGGGTGTAGCCTTGAGATACCTCAAAATTCTCTTCACCACTCTCCAGTGTGACTCAAGAGGAGCTTGCATGAATTGGCAAACACGATTTACTGAATATGCAATTTCAGGCCTAGTAATTGTGACATATTTGTAACGCTCCCACAATGCTGCGATACAGCTGAACATCTCGGACAGGATCACTACCTGTAGCAAACAATTTCTCCCCACCACTCATGGGAGTAGGCAGTCCATTTAGCAAACTGCATCTTGGCTCTACACAAGAGGTCACCAATGTATTTGGATTGAGACAAAAACAACCCATTGACAGTGTGCTGTACTTGAATACCAAGGAAGAAATGAACAAGTCCCAATTTTTTAAAGAGAACTGAGCATTTAGCTGTTGAATGATTTGGGACACAGAATGAGAGTCAGCACCAGTGATGAGTATATCATCAACATAGACAAGAAGAAAAATAGGAGAAGGGGTATGTCTGATGAACAAGGATGAGTCAGACTTTGTAGACTCAAAACCAAGCATGAGAAGTGTACGATGAAGCTTGTCAAACCATGCGCGGGGAGCCTGCTTGAGGCCATATAAGGCCTTATGAAGTTTGCAAACAGCTGTAGGTCGTGAAGGATCTATGAATCCAGGGGGTTGCATCATGTAAACCTGCTCTTGTAGATCCCCATTCAAGAAGGCATTATTGATATCTAACTGAAAAATAGACCAGCCATATGTTACTGCCACTGTGAGCAAAACTCGTATAGTAGTTGGCTTCACAACCGGACTAAAGTCTCTGAGTAGTCAAAACCAGCCACCTGCTGAAACCCTCTAGCCACTAACCTGGCTTTATACCTGTGCACAGTGCCATCAGAATTATGCTTAACCTTGAGAAGCCATCGACACCCAACTACATCTCTATCCTTGGGAAGATCCACTAGAGACCATGTATTATTGCGAAGTAAAGCCATATATTCATCTTGCATCGCAGACATCCAGTGTGGAGTGTCCAAAGCTTCCTGAAGGCTAGATGGGGCAGTAGTAGAAGCCATGTAAATTTTGGGTTTGTAAATGCCAGCTTTCGACCTTGTGAGCATAGGATGACCAGGAGCAGTAGTAGTAGGAACAGAAGTAGGATTAGTAGGTAACAAGATAGGACTAGACATAGACTGTGATGTGTCAATAGCAGGAGGAGGAGTAGGAAGATTATTAATTGGACTGGAAAGAGTACTAGCATCAGGATGACTTGAAGGAACCAATGGATTAGAGAAAGAACTCTGAGTAGGAATAGGAATGACAGCAGGAGTAGGAAGAATAGCAGTAGGAGTGGAGGTAGGAGGACTGTGCCATTTGATATATGGAAAAGAGGATTCATTGAATAGAACATCACGAGAAATGTAAACTCTGCCAGTAGAAGACAGACATTTGTATCCTTTGTGCTGTAGACTATAGCCAAGGAATACACATTCATCTCATCTAAAGTGAAGTTTATTAGAATTATAGGGCCTGATATTAGGGAAACAGGAGCATCCAAACACTTTTAGATTATGATACTCAGGAACTTTGTTATACAAAGTTTCATATGATGAACGACCTCTAAGGACAACAGAAGGTACTCTATTGAGAAGAAAAACAGATGTTTTAACTGCTTCATCCCAGAATTTCATGGGAAGTGATGCATGAGCAAGAAGAGTAAGAGCAGACTCTATGATGTGTCTGTGTTTCCTCTCAGCCACACCATTCTGTTGATGTGTAGTAGGGCAGGCAAGTCTGTGCTGAATTCCATGTTGAGCAAGCAATTTTGAAATAGACCTATACTCCCCACCCCAATCAGACTGAACACATTTGATGGGAAGACCAAACTCTAACTCAACTTGAGCTTTAAATTTAAGGAAAGTGGAGAAAGCATCAGACTTATTTTGTAATAGGAAGACCCAAGTGAAACGACTAAAAGCATCGATAAAATGAATGTAATACTTGAACCCAGATGAAGAGGTGGTAGAAGCATGTCCCCAGAGGTCAGTATGAATCAATTCCAAGGGTTTTGTATACACAGTAGATGACTTTGAAAAAGGAAGTTTATGTATTTTTCCTAAGCAGTAAGAGGAACAGAGACTGACAATGTCTTGAGTAGGAACAGAAATGTTACAAGCAGTAAGTATGGTTTTGACCAAAGGAAAAGAAGGATGGCCTAACCTAGCATGCCACAACTGCAAAATATTAGAGGACTTAGCAGCATGATAACTAGAATGACAAACATTCTGAGTGACTAATTGCTGAGAAAGATCAGAATGCTTAAATGAATGCAGCGAAGAACTGTTGAACTGATGAGAAGGAGTAATGAAATACTGAGACGAATTGCTGAAATGCTGAGAAGCATGCTGAGTGGGACTACAGGAATGTTGAGCAGATTGCTGAGCAACATGCTGAGGAGTACTGAAATGCTGAGCTGAATGCTGGTCAGCATGCTGAGACAAGTGCTGAGCAAAATGCTGAGCTGACTGCTGAGAATCATGCTGAGCTGAATGCTGAGGACTACTGGAGTGCTGAGCAAAAAGCTGAGCTGAATGCTGAGAAGAATGCTGAGGACTATTGGAAAGCTGAGTAGAATACTGAGCAGGACTACTGGAATGCTGAACATATTGCTGAGCATGCTGAGAAGATTGCTGAGTAGCAAGCTGAGCTGAATGCTGAGCAGCATCACTGGAATGCTGAGAGTAGTGCTGAGTAGTATGCTGAACATGCTGAGGACTACTGGAAAGCTGAACTGACTGCTGAGGACTACTGGAATGATGATTATAGTGCTGAGCAGGATGCTGAGCAAGACAACTAGAGTGCTGAGAATACTGAGGACTACTGGAATGGGAAGAGGACTGAGCAAGACATTGCTGACCCGTACTACTACTAGAATGCTGAACTTGAGAGGCAGACTCTACATCAGACTTTACATCAGAAAGAACCATTGACGGAAACACATACAGACCTCCCTTAAGTGTCCCTTCCAGAAGAATTTGGTGTGTGACCTGATCCTTGACAAAACATATATCAGGATGAAACTCAAAGAAGACATTGTTATCCCTAGCAAACCTAGACACACTCAATAAATTCTTGGTTAACTTAGGGACTTGAAGTATATTTCTGAGATGTAAAACTCTGGAAGAATGCTGAGTAAGAAAAGAAGACTGACCGATATTTTCAATTGGTAAAGCAGTGCCATCACCCACAAAAAGATGCTCACTGCCATGATAAGGCATAGCATTCATCAAGTGTTGAGGTGTGCAATGGTCAGTTGCTCCTGAATCAGGATACCACCTAGCATCTGTAGTATTCTGCATCTGAGGTGTTGAAACATTGGCTTGTATCTGAGATGGAGAATCAGCTCTCCAAGAAGACTGAGGAGTTTGACTTGTGGATGCAGAGAAGACCTGCCTTGGATTTGATGCTTGAGATGAAGAACCAGAACTCCATGAAACAGATTCATCAAACCTATTGTAACATTTTGAAGCAATGGTGACCAAGTTTGCCACAGATTTGACATTGAGGACGAGTTGATTGAAAGCTAGCTCCAGATGGCCGAAAATTTCTTCCAGATCTGGCACCTCTGTAATTTTGAGATCCTCTAGACTGAGGTCTCCAACTGTGTGAGCTGGATACAAAAGACCTAGGAGAAGGTCTATAAGAAGACTGAGCCAAGTTGACAGAGATGTCAAGATCTTTTGTATGTCTCTCAATTCTAGCTTCTTGAGCAAGTAGGAGAGACTCTATTTCAGCTACACTATACTCGTCAGATCTTGAACTTACTGAAACCACAAAAGTGTCATAAATCTGTGGTAAACCATCAAAGATGGCATTGACATAATCTCTAGAAGACAATGGATGTCCTACTGATGCTAGTTGATCAGTAATGGCTTTGAGTTTCAACAAATATGCATTGATAGACATGTCGCCTTTCTTGAGATGTTGAAGTTGATTCCTAAACTGAGAAATCTTGGCGACTGTCTGTGAGTTGAAGAAAACCTCAAGAACTTGCCAAACATGTGCTGAGGTTAGACATCCTACTAACCTGGTAAGTAGAGACTCTGTCATAGAAGAAAGTAGCCAAGATAGCAGTAATTGATCTTGCTGTTCCCAAGTAACAAAGTCAGGATTAACACGATTGCTGGCTTGATCTTCATTAGATAGAAACTGAACTGGAGATGAGTCTTTTTCCAGAAATCTTTGAAGCTTGTGTCCTCTAATGGTTGCCAAAACCTGTTGTTTCCAGAGTAAGTGATTTTGTTCACTCAGCTTGACAGACAAAGCATGTGTGAACATGACAAGTTTAGACTCTGCTAAAGCAGAGGTAGAGAATGGTGTAGTACTAGATGATATTGCATCTGCCATTAGAGTAACTATGATAAACTGAGAAGAAGAAGATGAAGAGACGATAGCTCTGATACCATGTTATAAACTAAGACAGACTATGTTGTAAGAAGTTCTGTATACTTTCACTATATGAAATTGTACAATGTACATTGTTTATATAGACATTCTAATGTCTGATTAGTTAGCAAAACAAACTAACAAACTAACAGATAGCTTAACAGACTAACTAACTGATTTACATTCTTGATTTCCTGTCATTACTTAACAGGGGGCAATATTATCGTTACTCAACAAGAAGTGTTTGATTACCATGAGACATTCACACAAAGTTGCGAAACTTATTACTGTGTGTAGCTTTGGGAGACACGAGTTTGACGCTTGAACAAGTCTTTGTATGGTCTCAAACAGGCGAATCGAAATTGGTTTCCAAACTCCCTTCTATATTGTTGGGTGTTGCATGGCTTCAAACAATCGCAGATTTCCCTCCACTCATATCAAGCACTCATCTCACACTTTTCTCCTATCTATGTTGATGATCCAAATGCTACTGTCTCACTGAAGCACCTACTCCATATGTCAATCAACATCAAGGAACTTTGGATCTCTAAAATACTTCTTGGGCATAGAAGTAGCCTACTCATCCCAAGGAATTTCCATCTCAATCTCAATGAACATACCGCCAGTTTCCCCATGGAACAAAGCTCGCTACGGGTTCTTACTTGATGACCCTATTTCTTACGGTTGTTTGGTAGGACATTCGATCTGATATTGCTTACCCATTCCTTATATTAAGTCAGTTTATGAACACTCCTCGAGACCCCCATCTCCAAGCTGCCTTCCATGTCCTTCACTTCTTAAAAAGGTACACCTTATCAAGGTTTATTGTTCTCACCCAGCAACTCCCTCAGTCATCAACTTACTGTGATTCTGATTGGGCTAATTGTCCGATGACATGGTGCTCCATTACAGGATACTGCACATTCCTTAGTAACAGTCCAATAACATGGAAAGCAAAGAAACAAACTACTATTTCTCAGTCTTCAGCAGAATCTGAATATAGTTCCACACCGGTCTTCCATGAACGTACCAAACACATAGAATTAGACTGCCATCTTGTACGTGAGCGGGTACAACAAGGGCTCCTTGAAACATTCCATGTTCCCACATAGCACCAACGAGCAGACGTCTTTACCAAGCGTTTGGGAAAAGATCAATTGCATTTTTTATCAAGCAAGTTGGGCATTCACGACATTCATGCTCCACCTTGAGGTGGAGTAACAGGCTAACTTGACCAATTGTCCCCTGTACAAATCCTTATATTATAGGGATGTGACCTAGCTGTAACATCCTTGTAATCCCTGCAATCAATGGAAGTTAGCTAATCCTAGTTTGGATATATAGACATGAAGAATAATGAATATAATACACAAGAAGTTCATCTCCTATTGTGTTCTTTCCCTACTCAGATTGCTAACATGCTTAGCACAACAACAACCCCCAGACCGAACTACCATGTTCCTTAGTATTTTCAGTTTGAGCCTTCCATCAAGGTTTAGGTGGTGTGAAGTTTTCTCTAAAAGGTCTCGTTGCTATTAGGGAGTGAAGCATCTTCTTATTAAATTTTGTGACAACTCGTCCTTACTTGATGTAAGAATATTCAAGCCAATACTATTCCAACAAGAAATAGCTGCCTTCAGTTCTCCTCTTTTCTTTCATATGAAAAATGGTATTAATCCTGTTTTCTGAAACTTCGATATTGCAGTATGAAGGAAAGAATCTGTATTTGTACTTTTTTATTTCCAAATGCTTCGATAGGTAACAATTATCAGTCTCTTGTTTGATGTACAATGAAAAAGAAGCGAGAATTTAAGGCTCAAGTTGACAAATTTTTTGGTGAAAAATATTTGCTATAATAAACTAAAGAAATGGTCATCTTCAATCTTAATGCTCAACCTATTTCCTCTTTTTCTCGATTTTTTTTAATTCATGATAAAAATAAGTCAATAAACCTTCATTTAAATGAACCTTCACCTTACAAAATAACCCATTTAAATCTTCATTTATAATAATACTTCATAGATATATATGATAATTATATTTTCACCTTACAAAAGAACTCATCTGAAAGTCTCAAGCTTACTTAGAAGAAGAACACCCCCCAGACCCAACCTTAACCTTAACAGAACCACCTTCCTTCTTAATAGTCTCCTCAACTTTTTGTTCAACTTTTGGAGATTTGATTCCGGCATCCCCATGAACCAGTTCTTTCTTGATGGGTGTTGAAGGCATAGCTTCCTCTTTCTTCAAATCCAATAAATTCCATTAGTATCGGCAAACCAGTTACACGTAAAAGGGCATTTCGATATATCTCTATGGGCATCATATATTTTAACATCTCCTGTGACCGTTGTGCCATTATCTACCCATGAAAGATGGCATGTAAACAGTGTGCTCGCAATGATATTAACACGAAATTTAAAAGAATGTCTCATCCTGGGCTACAGATTGGTCACCAATATCATCGTCTTTGGATTTGCAGTCGATCTGCAATCCTGGACCGCCTAGAGAATTTTTCAGGTTAACAGTTACTAGTTCCAATTGAGACAAACATTCTTGGACTGCTATCGCAAGAAGAAGAAGAACAAAGGTGGCACGTTTCACTTTGTTTGCAGGAGACATTGTTGTTGTATTTGTTGCTTTCATGGCTTAGTTACAGTTTGGTCACTTAAATAGAGGAAATCATCCCCTCAAAATGGCAAATGTATTAATTCAGATTAAAAATCTAACTGATTTCTTAGATATGTTCTTGTGTGATAGAATCTAAAAATCTAACAGGATATCTTAATATTTGTGTAAAAATCCAATTAGAAATTCGAAATCTTAATGAGATCTTTACGATTCATGTCTATACAAGATTTCCCGCTAACACGATAATATAATAAAACATCCATTACTGAATTCCCTACAAGTCTAACCAGCTATGCTAGCACACGTCAAGCACATACTAAAATTGGACTGCACAAAGTTTTCATCTTGGCGAGCGAGTTAGTAGTGTCTTCTAAGTTCCGATTTTTCTTAAAATTTACTTTAAGCTTATTTTGTAACTCCCAAAGTGTGACAGAGTAAGGTAAACATTGATAATAGTACTTCATTTATAAATAAAGCTTCACCTTACAATATGGTTGCTAAAGCATAATGTAACTAATATCGATATTTCAACATAAAAATACTACAACGATGGAGATTTTCAAGCATACTTAGCAGAACAACAGCCCCCAGACTCAACATTAACCTTAATACTAGCATGTTCCTTCTTCACAGTGCTCTCAGTAGCTTTTTGTTCAACCTTTGGAGATTTGAACTCTGCATCACCGCAAGTTTGGACAACGGGTTTAGCCTCCCCAATATCTTCTTTGAACTCATAGTGTAAGTCCTTCCTGAACAACTTTTCTTCTCCATCTCAACTCGTTTTTCTTAGTTTTACTTTGCAAGGTAGTGGCAATGGAAAGAAGAGAGTATTTATAGATTGAGATGGGTGACTTACTGACTTCTATCGGTATGGTTTCATGCATGAACTTAGTCATCAGTCGTGTTACTAACATTGAAGTCTACCATATTTTTGGTGTCCCTTTGGAAACTATCATGCATGTACATGTACTATGTACAGATCTTGTTCTATCACGTTGTAAACTTAATTGATTCTTGTCACATCTTGACATTATAGTCCAATAATTTTATATCGGTGACCATGAAATTGAACACAACAAGGAAGAACCTTTCAATTTGGTAACACTATACTAAATTGGTATTTTTGTAACAACCCTTAAAACAGTATCACTTTTGAAGTGTAACAATTTATCTAACAAATTTACACATTTTCACAAATAAAATGATACAATAATAGTATCACCATAAAGAGTATGGTTATGAAAGTGATCATATTCATGGTGATCCAACTTATTGTATCATTTTTTTTGTGTTGCTGTTTTTCATTTTTTGACTAAATTTAGTTTTTATTTGAAATTGTTTAGTGGATTGTAACATCTCAAAAGTGATACTATTTTGAGAGTTGTTACAAAAGTGTCAATTTGGTGTAGTGTAACATTAAGTTTCAAATTTTACAATTTTTCTGGTGAAAAAATATTTGCATAAAACACTAAAAAAAAAAGGTCATCGTCAATCTCAATGCTCAACCTATTTCCTTTCTTTCTCAATTTTTTTTTTAATCTATGATAAAAATAAGTCAATAAGCCATAATTTATAATAGTACTTCATTTATATATGAGAAATGAACCTTCACCTTACAAAATAACCCATTTAAAACCTTCGTTTATAATAATACTTCATACATATATATGATAATAATACTTCAAGCATACTTGGAAGAACCAGACCCAACCTTAACCTTAACGGAACCATCTTCCTTCTTAATAGTCTCAGTAGCTTTTTGTTCGACTTTAGGAGATATGGTTCCAGCATCCCCACAAATTATGTTGGGTTTAACCTCCCCATGAACCAGCTCTTTCTTGATGGGTGTTGATGGCATAGCTTCCTCTTTCTTCGGTACCATGACTTCCTTCTTCAGTGTAGTCTTCATACCACATGAACTTGTACTGTAGGTCTTCCCAGAACAACAGCTCTTCGTCTCCATCTTTGAAATAGATCGACTGGGTGTTTTGCTTTTACCTTTAAAGTTTACTATTGCTTGTGATTTTGTTGGATGAAGGAAGAAAGTATTTATAGTGAGATAGGAACCCAAGGAGTCATTGCTCATTAATGTATTAAATTTAATTAAGTTACTAACATTGTATTTTACCCAATATTGTGTGATGTTGCCTGGGAAGCTGTTCTATACGTGATTACGTAGATGTAAAAATCTTAGTACAAAGTACCTACAGTCATCGCCAAACCAATCTCTACGAGACTGTAGATCAAAATTTACACGTAATTAACATGAAAATTGATGAATTCCAATTGCTATGTGTATCATCACAAGGTGTATATTCTGCTCTTAAAAGTGATATTATTTTAAGAGTTCGTTACAAAAGTGACAATTTAGTGTAGTACTAGCATATCATAACCATTAGTAACTAAGATGCAGTGATTGAGCAAAACTGATTGAAGGCGCACAAAAATGTTTGGAAACACTCATAAAGATACTTTCTGTCGATAAGCGGTAAAAGTGCGATGATGCATGAAAAATAGTGCAGGCTTAAAAAAAATGGCCATATTCAGTGGCGGATCTAGAAATTTAGTCAAGAGAGAGCGAAATGACAAATAATTATTAGTTGATAATAGTAGTTATCAAGGGTAGAGCAAAAAAAATTCCTTATATGAGCTAGTAATTAATAAAAAAAAATACAACTATCAAAAGTACATTGCATATACCAATTTTGTTCTGTTGTTGTGAGACACACGGGTGCATGACCCGTCTAATAGATAATATTTCTTACTGATCCTTATGGTATAGACCTGACGTTGAAGTAGGGGTGGGCACAGTCCAAGTTGGTCCGGGATTGAGCTTATCCCGGTCCCAACATAGTGAAACAGGACCGGTACAGGTCGGGAAAACAAATTTTTTTTTTGCTAACCCGATTGGTCTCAGACCGTTTTAAACCTGGATAGTTCGGGTCGGGACCATGCCATCCCGGTTCAAAATCTGTTCTTTGCAAATTCCATTGTGGGGTGGGGAAATAAAAGAAGAAAAGCATTTTTTTTTTTTTTTTTTTACATTCAACTGCAGCATAAACATTTTAACAAAACATTCTACCGCAGTTTCATTTCATTTAAAATCAACAACAAAAGCTTGGTCTGATAAACCCTAAGATACCCAAACTACAAAAATCAAAGACTCCCAAACACAAAACGCAAAAACCCTAACCTCCAAAACCATAGAGGGTCCTGCCCTGCCTTTTCAAGGCATAAACAACATCCATAGCAGTGACAGTCTGTAATGGTTCTGGGATTTTAAGAGAGAAACACAATGAAAACTAACAGAATTTGATATTCATTCAAAGAAGAACAGGTAAGAAAACAAAGCCTTTCTCTCACAGAGAGACCATTTTACTTCTTCTTACAACTTGTCTCTTCATTGTTTAAACCTTTTACTTATATAGACAAAACCCTAATACATGGTACTAGCCAAAATGGAGAAGGAGAGGCGCGTGAGTAAAGAACGTGGAGCTCGTCGTGGTTTGCAAGGTCAGCTGGCGCAGTGGTCCTGGGTGTACCCTGTCCTTAACCGATTCTGTGAATCATAACAGCTTTAACAACTTCTGTGAATCATAACAGCTTTAACCATATTTGGGACCACATGCCCCTCACGTGTGTAACTTAAGTGAGAATTGGCATGTGCGAGGCACGTGCATTAACCACTCTTTAAGCTTCAAAAAATGGTTTGTTCCCGCCCATCCAGAGCAACTTTTGTTCTTCGCGCAATCGTGACAATACCTCCCTCTCATGACCATGCTTGACCTCAAGCACGAAAGTTTGGGAAGCGGGCATGGATGTTGGCCCAATCCTCCCATGTAGCGTCCGAGGGCGAACCGGAAGACCACTGCACCAGAACCTGAGTGACCGCCCTGTTATGGCGCGTGTCAGGACTCAAGGTCAGAGGCCTTCCTAATGGTCTCAAAACTCAATGTTCCCTTTTGAAAAGTGCCCAAATGCTTAGCATCTATATTATAGGGGGAAGGTTTGAGCTCTTGACTGTGAGGACGTGTTGCCTCCATTGCATAGTCGGGCCAGACTGTACCGCTAGCATTTTTATTATTTTCTTTGCATTGCTTTTCAACTTCAAACTTGTATTTTCTTCGATCGATAGCATCAAACTAGTCTTGAGCAACGTCCTTCCGAACGTTCCTCCCCATTGTAATCTATTGAATGTGAATGAGAGCTTTTACTGACTATTGTGAATTGTTATATTGTCTACAGATTGATATTGTGCATTCTCAAGTTAATATTTGTGCCCGTCAAAGTAACTACTCATAGGCTTACTAGTGAGTTGGATAGCTAGTGCCGCACGGATTACTAGTCCGTGACAGTTGGTATCAGAGCCAGAGCTTGTTGAATGCAAACCAGGATGCAGGAAATAAATGAGCGCCTCAGCGCTATGGAGGAACGACAGACCAGTCGAATGCATAGACTGGAAAACAGAATGGACCAGCTGAACACTTTGGGAGAACAGATTAGTCGGTTGGATGGACTCTTTTCACTGGCAGACAGAGTGGACTCGCTAGCTGAGCATGTTGATAACTTAGAGGGAAGAACAGTCGCAATGGAAGAGTCGCCTCACCCCACAGCTCAGGTGTTGAGTGACTTCCAATTACAGTTGGAGGACTTATTTGCAAGGGTTGGCTTGCTCACTAAGGCCACAGGGACGACTGATCACCCTAGGATGAAAGTACCCGAGCCAAAGTCATATGCTGGGGCACGAGATGGGAAGGAGTTAGAGAACTTCTTGTTTGATCTGGAGCAGTATTTTCGCGCGGTGAACCCCGAATCAGAAGAAGCCAAAGTTACCATGGCGACCATGTACTTAGCAGGTGATGCAAAGCTATGGTGGAGAACCAAATATGCAGATATGGAAGAAGGTCACATCCTTATTAGAACTTGGGCAGACCTCAAGAAGGAGCTCAGAAATCAATTCTTGCCTGAGAACACTGATTTCTTAGCAAGGAGGAAGCTCCACACCATCAAACAGACAGGCAATATTCGAGACTATGTCCGACAATTCTCAACTTGCTTGCTAGATATTCGAGACATGTCTGAGAAGGACAAAGTTTTCTGTTTCATGGAACAAGCTCAGCCGCTTCTACAAGCAGAATTGCAAAGGCAGAAGGTGACAGATATTACAAGTGCTATTGCGGCAGCAGAAAGGTTTGGTGATTATATGCCAATGACTGGATCCACTTCGCTCAATCACTCCACAGCTAGAACTGGCAGTACCAATTCAAGCTCAGGGTCGAATGCTCGCTCACCTCACCAAAATTGGGGAAACTCAAGTCAGAACCGAGGAAACTATAATTCCCGGCCGTCCAACCAGAATTGGAGTTCCAACAAAAATTGGAATGCCAGCTCCAGCAACTCAAATTACAACAACAAAGGAGGGCAAAACTACTCTGGGCAGTGGAGACCATCTGCCCCTGCCCCATGCATTCTTTGCAATAGCAGAGATCACCCAACAGGCAAATGTCCATCCAAACCAGCTCTACACTCATTAATGTCCTTGCTTCAAGCAGAACCTTCTAACCCGACCACATCGAGCTCGAACCCCACCAACAGTGAGACCTCCCAAATGGGAGCTCTACGCAAGCTCAATGCTGTCAAAGGAGAAATGTATGAGCACCCACACAAAAAGGCTTTACAATACATCGACATCACTATCAATGGGTTCCCTTCCCAAGCATTGTTGGATTCCGGAGCGACAGACAATTTTATTGCCCCAGATGAAGCTAGACGTGTGGGTCTGAACTTAGAAGGAGATGTGGGCAAGTTGAAGGCTGTCAACTCTGAGGCAATCTCTATTAATGGTATGGCTAGAGCTGTGCCACTACAGGTTGGTCCATGGGAAGGAAGATCAAACTTCTTGGCCGTTCCACTTGATGATTTTAAGGTGATTCTTGGCCAAGAATTCTTCCGAGGAGCTGCAGCAGGACCATTACCTTTCATGGACTCCTTGGGGTTTTTCGGACCCAGACTACGCATTGTACCAACCTCAATTCGACCAACAACTCATGATAGAATATTGTCGGCGCTCCAAGTCAAGAGGGGCTTGGCCAAAGGAGAAGATACATACTTAGCTGTGGCAAAGCTAGAGATGGAAGATGATACTAGCAAAATCCCTGAGGAAGTTGCCCAAGTTATTGCTGAATTCAGAGAAGTGATGCCGAATGAATTGCCAAAGAATCTACCTCCCAGAAGGCTCATTGATCACGAAATTGAGTTAGTCCCTGGTGCCAAGCCACCCGCACGTAGTCCATATCGCATGAGCCCTCCAGAGTTGACCGAATTGAGAACACAACTAGATGGCTTGTTGGAGTCAGGATTCATTCGGCCCTCTAAAGCACCTTATGGGGCACCTGTTCTTTTTCAACGGAAACATGATGGCAGTCTTCGCCTTTGTGTTGATTATAGAGCCTTGAACAAAGTCACTATAAAGAACAAATACCTGCTTCCGCTCATTGCAGACTTATTCGACCAACTTGGATCCGCCAGATACTTCACAAAACTTGACTTGAGATCAGGTTACCATCAGGTCCGCATTGCTGCTGGTGACGAACCTAAAATTGCTTGTTCGATCTACTAGATATGGGTCATATGAGTTCTTAGTAATGCCCTTCGGCTTGACCAATGCTCCAGCTACATTTTGCACCCTTATGAATGGCTTGTTCCGTCACCTTCTGGACAAGTCTGTGGTTGTCTATCTTGACGACATTGTGGTTTATAGTGGGACTATAGAAGAACACCTACATCATTTGCGAGAAGTGTTCCAAATCCTTAAGGATAATCATCTCTTTGTCAATAAGGAAAAGTGCTCATTCGGCCAGACCCAGATCAATTTCTTGGGTCATGTTATTGGCAATGGCAAGATTCGGATGGACATGGAGAAAGTCAAGGCAATCCATGATTGGAACTCTCCCAAGAACGTATCTCAACTACGTTCTTTCCTTGGACTCGCAAACTATTATCGTCGCTTCATAAGGGACTACTCTAAAAGAGCTGTTGCCCTAACAAATTTGTTGAAACAAGACCGAACATGGGAATGGGATAGGCAGTGTGAAGCTTCATTCCAAGACTTGAAATCGGCCGTGGTGAAAGATCCAGTATTGGCCTTGCCAGACATCACTAAGCCCTTTGAAGTACAAACAGATGCATCTGATTATGCCTTAGGGGGAGTTTTACTTCAAGATGGTCACCCGGTAGCATATGAGAGTCGAAAGTTGAATGATACAGAGTCTCGTTACTCAGCTCAGGAAAAGGAATTGCTAGCCATTGTACATTGTTTACGGGTGTGGAGACACTACCTCTTGGGATCTCAAGTTCTTGTTAAAACGGATAATGCTGCAGCAAGCCATTTTCTTACTCAGAAGATGCTCACCTCCAAGCAATCTCGATGGCAGGAAAAATTAGCAGAATTTGACTTAGTATTGGAATACAAGCCAGGGCGCACTAACAATGTAGCTGATGCACTCAGTAGAAGGGCGGACCTTGCAGCGCTAACCCATACCGGTCCGAGCCACACTATCTTGGAGAAGATCAAAGTAGGCCTACAGACCGATCCACAAGCGAAGGCGATTACAGAGTTGATCAAGCAGGGCAAAACTCGACGGTTCTGGATAAAAGATGGAGCAATACTCACAACTGGTAATCGCCTCTATGTTCCGAGAACTTCTGGTCTGAGGAAAGAACTTTTGAGAGAATGCCATGACACCCATTGGGCGGGACATCCAGGTTGGAGACGAACACTTGCATTGCTAGAGAGGGGGTACTATTGGCCACAGATACAGGAGGATGTAATGGCCTATGTTCGAACCTGCCTTATTTGCCAGCAAGATAAGGTTGAAAGAGATCGACCAGTAGGCTTACTAGAGCCTCTGCCTGTTCCAACTCGCCCTTGGGAAAGTGTTTCCATGGACTTCATTACGGGGTTACCGAAAGTGGAGGATTTCAGAAGCATCCTTGTAGTTGTCGACCGATTCTCCAAGTATGTGACATTTGTGCCAACCGGACTGACTTGCACAGCTGAAGATACGGCGCAATTGTTCCTCAAACATGTCGTTAAGTATTGGGGACTGCCCGAAAACATTGTTAGCGACCGTGATGCTCGCTTCACAGGAAAGTTCTGGAAGGAGTTGTTCAAGCTCTTGGGATCCAAACTTAATATGTCAACAAGCCAACATCCCCAATCTGACGGACAGACTGAGCGCTTTAACTCTATGCTTGAAGAATATCTTCGTCATTTTGTAAGTGCAAACCAGAAAAATTGGGTGGGACTACTTGATGTTGCACAATTCTGTTTCAACTTACAAAAGAGCTCCGCTACTCACTCCAGCCCCTTTCAGTTGGTCACCGGTCAGCAACCATTGACACCACATACAGTGCTGACCGGATACCAAGGACCCAGCCCCAGAGCTCTTGAATTTGTCAAAGCCTGGCAGAAAAACATTGAAGTTGCTCGAGCCTATCTTGAGAAAGCCTCCCGTCACATGAAGAAATGGGCGGACAAGAAGCGACGAGTTGATCCTTTTGAAGTCGGGGACTTGGTATTGGTGAAGTTAGATATGTTCAACAAGTATAAACGAACGGCTAGAGCACACAACAATTTGGTTCGCAAGTATGAGGGACCGGTACAGATTATTGAGAAAGTAGGCAAAGTCTCCTATCGCGTCAAGTTACCACATTGGCTCCGCTTCACCCATCCTGTCTTCCATGCAAGTAACTTGAAGTCCTACCATGCCGATGCCGCCGATCCCACAAGAAATGTATCTACCCGAGCATTGCCTAAGCATCCTACTAAGCCAGATCGAGACGTGGAAGAAATCTTAGCTGACCGTCTCATCAACAACACAGGCCCGGATAGAGAGTATTTGGTCAAGTGGCAGGATGAACCTCCTTCAGAGATCAGTTGGGAGCCAGTCGAGCATCTACTGCCATACCTCTCAAAGCTGGAAGAGTACTTGGAAAAGTTCGCTGCGAGGGCGTCAGCGAATTGAGTGTGGGAGAGTGTCAGGACTCAAGGTCAGAGGCCTTCCTAATGGTCTCAAAACTCAATGTTCCCTTTTGAAAAGTGCCCAAATGCTTAGCATCTATATTATAGGGGGAAGGTTTGAGCTCTTGACTGTGAGGACGTGTTGCCTCCATTGCATAGTCGGGCCAGACTGTACCGCTAGCATTTTTATTATTTTCTTTGCATTGCTTTTCAACTTCAAACTTGTATTTTCTTCGATCGATAGCATCGAACTAGTCTTGAGCAACGTCCTTCCGAACGTTCCTCCCCATTGTAATCTATTGAATGTGAATGAGAGCTTTTACTGACTATTGTGAATTGTTATATTGTCTACAGATTGATATTGTGCATTCTCAAGTTAATATTTGTGCCCGTCAAAGTAACTACTCATAGGCTTACTAGTGAGTTGGATAGCTAGTGCCGCACGGATTACTAGTCCGTGACAGCGCGGAACTAACCGCCTGTTCAATATCGCCACTGGTTCGGGGTGGAGTGAACCATTCGAGTCCGAAGATGGCAGTAAGGGGAGGCTTTGTTGGTGGGATCCCAAGTGGGTTTTGAGCTCGAAGACATGGAAGACGTCGTGAATTTTAGACCCCTCGGGAAGGAGCAGCCGATAAGCAACATTGCCCAGTTTTTCCACAATTTGGAAGGGGCCGAAGAAGCGTGAAGCAAGCTTCAGATTACGGAGAAGGGAGACGGAATTCTGTCGATAAGGTTGTAACTTGAGATACACCCAGTCGCCTAAATTGAAGGAGCGCTCAGTGCGCTTTCGGTCGGCGAAATATTTCATTCGTTCATGTGCCTTAATCAATCGTTCCTTGAGAATAGATAGCATCTCTTGGCGTTCCTGGAGGTAGGTCTGGACCTCACTGATGTTGGTGGACTCAATTGGTGGGAGGGCAAGGAGTGGAGGTGTATATCCCTACAATGCTTGAAAGGGCGAGATTTGTAAGCTTGAGTGAAATGTGGTGTTGAACCAGTATTCTGCCAGATAAAGCCAGTGAAACCATTTGGAAGGGGCCTGATTTGTCATACATCTGAGGTACGTTTCAAGGCAAGCATTGGTGCGCTCGGTCTGTCCATCGGTTTGCGGGTGATAGGCGGAGCTCATTGCGAGGTCTGTCCCTAGCGCGACGAATAGTTGTTGCCAGAAGGTGCTAGTGAATGTCTTATCTCGATCAGAGACGATCGATTCTGGTAGACCATGCAATTTGTAGACTGTCTGCAAGAATACTTGGGCCACCATGGAGGCAGTGAAGGGGTGTGTGAGTGCCAAGAAATGGCTATATTTGGTGAATCGATCCACGACCACCATTATCACGGAGTGACCATGGGAGACGGGTAGCCCTTCGATGAAGTCCATCGAAATGTGTTGCCAAGCTCTTTCGGGTATAGGCAATGGTTGTAAGAGCCCACCGTAACCACTGAGATCATATTTGTTACGTTGGCATACGTTGCATTCAATGATGAATTTCGTAAGATCACGATTCATGCCCGACCAGTAGAAATGACACAGTAAGCGTTGGTATGTAGCCGTGATGCCTGAGTGGCCTCCAAAGTTGGAGCAGTGGATGGAGGAGATCAGTTGTTGGCGGAGAGAACCAACTGATCCGATATAAATTTTGGATTTAAATCTGAGCAGACCATGTCTTAGTGCCTAGTTGGGAACCCCGTCCCTATTTACTAGCAGTTTGGGTAATAGGGAGTCGGCCAATTCATCATCCTGATAGCTGGTGGCAATATCATGTATCCAAGTAGGTGTACACTGAAATAAAGCGAAACAATTGGCTGCAACCTCAGGACTGGAAACAATGGCAGGGTGACGTGAAAGAGCATCAGCAGCCTTGTTGTCGGCGCCTTGGCGATACTGAATGGTGTAGTCGTAACCAAGCAGCTTCGAGAGCCACTTCTGTTGGGTAACTGATGTGAGTCTCTGATCCAGAAAATGCTTAATAGCTTGATGATCAGTGAGGATCAGGAATTTGGAGCCGAGCAGGTATGGTCGCTACTTTTGCACCGCTAGCACAATGGCAAGCAATTCTTTTTCGTATGTGGATAAACTAGAGTTTCGAGGGCCCAAGGACTTGCTAAAATAAGCTATGGGATGATGGTCTTGGCTTAGAACAGCGCCAATCCCATGGGTACTAGCATCTGCTTCCACAGTGAAGGGAGCCTTGAAGTTTGGCAATTTGAGGACTGGCGTGGAACAGAAGGCGTGCTTGAGCTGTTCGAAAGCAGCAGTGGCAACAGTGGACCATTGGAACGAGTCCTTCTTCAGCAGGTTTGTAAGAGGCCTAGCAATGGAACCATAGTGGCGAACAAACTTGCGATAGTAGCCCGTCAATCCCAAAAAGCCACGAAGGAGCTTAAGGGAGAGTGGGAGTGGCCAAGAGAGTATGGCACTGATTTCGGATTGGTCTACTGCTACGCCATCAGCAGAGATTACGTGCCCAAGGTACTCAATGGTGGGCTGTCCGAAGGAACACTTAGAAAGTTTGATGTGTAAGGAATGGGTACACAGGATGGAGAAGGTGATGCGGAGGTGAGTTAAGTGTTCTTCCATGGAGCAACTGTAGGCGAGAATGTCGTCAAAGAAGACGAGGATGAACTGTCTTAAATGAGGTTGAAATATGGTGTTCATGAGGGCCTGGAAGGTGGAGGGGGCGTTAGTGAGACCGAAGGGCATAACGAGGAATTCATAGTGACCATTGTGAGTTCGGAAGGCGGTCTTGTGAGTGTCATTTGGTTCAACCAAGACTTGGTGGTAGCCGGAGCGGATGTCGATCTTAGAAAAAATGGTTGAACCATGGAGTTCATCAAGGAGTTCGTCTATGAGGGGAATGGGGTATCGGTCCTTGATAGTTAATTCATTGAGGCGTCGGTAGTCGACGCAAAAGCGCCAAGAACCGTCCTTCTTCTTGACCAAGAGAATAGGGGCTGTGAAAGGACTGTGAGACGGTTTAATGAGGCCTGCGGCAAGCATCTTCTGAATGAGTTGCTCAACTATTGATTTCTGGATGTGCGGTAGTCTGTAGGGCAGCAGGGAAGGGGGTGTGGCGTTGGGTTTTAGTGGGATTTTATGGTCCAGTAGGCGTTTGGGAGGTAGAGTTGTTGGAGGGTCGATGACATCTTGGAAATTGAGGAGTAGGTCAGCTATGGAGGAGTGTGGTTGGGGTGAGTGGAGAGTGGCATCCATGGACCAAAAGGTGCCAATGAAGGTATGGTGAGGGCAGTGTTTATGTGGCTTGAGTGAGAAGAGAATGTTGATGTTGGAGGGTCCATTTGAACCCTGTAATGTCGTCCTGTGTCCTTGGTGAACTAAAGTGAGCTGAAGTTTTTGTAAATTGATCGTGATATCGCCAAAAGTTTTCAGCCAGTCCACGCCTAATACCATCTCATGCTCTCCCAAAGGTAATACTCGCACATCTCCACTGAAAGATATGCCTTGCACAGTCCAAATCAGAGGCTAGCAGACTGCGGTGCTATGCAATTGTTGGCCGTTGGCAACTCTTACAGTCATAGGAGCAGTTGTTTGAACGGGCCAGCTCGTGGCCTTGACCACCTTGGGGTCGATGAAGGAATGCGTGCTGCCTGTGTCTACCAGAATGGAGATGGCGACCTTCTTGATGTAGCCACTCAAGAGAATGGTGTTGGATGTGTGACAACCATGAAGCGCATTAATGGAGAGTTCCATTTCAGTCTGCTCTTCGGGAACTAAGTCATCACAAGTGTTGTCTGGGACTGCCAGGGAACCTTCACTCTCGGGTGCGCCAATGTCCTCATCAGTGGTGAGAAGGTATAATTGCTGATACTTGCATCCGTGGCCTGGTTTGTAGAGTTCGCCACAGTTATAGCAAAGGCCTTGGTCGCGACGAGTTTTCATTTGAGCAGGAGTGAGGCGCCTAATGGGGGGTGTGTAGGGAGGCGGCTTGGGTGGTAGTGACCTATGGAACAGATTTTGGCTGGGGAGAGGAGGCCTGGAACCCATAGGGAAAGGTGAAGATTGGCTGGAGATGGGGAGCTTGGATCCAATTGGGGAAGGTGCAGGGTTTGAGGAACGATTGATAGGTGAAGGATGGTGAGTTGAATGTTGTGATGGTGATGAACATGATTCCTGCATTCTGGCTAAGGAGAGGGCTTGAGCAATACTGGAGGGTTGGAACATCTGGACCCTAGTTTTGATGTGGGGTTTAAGACCACTAAGGAAGCTAAGCACATAGTAGGATTCACTTAGGGTATCATTATTAATAACCATCCATGACTTGAGCTCCTCAAACTTTTCATAGTAAGCTTCCACTGAAGTGGATTGGTAGAGTTTGTTGAAGGCCTCAACATAATTCTCATGGACTGGATTCTCAAATCTGAGGCACACATCGGTTGCTAATTGAGGCCACGAAATGGTTGGCTTACCCATTTGATAGTCGAGATACCACGTATCCGCCTTGCCGTCAAGGTGGATGAAGGCAATGGATACCTTACTGTCAGGTGCTATATTGTGAAGCAGGAAGAACCTCTCACATTTCTTGACCCATGAGCGAGGGTTAGTTCCATCGAAGTGGGGAAAATCCACCTTCGGAAAACGGAAATGACCCATTGAATGCTCGTTTTGGATGGAGGCATCAGAGTGCCATTGCTGAGTTGGGTGCTCAGTCACATGGGAGCTGCTTGCAGCAGTGTGAGAACTCGATGGAGTGGGTGGGTGTTTTCCTTGGATGAGCTGCATCAATTGAGCAAAACGTGAGTCAATATGTTGCCTGAGTTCTTCTCCACTCTTGGCCAACTGCTCCTCATTCTGTGCCAGTTTAGCAACCTCCTTCTTCAAGAGTTCAATCTGGCTCATAGCCTCATTGAACTGCCTCTTGGATTCTCGCAGGTGAGTCTCCATTTCTTTAGCCCTGGTCTCGATGGCTCCCATATATCCAGCGCTCTGATACCAAGTGTAATGGTTCTGGGATTTTAAGAGAGAAACACAATGAAAACTAACAGAATTTGATATTCATTCAAAGAACAGGTAAGAAAACAGAGCCTTTCTCTCACAGAGAGACCATTTTACTTCTTCTTACAACCTGTCTCTTCATTGTTTAAACCTTTTACTTATATAGACAAAACCCTAATACATGGTACTAGCCAAAATGGAGAAGGAGAGGCGCGTGAGTAAAGAACGTGGAGCTCGTCGTGGTCTGCAAGGTCAGCTGGCGCAGTGGTCCTGGGTGTACCCAGTCCTTAACCGATTCTGTGAATCATAACAGCTTTAACAACTTCTGTGAATCATAACAGCTTTAACCATATTTGGGACCACATGCCACTCACGTGAGTAACTTAAGTGAGAATTGGCATGTGCGAGGCACGTGCATTAACCACTCTTTAAGCTTCAAAAAACGGTTTGTTCCCGCCCATCCAGAGCAACTTTTGTTCTTCGCGCAATCATGACACAGTCTTTCTCCTGGCATGCTCAGTGTAAGTGACGACATCACGAATAACATTCTCCAAGAAGATCTTCAACACCCCTCTCGTCACCTCATAGATCAGACCGCTTATACGCTTCAGTGGCTTCACACCACCACGCCTCGCCAGCCTCCGAATCGCAGGCTTCGTGATGCCCTGGATGTTGTCTCTAAACACGTTTCAATGCCTCTTCGCTCCTCCCTTTCCCAATCTCTTGCCTCCTTTGCCTCTTCCAGACATCTTCTCCCTTGAGAGATAAAAGTAAATAAAGAAGGAAAGTAAAGATGATGGTAATGGAATGGGTTTGGGCTTGATAAAAATCTTGGGCTTGGGCTTTCTGTAGTAGTGCTCTGTTACTTTACACCAATTCTAATGGTTTTGGTCATCATACATTTAAGATGCTTCACCGGTTTGGATTCACAACTTTCGCCCATGCTTAGTGATAGAATAAAACTTGCTAAATATCGTAAATTGAAAGATAATACTTAAAATTAAATAAAATTAATTGAATGATCAAGTAAATCAACAATAAATAAACAATATATATATTATCAATCAACTAACTAACGATGGCTAGCAACATATTTCTCATTTAAAATTAATCTAACTTTGTATCAATCAACCTATTTCTCATTTGTTTGCAAAAGCTAAATGTTATTTGTTACTTAACTTATGAGTTTAATTAGTCTGTCTCTTTACGAATTACGCTCAATCTTATGATATGTATCAAAGTACTTTCAATAAGAATTCATCCAGCAGGATCAATCTTCCATAACAAAGATCAATCATCTTTCTGCAAAATGGCTTTTTTTTTTATGAGAAAGGCTACATGGCGAGGAAACCAGCGAGGGGAGTGAGATGGAGAGAGGGGAGCCATTCACTTCTTTGGAATGCGTGTGTTGACTTTTCTTGTGCGCATCTCGAAGGGGGTGAATGGTTCCCCTCCCTCCACCTCACTCATCTCGCTGGTTTCCTCGTCATTTCCTCGACATTTAGAATTCGTGTTTTTTTATTATGCCCAATAAAAAAAGATGCTCAAGTTGTCATCCAACATGGGGTGTTCGATTATTATAAGTGCTGTTTCCTCGACATTTAGAATTCCTGTTTTTTTATTATGCCCAATAAAAAAAAGATGCTCAAGTTGTCATCCAACATGGGGTGTTCGATTATTATAAGTACTATTAACAGCTTGGAATTTAGAGGATTGTATGTTACAAATGAGAGGCAACCCACAAGTCCAATATTTGATTCCCACAATGGACAACTTAACTCGATGAACAACTTGGATTATATTAGCACGTTTCGTATACATGCTCACCTAGCCAGACAACTAACACATTTATCATATTCTAACAAGGAGATTTTACAGGCTAAATGTTCAACTACTACAATTTAATATATGGATAAATCAAAATCTACACCTAATGCCTAGACAGCAACTTAATTTGACAACCTTTAACAAAAAAAAAAAATTTAATTAATTTGACTACGACAAAAGAGGTGTGCAAAAGAATATAAACATGATCACAAGAAACTCCCAGCCACCTTACTTGTACTATAATAACATGCATTCTTCTTCCAATTAAGCATCAATAACTACAGTCGCCGTTAACAACTTTCATTTACAGGTTAACGAGTATGTCGTCGACGACAATGATGAGCTACTTCACCTCCTATAACCAGTTTGAAAACCTCTATCATGGTCATGGTAGTCAGAATAGATCCCAGGGGTTTTCAGTTCTTAGACAATACAACAGTGCTCCCAGGTTCTCTGCAGCCAAGCATGGATTTGGCTTTTCATCAAAACAAAACTTACTCAGCTTCAATACAAGTCATGGAAGAAGATCGAGTTTTCGTGTAAAGATGTAAAACATTTTGAGCATCTTTTTTATCAATGGTTCATGAAACTGTTTTCACCTCTAGATTGTATTGTGACATGTTTTTATGTTGATATTTGATACAGGGATTTAAATGCAATCAGCAACCTTAATTCTGGACCCCCAGTCCCTTCCGGATCACCTTTCCCTGGATGGTAACAATACTACTAGTTCTAGATCTGTTGGTCTCTTTTATTCATTAACAACTCACTCATGGTTTTGTTGCAGCTTAGTTGTTAACATTCTTGTATTTATGATGATTAGGTCAAATTGGATGTTGTTGACAATATTACCAATGATAATTCCCATCTTCAAAGGCAAATGGGGGCCACTGCTTGCATTGAAAAGTAAGAATACTAATCAATCCTGTTCAGTACAAGTACCATTTAGAATTGGGTATAAATGACTATGAAGCTCAGTTTGATTTAGAATTATTCCATGTTTAAAACGATGGAAAAGTAGTTTGATTTATCAGAAATTCTAGGTGTCGAGGAAACCAGCGAGGAAATGAGCGAGGGAAGGGAGGTGGCGGGGTGGGAACCGTTCACCTCCCTCGGGATGTGTGCCATCTTTTTTGGTGTGCGCATCCTGAGGGAGGTGAACGGTTCCCACCCCGCCACCTCCCTCCCCTCGCTCATTTCCTCGACACCTAGAATTACTCTTGATTTATCTTTATCTTCTTCTTGGCAGATTATATTTCTCTGTTCTTTTTTTTTTTTTTGCTTTCTTATAATAAAATTTTTATTTTTTTTTAATTTTCATGGAAAATATTCTTTTCCCTCCTCTAATAAATTTTTTTGGAGGCAAGAAAATATAGGGTTGGAATTCACCACTTTCACTCGTATTTTTTTAATTGTTTTCTTTAAATAATTTTTGGGAACTAATTAGAACAGCTAAAAATCGGTAGATCTCCTAAGCAAAGATTTCTTTTAACCCATGAAATAGGAAAAACAGTGAAACCAACAATAACTTAAACTCTGTTTTTTTTTTTTCCTGCAAAATTGAAAATTGTACTTATGGAACATAATTTCTTAATCCCATCAACGGTATTTGAAAACTGTTTACAGAACAAGTCAATACAGCCATAGAAACAGTGGAATGTATTTCAGAGATTGTGGAAGAGGTAGCCGAGACCATAGACCATATAGCTGATGAGGCAGCTGAAACCCTTCCCGACGGTTCTAAGCTTAAGCAGGCCATATGCATGGTTGATGAACTTGCTGAAGATGTGATTAAGGGTGCCGATTTTGTGCAAGACCTTGTTCATAAGGTAACATGTCAACTCTCACTACATGCGTGAATCATGCCAGAACATTTAAGTATTTGCTCTGGGGTAGGATAATATTGTATAAAATCACCATCACCATAGATCATACCCACTTTTAGTTAAACATTAATTAATATACTGCAAAGTCTTTACTCTTCATGAAGTTAAATCTATTCAATTAGCAAGCCCCATGGAAATATAATATAATGACTAGTATTTTTTAATCAACACTTGGGTCACACATAATCTAAGTCTGAAGATTTTCCAATCAGTAAATGTGAAATTTAACATTCTACAGATGTCTTATAAAATGGGTGATTATGTCCATGCACCATGCTTACATTTTATCCCAGTAATACAATTTTTATGGAATTATAGGCAGAAGATGCAGAGAAACAGTTGGAGAACCTAATTGAAAATCCTACAAAGAATACAGAAGAGAAGGTGGGAATGGAAACCAAAGCTCCTTAGAAAGGAATCAGGCAGCAATGCTTGCTTACAGTTGATATTCAAATTGAAGTTCTGTATATAAGAATTCATTTCAATAAGCTCCCATGTTCATTATTGTAGTCGATCGGGTTTGTAGTACAGGATTCAATTATGTTATTATTTTTGTTTGTTAGCTTTTAATGACGGAAGCGAAAGGATGTATTGATTTTTCTATAGAAATATATCCGAGACATGTTCATGTTGTTTTAAGAGGTTAGGCAATGATCATTCCTTGACTTGATTTTTTTCTTCAAATATTATCAAGAAATTTGACAAAAATATGGAGATGTTTAATCAAAGCGTGTCAATGAAAGGCGAATGGGGTTTGGTTCAACCATAAGATTGAGGAGACGTAGTTAGTCACCTAAAACAAACACAGTCTTAAATTTGGACTTGGGTTTGGATTGGAGTTTTATCCCAAGCACGTTCATACTAATGATCTATCTTGAACACAGTCTCATTACAGGTAAAGCCTAATTAACTCACTAAAATTGAACAAAACCAAGAAGTCTATCTTAGGCAATGTGAGTCCCATACCTTTGAATGAGGACGAGACATAGTCAGAGTGCACAAAGTAGGCTTGGGTAATGACTCGATCAGCACAATAAGGTATTGTCCGCTTTGGGTCCAATCGGTCCGCACAATTTTAAAATGCCTTTTACTATGGGGATTCAACCTCGCATATATATAGCACATCACCATCCCACACTCAGGCGATGTGGAACTATGATCTCTCCTTGGTAGCTAGTCCAACCCATCTTGGGATCCACAGACCTGTTGGGCCTATTAGGCTCCAACCCTTACCCTCACTCTCTCCCTCAGGTCCACCCACACAAGGGTCTCACAGTGAACCTAACAGTTTCTCATAGTTGTAAGGACTATGGTGTGTGGTGGGTGTGCATTTGAGATTGTCTTCTTCACAAGAATTATATCATTCTCACCTGCCTAAAGTACCTCTTTTTCTCTCTTTTGAACCAGAATTGATGTGTTCTTTAATACCAGTTGTTGCATCTGTCACTGTTTGTCTTCCACTGGTTCATTGCACAACAGCTAAACCATATGAAGCACATTGACCATGCCCCATATTAGAAAACAGGGATAAGAAGCAGGGTATGAAAAGATAGAATCTACTTCATCACCACCAATTAATTCAATTTCACGTTTTCCTGCACTTGATTGAAATACAGTAAGGTTACATAAATATATGTACTCACCTAACAATCCTCAAGCATCACAAGAGTCATTGGCACTATAGACTGGGTTGAGTAATCATCTCTCTGATGTCGACGACAAATTCAGCAGCATCTTCCAGCTTAACCAGGCATCTATCGGTACAGCACCCACTGCAGATCCCATGCTTCAATTCTTCGTCAGCCAGATTGAGTACCCAGGTTTCAAATATTGTGACTTTTGTTTCTTGCTCGGGCATCAGGAAAGTGTTTGTCGCAAGAAGCTAGGCATTAAGGGCGGTGGCCGGGTTTCGGAACTAGATAATGTTGAGAAGGTAGCCAAATCAAAGACCGAAAGTAACAATACCAGGCAACAATATGTTCCAGTGATCAGAAAAGGAAATTCTTCGAACTCGGAAGTGGGTGTGAGTGGCACAAAAAATAGCACAGGCAAGGAGATTTTGGAGGGAGTCGGGGATAGAAAGCAGGTGGCCATTGATCCGGTAAAGGTGGGTTTGTCCAACACATTTGAGGCATTGATGGAGAATATTGAGGAAGATGAAGGTCCTCCAGCGGAATTACAAATAGCGAGTCACAAATTAGAGCATGCTAAAACCGGTGGGTCCAGCATGAGTCTACGGAGGAATGCCTACTAGAGGCGGGGTATACAACTTCAGAAATTGATAATGTTCTTGGACAACAAAAAAAGTTACCCCCACACGAAAATGAGATAAATCCGAAAACAAAGAACAATCCTTCTATTCAAAGTGCAGCGTCGCAAACTGTGACGAATGATTTCACATGTGAAACTCAGATTGGGCAGACTGTTTCAAGGTCGCAGCAGCCAGTGCTCTACCCTTCAAGAGGGGCCATGATTTCTCCTCAGCCAGAGGCCATGGTCTCGCCCAAGCCAACGCCATCCACCAAGGCTGTGGACGTAGCCTGCGCCATTGCCGCGCCATGCACCACACCAGAGAACAGAGTCTCGCCTCAGCCAGCGCCCCACACCAAGGCAGTGGAAGTGGCCTCGCCCCAGCCTACGCCCTGTACCAAGACAGGGGTCGAGGCTTCGCCTCAGCCAGCGCCCTGCAACCCATTTATCGGTGCTACTAGCACAGAGCTAGGGGATGCTATACAGGGTCAGCAAGTGCAGGAATATTCGGATGATGATTTGCAGTCTCTGCTCAGGTTAAAGAGACATTTTGACAAATATGCTATCAAATCCTCCCCGGATTATAAAAGAGTCGGAGACAATTTGAATCAGGCTATATCTTTGTTCAGAGAAAATAGGTTACTTCGACCGCCGACTTATGACCTCAGTATACTCGAAAGTTCTAGTGAGGATAGTGATGACGTCAACTCAGAACCTGAGCTTGATCCACAGGTAGCGAATAGTGATTTGGCTTTAGGGGCTATGTCAGACGGAAAAATGAATAAGAGGCGCCACACCAAAGATATCAGCATTTGTCCCCGTAAATCCAATAGAACGAGGACAGAAACCAAAAGGTACAAAGATTGATTGGTGCATCCTATCTTTCGTGAGGCTTTGTTTCGGCTTTTTAGTTTATCCTATTGGGTCAGTCATGTAGCCTTCGGGCGTGGATTTTTATATGAATAAAATGGATGTTCTTACAAAAAAAATTAAAAAATAAATAAATAAATAAAAAAATTTCTTCGTCAGCCACACCTTCTTTCAATGAATTATGCAAACTTCATGGGCAATTTACTTGCTACTATCTGTTGCCAGAGGATTTTTTTTGTCATACCCACCTTATGGCAATTGAAGGATCTGATTGAAAGTTTTTATTGGCAAACCCGACTGCAAGACAACAAGTATATGTCAAATCCTAATCCATGCTCGTAGGAATATTTTTCTAAGAGGACTATTTGCATTTGCAGCAGGTCTTCCATGACCCAACAATGACCAAAATCAATTACATAGGGTCTTAAACAAACAAGTAAAATTTAAGTTAAAAACTACTGATGATCTGTGATTTTTTATTTTTTTTTCCTTGATCCTTAGATGATAACATCATCATGTATTGTATGTTTACATATGTGAACGGTCCTGATTTGAGTACATGATCCGTTCAGCAGTCTGTGGCTAGTGTTGGCGTTTGCTTGTTGAAGGGGCTGATATAACCACCATTGTGGAACATCTGTGAATGTTTATGCAGGTAGAATTGGTTATTGGGGGCTGCATTGTAACAGTATGTCTGTGCACCCAAGATGTGTTGAAGGCAAACCCTTATAGTGCACTAGTAGAGGAACTCACGGAAGATGAAACATCGACTACAAATTCAGAGGAGCAAACCAAAATAGAGAGCAGTGGGTAGAATGAGCTACAAGAGAATTTAAAGGCAAACAAGGAAGTAGTTGAAGAAGATCAACCGCAAGAGGCATCACAATCTCTTCCAAAAAAAAAAAAAAAATTACAATCTTGTAGCCAGGATACGATTGGTATTGAGAAGGCATTGATCAAGGCTGGCTTAAAAGAAGCACAGTACACCAGTAACACTGCTAACTTGGATTATATTAGCACGTTTCGTATACATGCTCACCTAGCCAGATAACTAACACATTTATCATATTCTAACTAGGAAATTTTACAGGCTAAATGTTCAACTACTACAATTTAATATATGGATAAAATCAAAATCTACACCTAATGCCTAGACAGCAACTTAATTTGACTACCTTTAACCAAAAAAAAACTTAATTTGACTACGACAAAAGAGGTGTGCAAAAGAATATAAACATGATTTCAAGAAACTCCCAGCCACCTTACTTGTACTATATAATAACATGCATTCTTCTTCCAACTAAGCATCAATAACCACAGTCGTTAACAACTTTCATTTACAGATTAACGAGTATGTCGTCGACGACAATGATGAGCTACTTCACCTCCTATAACCAGTTTGAAAACCTCTATCATGGTCATGGTAGTCAGAATAGATCCCAGTGGGCTTCAGTTCTTAGACAATACAACAGTGCTCCCAGGTTCTCTGCAGCCAAGCATGGCTTACTCAGCTTCAATACAAGTCATGGAAGAAGATCGAGTTTTCGTGTAAAGATGTAAAACATTTTGAGCATCTTTTTTTATGAATGGTTCATGAAACTGTTTTCACCTCTAGATTGTATTGTGACACGTTGTTATGTTGATATTTGATACAGGGATTTAAATGCAATCAGCAACCTTAATTCTGGACCCCCAGTCCCTTCCGGATCACCTTTCCCTGGATGGTAACAATACTACTAGTTCTAGATCTGTTGAACTCTTTTATTCATTAACAACTCACTCATGGTTTTGCTGCAGCTTAGTTGTTAACATTCTTGTATTTATGATGATTAGGTCAAATTGGATGTTGTTGACAATAATACCAATGATAATTCCCATCTTCAAAGGCAAATGGGGGCCATTGCTTGCATTGAAAAGTAAGAATACTAATCAATCCTGTTCAGTACAAGTACCATTTAGAATTGGGTATAAATGACTATGAAGCTCCGAAAATTCTTGGGGTCGAGGGATGGGTGTAACCACCCATCTTTCTCGAGATGAGCTTCAGAGCGCATCTCCATGGCGATGCGCTCATCTCGAGGAGGATGGGTGGTTACACCAATCCCTCGCTGCCTCCCTCGTTCCCTAGAAGGGCTCATGAAGCTCAGTTTGATTTAGAATCATTCCATGTTTAAAACGATGGAAAAGTAGTTTGATTTATCTTTATCTTCTTCTTGGCAGATTATATTTCTCTTCTTTTTTTTTTTGCTTTCTTATAATAAAATTTTATTTTATTTTTTAATTTTCATGGAAAATATTATTTTCCCTCCTCTAATAAATTTTTTTGGAGGCAAGAAAATATAGGGTTGGATGTCACCACTTTCACTCTTATTTTTTGTATTGTTTTCTTTAAATAATTTTTGGGAACTAATTAGAACAGCTAAAAATCGATAGATCTCCTAAGCAAAGATTTCTTTTAACCCATGAAATAGGGAAAACAGTGAAACCAACAATAACTTAAACTCTGTTTTTTTTTTTTTTTTTTCCTGCAAAATTGAAAATTGTACTTATGGAACATAATTTCTTAATCCCATGTTTGAAAACTGTTTACAGAACAAGTCAATACAGCCATAGAAACAGTGGAATGTATTTCAGAGATTGTGGAAGAGGTAGCCGAGACCACAGACCATATAGCTGATGAGGTAGCTGAAAACCTTCCCGACAGTTCTAAGCTTAAGCAGGCCATATGCAAGGTTGATGAACTTGCTGAAGATGTGATTAAGGGCGCCGATTTTGTGCAAGACCTTGTTCATAAGGTAACATGTCAACTCTCACTACATGCGTGAATCATGCCAGAACATTTAAGTATTTGCTCTAGGGTAGGATAATATTGTATAAAATCACCATCACCATAGATCATACCCACTTTTAGTTAAACATTAATTAATATACTGCAAAGTCTTTACTCTTGATGAAGTTAAATCTATTCAATTCGCAAGCCCCATGGAAATATAATATAAGGAAAATTCTAATTGACGAGGGAACCAGCGAGGGACCCCACAGGGGGCGTGGGAGCCGTCCATCCCCCGGGATGCGAGCTTGAATATTTGGGATCCGTGCGTTGAAAATTCAAGCACGCATCTCAGGGGAGATGAACGGCTCTCTCCCCCCTGTGGGGTCCCTCGCTGTCTTCCTCGACAGTTGACGGGTTCATAATATAATGACTAATATTTTTTAATCAACACATGGGTCACACAAAATCTAAGTCTGAAGATTTTCCAATCAGTAAATGTGAAATTTAACATTCTACAGATGTCTTATAAAATGGGTGATTATGTCCATGCACCATGCTTACATTTTATCCCAGTAATACAATTTTTATGGAATTATAGGCAGAAGATGCAGAGAAACAGTTGGAGAACCTAATTGAAAATCCTACAAAGAATACAGAAGAGAAGGTGGGAATGGAAACCAAAGCTCCTTAGAAAGGAATCAGGCAGCAATGCTTGCTTACAGTTGATATTCAAATTGAAGTTCTGTATATAAGAATTCATTTCAATAAGCTCCCATGTTCATTATTGTAGTCGATCGGGTTTGTAGTACAGGATTCAATTATGTTATTATTTTTGTTTGTTAGCTTCTAATGACCGAATCGAAAGGATGTATTGATTTTTCTATAGAAATATATCCGAGACATGTTCATGTTGTTTTAAGAGGTTAGGCAATGATCATTCCTTGACTTGATTTTTTTCTTCAAATATTATCAAGAAATTTGACGAAAATATGGAGATGTTTAATCAAAGCGTGTGAATGAAAGGCGAATGGGATTTGGTTCAACCATAAGATCGAGGAGACGTAGTTAGTCACCTAAAACAAACACAGTATGAAATTTGGACTTGGGTTTGGATTGGAGTTTTATCCCAAGCACGATCATACTAATGATCTATCTTGAACACAGTCTCATTACAGGTAAGCCTAATTAACTCACTAAAATTGAACAAAACCAAGAAGTCTATCTTAGGCAATGTGAGTCCCATAGCTTTGAATGAGGACGAGACATAGTCAGAGTGCCGCTTTGGCTTGGGTAACGACCCGATTCGCACAATAAGATATTGTCCGCTTTGGGCCCAATTGGCTCGCACAACTTTAAAAGGCCTTTTACTATGGGGTTTCAACCTCACACATATATAGCACATCACCATCCTGCACTCAAGCGATGTGAGACTATAATCTCTCCTTGGTAGCTAGTCCAACCCATTTTGAGATCCACAGGCCTGTTGGGCCTATTAGGCCCCAACCCTCACCCTCACCTTCCCCTCAGGTCTGCCCATACAAGGGTCTCACAGTGAACCTAACAGTTTTTCATAGTTGTAAGGACTATGGTGTGTGGTGGGTGTGCATTTGAGATTGTCTTCTTCACAAGAATTATATCATTCTCCCCTGCCTAAAGTACCTCTTTTTCTCTCTTTTGAACCAGAATTGATGTGTTCTTTAATACCAGTTGTTGCATCTGTCACTGTTTGTCTTCCACTGGTTCATTGCACAACAGCTAAACCATATGAAGCACATTGACCATGCCCCACATTAGAAAACAGGGATAAGAAGCAGGGTATGAAAAGATAGAATCTACATCATCACCACCAATTAATTCAATTTCACGTTTTCCTGCACTTGATTGAAATACAGTAAGGTTACATAAATATATGTACTCACCTAACAATCCTCAAACATCACAAGAGTCATTGGCATTATAGACTGGGTTGAGTAATCATCTCTATGATGTCGACGACAAATTCAGCAGCATCTTCCAGCTTAACCAGGCATCTATCGGTACAGCACCCACTGCAGATCCCATGCTTCAATTCTTCGTCAGCCACACCTTCTTTCAAGGAATCATGCAAACTTCATGGGGAATCAAGGGCTACGCTTGAGGAACTTCAGCATTACCTGCAGGCGCATTAAAAGTGTCACTAAGAAGTAATTAAGTTCCTCCTCTTCTTCTGCTTCTCTTTATATTTCTGTACTTATTCTTTACATATATCAAAACTTGCAGTACTCTTTTCTTTCCGAAAACATAGAACATAAACAGATTACAGTGAGTGTTGCAAGGTCGAAATATATCACTTGGTAATTGGCTGTAACAAATAAATCACTTATGAGTTGAACGGTAAACACAAACCTAAAAAAAAAAAAAAAACATTTGATGGGATTAGAAATTTCAGGCTAAGGAAATACCCCGGCAAAGTACCAGCGATCTGCAAGTTTTTTATATGGGTGTAGCTTGTGAGTTTATCGATCTTTGTTGATGTTCCTTTGTTTGATGTCCTTAAATGGGGGCAGCTAATGACATTATACAGGGAGCCACACCCCCTCCTGGACCAAATTTTCATGGATGGTAATTTACTTGCTACTATCTGTTGCCAGAGGATATTTTTTTGTCATACCCACCCTATGGCAATTGAAGGATCTGATTCAAAGTTTTTTCGGGCAAACCCGACTGCAAGACAACAAGAATATGTCAAATCCTAATCCATACTCGTAGGAATATTTTTCTAAAAGGACTACTTGCATTTGCAGCAGGTCTTCCATGACCCAACAATGACCAAAATCAATTGCATAGGGTCTTAAACAAACGAGTAAAATTTAAGTTAAAAACTACTGATGATCTGTGATTTTTTTTTTTCCTTGATCCTTAGATGATAACATCATCATGTATTGTATGTTTACATATGTGAGCGGTCATGATTCGAGTACATGATCCGTTCAGCAGTCTGTGGCTAGTGTTGGCGTTTGCTTGTTGAAGGGGCTGATATAACCACCATTGTGGAACATCTGTGAATGTTTATGGAGGTCGAATTGGTTATTAGGGGCTGCATTGTAACAGAATGTTTGTGCACCCAAGATGTGTTGAAGGCAAACCCTTATAGTGCACTAGTAGAGGAACTCACGGAAGATGAAACATCGACTACAAATTCAGAGGAGCAAACCAAAATAGAGAGCAGTGGGTAGAATGAGCTACAAGAGAATTTAAAGGCAAACAAGTAGTTGAAGAAGATCAACCGCAAGAGGATCACAATCTCTTGCAAAAAAAAATTACAATCTTGTAGCCAGGATACAATTGGTATTGAGAATGCATTGATGAAGGCTGGCTTAAAAGAAGCAGGGTACACCAGTAACACTGCTAACTAGACAATTAAATAGCATTTTGATGAGACAAATTCCTGAATTTGGAAACGTCTTTGAGCAGGTCAGAGTTGATGAGGCAAGGAAGGTGTCGGCTATGCCCATTCCATTTGATGAAGAACAGAGCAGTGGTAATGGGGGCACATATTACAGCAAACAAAGGAGAGAATCAGGGAGTTAACACAGAAAATAGGGGTCTAGAATTGCAGAAGTCTTTGCATAGCCACCGAGTGATCCATGTTAGGAACCTGGAGGTAATGCGATTATAGTGTAGAAAAAAGGTAAAATTTGTAGAGGCTTCTGACACGCATGATTTACATGTGTAAGTGTTCATGCCTATTGCAGACCCAAGTGTGTGGGAAACTCAGTCGGATAATAAGGATAGCAGTGGCAACTATAATAAAAACAAATTGAAGTTGGGTATTCTTCAAAACATGCCAAATCAAAGAAGAAGAAAAAGAAAGAAAAACAAAGTTTCCATTGGGGGGCGGAGAGTTACGAGAAACACCCCTGCCCAACCTAATATCAATGATTGACAACATTATGTTCCGGAATGCGCGACCACTCATAGCAAGCTTAAAAAGCTCGTAAAGGAATATAATGTCAAGATGTTGGTTATTGATTCCAACAGACATATAGAAGTCGGAGGTAAGATTAAATTAATCCGATGAAATTGTGGGCAGAAAAATCTGGCTTTTTTGTCTAATGGGATACTGGGATCAGATTATGCATTCAGTTAAACCAAAATTTTTAAGTTTATTTCATTTACGATAAATGCTCCATTCCTGAGTGTCGCAGTCTTTGGGAGGATATGGAACAGTTTGGAATAGGTTTGTCTGAACCATGGCTGAGAGGTGGTTATTTCACTGTTATCATGGAAGGGAATGAGAAACTCAGAGGCAGAGAACGTGTCAATTCAGCAATCTCAGAGTTTACAGGTTGTATCTCAGCATATGGTCCTTGGGATGTTGGATTTGCTGGACCTAAATTCACTTGGTGCAACAACGAACAAGGTGGTAACAGGACCTGGGCCAAATTGGATGGGTTCCTAGCTAATTATGATTGGCTAGTCAATATGTTGAATACCAGGGTCGAACATCTTCATAGAACTTGCTCTAATCATGCTCATCTTTTGTTATCTTTACCAACAGTTTCACAAGCAGGCATCTCTCCTTTTAGATTTCAAAGAATGTGGACTAATCATGAAAAGGAGAATGATATCAAAAATCGCCAATATGGATGGTAACCTGGTTATGGAACCAAAAGAAATCTTAGAGAAGCCGACCGGCTTTTCAATCATTTGTTGTCGTCAAAAGGATACAAAGAGGATTTAAATCTTCTAGAATGCATTCTCCTCCTAGTAAAGCGGGGGGACTGTGATATACTTATGAAGTTAGATCAGCTATTTTTAGTATTCCTAGTGATAGTGCCCCGAGTCCAGACGATTTTACCTCGGGTTTTTTCCAATCTTGCTGGCATATTGGTTGCTCGACATCCGGGAACAAGGAAGGAATTCTTCAGACGCTAATCTCCTCCTGGGGCTTTCATGGCAAATTTGATAGTCTAATTCCTAAGACTGAGGAAGCGACATCCTTCTCATAATTTCTTCCAATTAGTTTATGTAATGTGGTATACAAAGTTTTCAGTAAAATTTTATGCTCGCGATTGGTGGCATTTCTCTCAGGTATTATCTCTCATGAACAAGTTGCTTTTGTTAAAGGAAGACTGATTACAAAAAATATTGGATTGGTTCAGTAAATGATGTGATCCAATGGGAAGAAAGTTATGGGTAATAATATTGTCTTCAAATTAGATACGGAGAATGCGTATGATATGTTAGAATGGAGATAACATTTTGCTGTGTTGCGAAGGCTTGATTTTGATAACAGGTTTGGTTTACAGATTTCTAATTGCATAACCAACTGGGTTTCTCAGTACTAATGCAAGGCAGATAAGGCCATTTTCAAGCTTATCGAGGTCAGTGCCAGGGTGACCCTTTGTGTCCATTATTATTTGTGATATCAACCGAGGTACTCAGTAGATTTCTCACCCGAGCATTTTATAATTATGAAATTGGGTTTTTCTATATTTCCAAAACATGTGTGCCTATTACTCACTTGCTATATGCGGATGACTCCTTAATTTTTTTAATGGAAGGAAACAATCCATTCTGGGTTGGTATTGTTTCCAAAATAATAGGTTAAAAATGAGGTAATAGCAACAGGTAATCCTACATTGCCTATCAAACCAACTTACCACCAGGGGAGAGCACATGCACCCAAATTGTAACAGAATTTAGCGGCGGTTTATCAGGTTTTTTCGACGGTTGAAACTATCGTCGCATGCTATCAAATGTCATCATTATCCCATATTTAGCGATTGTTACAAACCGTCTCTATATGTCATTTAGCGACCGTTTTGTCATCGGTTGTTGAAAACCGTCGCTAAATGTTATTTAGCGACAGTTATGCCAGTGATAGCTGAAAAAACCGTCGCTGAATGCTGTAGTAACACATTTATTAGAGGCGATTGTACAACCGTCGTTGTATTATTTAGCAACAGTTATAACCGTCGCTAAATACCTTTGGCCACCGTCGCTAAAATGCAATTTTCTTGTAGTGAGTGTCTTAGAAATTTGATGAAATCGTATATGACATCTAAAATCATATGTTTGATAGATTCCAAACAACAATTTGATCGCTTACTATTTCATCGACTCTCCTGAAGTTTTTGGTAGATTATGTTGTCGAGTAGCAATGTCATAATTTCTTACTTAGACAATTGCATATGTTTTAGTGTGGCTAGCTAGCAAACATAACATAACTCTCAAAAAACTCAAAATGAAACATCAAGAAGTTTCTTTATTTTTATTTCGACACTTTAGCAAATTTATTTATTCATATTTCAACATAACATAAACAACAAACAAACATAACAACTTATTAATTCTCTAAATCAATGTTCGGCTTATTCGGGTTCTGCAATGGTCACAGGTTCCAAATTAGCTCCTTGACTCCAGTTAGACCTCTTTTCTGGGGTATTGTTGTGTACAAAATAAATACCATCAGGAGCAGCATACCAGTTGCAGTTAGACCCACATATCCCTTGATCTCTCCGGGTTTCATAGATTTTAACATCTGCTGTGTATTGTTGGCCGTTGTTTGCCACAGAAAAATGGCACGTAAACAGTGTGGATCCAATAATATTGACACGGAACTTAAAGGTGTATGTTGCTCCTTGTGGTACTACTTGGTTATGTAGATCATTGTCCCTTGATCGGCAATGAATCCCCAATACTTGACCTCCCAAATTGTTTTTTATACCAACGGTAACTTTCTGAAATGGAGGAGCCGATTTGGAATACACTGCATTCACAAACAGAAGAAGGATGAAGGCACTGCAAATGATTTTGTTGAGAGGAGACATTGTTGCGCGCTAGCTCTTACTGTTTTTGCTATCTGGTTGTTGTTGCTTGTATGGCCTAACATTGCATTTCGGTCCGTTAAATAGATAAAATCTCCTTGTCAAAATGGTAAACGTATTAATTGAGACGAAATATATATTTCAAAATCTTAATATTATTTTGTAAGAGACAAATATTTAACTGGAAATCTAAGTACTCTTGTAAAAATAATTGGAAATCTTAATGCAATCTTTAGGACTCTATGAGATCAAAGAACTTAACAAGATCTCTCCCAGAAGATAAACATAAAATAAACACTGAAAAATATTTCATTTATATAACAGTTTGAGGTTGGATATAAAAGATGGCTGAAATTTATTTAAACATAAGAATATAACGGATACAAAAGTGAAGGTGAGAGAAAGAAATGTTTCAACTTTTATGCTTCAACCATCACACACCTAAAAGCTCAAATTGAATTTGAGTGTCGAAGGCATGATAAATACCTAGTTTATAAATATGGTAAATGGACCTTTGACTTACAATAAATATCAATGACAAGATGCTTGCTAGCTATAACATATTGTACATAACATCGAATAACCCATTAAAAACCAAAAAGAGTCAACACACCATTCAAACCCAAGACTAAGTGGTATCATCCTTCAAACTCCAACCGTTGAGCTGTCATGCCATGGGCATCCAATATTAATTTTAACAATATATCATCTTCCACCCAGAACAACTTTTCCTCTGACGTAAATTGTTACTAATGTACTTGTAACTCGAAATCCATCTGAACATATCTCAGGAGTTTATGATCATATTTCCCAAATCAAACATCTCATCTTGGTCTATCGCGTGGATTTTAGAACTTGGTTGTTAACATTTTCACTAAATAACACTCTTGACAATGGAATAAATTCCTTCCAGTTGAATTCAATGCAACTAATTAAGCATACAGATTTATTTTTCGAATGTTAACCACTTATAAACTCAACTATATATATATTTTTTATTTCTTTATTGATTAAAATGCAAAATTGTATCCAAAACATCCATAAACAACAAAGCATACAATCATCACCAACACTGATCTTCAACTTATGTTGCTTGGCTGAAATGAAGCTACGAAATGTTTTTTCACCTCAGTCCATAGCCTCTACTGATCCCACAGGCCCTAACGGGGTTACGGGGCCTCTCGTCCAGTCATACATCTTTGTTGGGAGCTTTCCAGTATCGGGGTTGATCCAATAAATCCCCTGCTGGCTTGCGAACCACTGGCAATTGTGCTCACATTTCCCTCCATCTCTTTTGGCATTATATATTTGCATTTCACCTCAGACGAGCTGGCCATTAACATCATTCCACTGGAGATGGCACCAAAACAATGTGGTTCCAAAAACGTTAACTTTGAAATGAAATGAATAGAATCCGTCCTCAGGTATAGTTTGAAGGCCAAGATGGTTGTCTTTCGATTGGCATTCGATTTGCAAAGGGCCAGATAACAAATTGTGCATTGAAACAGTTACTTTTGCATCACCCGCGGAGATAGCATTGGAAGAGGAAAACTCGCAGAATGCAATCACAAGTAGTAGGGCAAATGCACCGGTAAGTTCATTAATACACGACATTGTTACTCTTGCTGATTGTGTTTTTGTTGCTTTCATCGATTAGTTCATCGTCTCTTTAAATAGAGAAAATCTCTCTCTTCTTCCATAGTTACATCACCTAGTCACATGATTAATTAAGACTACATGTTATCTTTAATAAAAAATAAATGATAATTATAGATTGATGAGCTTTGCTACATGGCGAGGAAACCAGCGAAGGGAGTGAGGTGGAGGGGGGAGAACCATTCACTCTTCTCAGGATGTGCGTGTTGACTTTTTTGCGCACATCCTGAGGGAGTGAATGGTTCTCCCCCCTCCACCTCACTTCTCTCGCTGGTTTCCTCGCTCATTTCCTCGTCATTTAGAATTCCTATAGATTGATATTAGTAAATGACCCAAGTCAAGATGGTCAAATGTTTGACCCATTGCAAAACTAATCCTCATTGCCTCTATCACATGTAGCTTTGATTATGGGTCAACAATTTGACTATCATTGACTGTATGAATAGTTTAGCTGGACATTCACAAGGGGTGGGTATGGGACGAGATTGACTCATCCTTATCTCATTCCGTTCATTCGGGATTGGGACAAGATAGACCTTATTTCGACCTCGTCCCATCTCAAACGGGATCGGGATGAAGACGTACTAAATAGTCCTCCAATAAAAAATAACAAAAATAGTTTTATCTCATATTACTCACACTCCAATAATGTCAAATTTATATACATATAATTTACATCATAAATAATAATAGCTATTACATAAATAAATATTAAACTTTTTTTGGAAGACAAATAAATATTAAATTTCATTTAGAATTAATGATTCAATTCATTTATATTTCATATAGAATTTCATCTTACATTGATTTAATTTCAGCATATCCTAAACTTTAATTTAGAAGAGTATTTTAATTAAAATTAATAATAAATATGAAATAAATAAATTCGGGACGGGATAGGCGGGATTGAAAATCTTCATCTCAATCACATCCCACTCTAGATCGAGACAGGACGGGATCGGGATGAGTTTGATCAATCCCAAAAGGACCCAAAAAAATCGTGATGGAATGGGACGGGTTTGGGATCGCGGGATGAGATACCCACCCCTAACATTCACTACCCTTGACTGTGGGTCATTAATATTTTGGAGTTGCTATGTACACTTACATTTTTTCTCATCTTTTCACCACTTTAAAAAAAAAATAGGGTGAAATTTTTACTTCGTACCACCACGCGATCAAAACTCTGTCTCCAATCATATTTGCTAGAAAAACACTAGGCTCTTTAGGTTACACGCAAGGTAATCTTTGCCCAATGCATCTCCATCCATTTTCTGGTTATACTCGACCCCCATTCCTGCTATTCAATGTTGTTTGAACCCCATTGCCCGATTTTGGATTTGATTTCGGAGGAGTGAGGAAGGAGAGTTTGAAGACTTTGTGGCTTATTTCAAGTGCTCAAACAACTTTGAGGGAGATGTCGGTTGCTCAAATCATAGTCAATCTTCTTATTATGATAGTAGAACGAACTCATATGAAATATGTTTCTTGATTATTAGTAACTTTTTTAGATTTTTTTTAAGGTTTTTATTTGTAAAAGTTTAATGTTGTTTTGATAATGAAGTCTTTCAAGTGTTGTTTGATTGCTTGTTAATATCATTCCACAATTTAAGTAATACCCATTAGTGAGTGTTATTTTTTCTTTGATTGTGGTTTGTCAAATTGTGTTATTTATTTGTTAAAAATTGCATAAAACTATTGTACTATCTTTTGTTTTTGTTCATGTGTTGTTCTAGAGCATTGTAGTATCCTACAGTGTTCATTATTTATTTCGATTTTGAGCTAGGGTTTGTAAATGGATGCACATGTTTATTTTTTTTACAAAGTGTATTGTTACATAATGTTTATTATGGTTTCACTTAAAATTGCATTTGTGTATTTTACTATCAAATTGTTGGTTGCACAAGCATTACGAATCAGATTCATAGTTTTTTTGTTGGAGGTTATGAAGTTAAAAAACAAACACTTGCGAGTTAACTTAATAAACTTGAATGAGGTACCGCTAGTCTATATTGTATACTCATTTCTTTTATAAATTTGATGCTTGAGAGGTGGTTTTTAAATTTTACGTTTTAAACAATTAAAAAGTTGTGAGTTTTTCTAACAAGACTTGAACAAGCGTTTGTGATCCCAAGTCTTTTTAAAATTAGACGAGCAGGAGCTGTTTTTCAAATTTTGAGTTTCAAAAAAAAGTAATTTGTGAGTGTTAATTTTAGGGGTGAGCATTTAGGACCGAAAGCCCGAACCGATCGAGTCGGTTTGGATCGATTTTTATTAATTATAAATGTTTTGATTTTAAAAGCTCGGTCCGACCCGAAGTTTCTAGTTTGGGCCTCAATTTCCATTTCTGAAACCCGTCAAATAACCGGGCCGGCCCAAATTAAATAATTAAAAATTTTGTAAACCCAAAATTCGGCCCGAAACCGAAATCGAAGAAGACTTCGCCTAGTTTAAAAGGGCTAACCAATACCCTCAGAATCCGTTCTAGTTTAAAAGGGGTCCCTGCTTTACTTTCAGATCAAATGGCTGCTTTTCATTGGATCCCAGTGCGATAAGGTCCAAGACTTTTCCATCTGTAGAGTTGTTGGTTGGAGGAAATTTGTGGAAGGTCATGAATGGATGGCACTTGAGAGGGAGATTGGAATCTAGATGATCCATGCGGTCTCAGATCGGCTTTATCGTGGTGGAAGTTCTGGGGCATTGGGTCTTATCGTTTGAAGAAGGGAGTGATAGTAGAGGAGCTTGGCAGTGAAGGTTCCATTAGTGATAATGAAGCTTTTGTGCCCAATGGATCTGGTTTCAATGGTCTAGAGGTGGTGAATGGCAAGAGCAAGTTCATGTCCAACGTGATGAAAAACCTCTCCCTCAACTCACTGAATAACAATCTGTGATTGTGGGATCTTGACAATCATTTTTCTCATTGCCTTCCCAACCTGAAATTGGATTGAAAGTATGAACACTTGCATAGTTCTCATGCTTGCTAGACTTATCGGGGTGGTTTTGTTGATCAAATTAGACTAGGATTATTTGGTTATGGTGGAGGAGGTTTTTAAATGGATTCATGTTTCCAATTTAGAAGGGACTTGAAGAGGTTTTAAGATTCTTTGTGATTATGGATATCAAAGTTCATGGTTCGAACTCGGCTCAAAATTCGGTTAACTGGTCCCTCGATTAATCGGTCAACTGGGTTCAGTTTCAGGTCTCATAAATATAAATTTAAATTTTTCAAGCCGATTTTAGATTTTTAATTTTTGAGCCGGTTACCCGAACCTGACTAACCCTAGTTAATTTAGATAAACTCAACCAAACGTTTGCAAATTTACTGAAGTAAAGTCGTAACTTATTTCAAAAGTTTGATGGCAGAGAGTTGTTTTTCAGCTTAAATTTTTTTTTTTTAAATTTGAGTCTCTTTTGACAAACGCATATTGAGCTCAAAATTTTGATGGCTGGGAGTATTCTTAAGATTTTGAGCTTCCAAAAAAATGAAAAATTTGTGTCTCTATTGAGACACTCGCCGGATCTAATTTTTTTTTCTCAACCTACGCTAAATCTTCTTCATTTTCAACTCAAATCACATTCATTTTCAAATAATTTCTTCCATTTCCACCAAATCTCCTTCCAAAGTTGTTGGAACACTTTAACAACCCATCATCTTCAAGCTTTATGTTCAAGGAGGCCTTTTAGCTATCTGGGATCCATTGGCAGCTTAGGAGGCTGGCCTTTTAGCTATGGTGGAATCCATTTGCAGCTCAGGAGGCCTTTTAGTTATCTGGGATGCTGATATTTTGCAGATGAGGAAAGTGTTGAAATGGGCTTTTTCGTTTTCTATTCATTTTCAAATGGTCTCGGACAACTCTTTTTTGTCAAGGGCTAACATATATGGTCTGTGTGATCCGTCGCTAAGAGATCATTTCTGGGAAAAACTATATGATATTGCTGGTTGGATGCAATCTCCTTGGGTGTTAGCAGGAGACTTCAATGTTGTCAGTCATATAAATGAAAAAAAAAAAAAAAAAAGGTTGCAGAAGGAGGTCCATGAGCATGCAGAAATTCAATCAGTTTATTAATGATGTGGAACTCGCTAATTTCAGTCTAAAAGGGGGAAGTTCACATGGTCAAATCGAAGAGATCACCCTATCCTTTGTTGGCTTGATCGATTTCTGGTTTCAGTGGATTGGATTGAAAATTTTGATGATAAAGTCGAATGGCTCAAGGGTGCAGTTGGTTCTGACCATCACGCGATTTTGCTTGTGAACTCGTCTATTGGTGGTTGCACTCACCTTTTTTCCTTTGATAACAGTTGGTTTGATCACCCAACCCTGGCAGAGGATATGAAATCTTGGTGGAACAACTCAGTAGTCTCTGGCCACCCTGGCTGCTGCTTATGGTGGAAGCTTAAGGCACTCAGATGCAACCTTAAAATTTTGAGGACTAAAGTTTGGGGTAAGACTAATTTATGTATTTAAGATATTTATGCTTTAATTGCTAACATTGACGTTGAGGAATAAAATCGTAATATAACTGCTGAGGAGAGGTCTTATAGAATGCATAAGGAGTGGGCAACATTAACTAAAAGATATGAGGATTTTTGGAGGATTAGATCTGGAGTCAACTGGGCTTGTCATATGGACCAGAGGTACAAATTCTTTCATAACTTGGCTAACAGACGCAGACTATTCAACTCTATTAAAGCTCTTAGCATGGGTTAAGAGTTAGTAATGGATGAAGTCATCATCAGAGAACTCACGATCTTTCATTTCAAGGAGTTGTTTTTTGAAAAGGAGTAGCGACCTTTCTTCTCGGGGATTACCTTTAAGTCAATCTCCCAGCCTATGGCCACCTCCTTGGTAGAGAATTTTTCAGAGATGGAAATTTGAGCGGCAATGGAAGAGCTCAAATATGAAGTTTCTCCAGGTCTTGATGGTTTCTCAATGGTGTTCTATTTGAAAATGTGGGAGGTAATCAAATTTGATTTTCTGAAAGTTATTGAAGAATTTAACTCTAGAAATTTTTTGGATTGGCGGTTGAACACCACTATCATCGCACTTATTCCTAAATGTACGGGAATGCGAACAGTCAAGGATTTCAGACCTATCAGTATTTTAAATGGGGCTTATAAGATCATCGTCAAGGTGTTGGCTAATAGATTGAAAAAAAATCTTCATTTTGTCATTTCTCCTTTTCAAAGTGCAGCAGTCAGTGGAAGACAGGTGGTTTATAGCCCTTTGATTGCCAATGAAATTATTGATTCTAGAAAAGAAAAAAAGTGTTTTAGGGCTCATTATCAAATTAGATTTTTCTAAAGCCTTTGACAATGTCTCTTGGAGATACTTGGATTTGGTAATGGCTCGCATGGGGTTTGACTCCAAATGGATTCATTGGCTTCACACTTGCAGATCTACAGCAAATTTCTCTCTGAAGATTAATGATCAGCTGCACGGGTTTTTCCATAGCTCTAAAGGCTTGCGTCAAGGCGATCCTATGTCTCCTCTTCTATTTACTTTAGCAGCAGAAGGTCTAACCCAAATGATTCTTAAAGCGGTTGATGCTGACCTTGTGAGAGGGTTTTCTGTTGCAAAAGGTAATCCTCCTATTTCTATTCTTCAGTATGCGGATGATATTATCCTCTTTTGTTATGCCTCTGCTACTCAGGTTTTTGCTCTTAAAAGATTTATGCTTTGGTTCGAAGTTATTTCAGGTCTGAAAATCAATTTCCACAAATTAGTGGTGTTGGCTATTGGAGAAGTCCCTCATCTGCAGCAGTTGGCGGGTTTATTTTGTTGTTCAGTGGGTCAGCTTCCAGTTAAGTACTTGGGCATGGCTTTGGGTGCTAGTTTTAAAAGTAAAGTTGTTTGGGATGAGGCGATCGAAAGGATGGAATCGAATGTAGCGTTTTGGAAACACAAATTCCTCTCCAAAGCAGTCAGATTTGCTCTTGTCCAATCCACATTAGATTTTATCTCTGTGTTCATTCTGTCTCTTATCAAGGTTCTCTCTTCAATAGCAGCCAAAATGGAACAGATCATGCACAACTTTATTTGGAGTTCCACTCAAAACTCTAGAAAGATGCATTTAGTGGGCTGGGAGAAAATTTGTTGTCCCAAATCTCGAGGTGGTTTGGGCATTCGCCAAATGATCACATTTAATTTTGCATTACTTTCCAAGTGGCTTTGACGATTTGCAGAAAAATATGACAATCTATGAAGATTTCTCATCATTGATAAATATGGGTGCAATAGATGGGATTGGGATAAGAGAACTAAGTACACTCTCTATGGATGCTCTTTGTGAAAGTCCATCTCTCAGTGCGCAAGTGGTTTCTACCCCACACCTCTCTTCGATGTGGCAATGGTGATCTCATTTCTTTCTGACATAATTCTTGGTGTAGTAACCAACCTTTGAAGGATATATTTCCAATGTTGTTTATCATCAACAACAAACAACATGGGAGTGTGAGCAATTTTTTCTTTATAATGGCAATTCTTGGGATCTTTTCTTTCGAAGACACCTTAATATCGAGGAGCTAGAGGAGGTCGTCAATTTTATGCATCTGTTGGATAGACAGATGCTCTCAGAGGAACTTGATATTTTGGCGTGGAAGGATAAATGTGTGGGTTTCTCGGTGAAAGAATTTTCTGATATGTTAGTTGCCTCTGATTATGAGACTCATTCCAACCTTTTCATTTCCTCTCACAAGAATCTGGTTTGGGTGAAAAAAAATTCCTCAGATTAATTTCTTTATTTGGTTAGTGTTGCATGAGAGAATCTTGACTAAAGATAGATTAAGGAAAAGATGAATCCACACAAGAAGTCTTTGTCTGCTTTGTAATGAGATTGACGAAACGCTAGATCATTTGATGCTTCATTGCAGATTCTCCAAATCCATTTGGAGCATGTTCTTGTCAGAATTTGGATTGAGTTTGATGTTTCATGGTTCCATTTTAAATTGGTTAAGTTGGTGGTTCCAAGCTAATCCTTCCCGGCGGGCAGAGTGATTATGGCGTAGGGTTCCTCACGTACTTATGTGGTGTGTGTGGAAAGAGAGAAATATGAGGGTTTTTGAAGGGCCCAATAGATCAGAGCACTCTATCTTTATCGAGATTAGGGAATTGTTGTGGAGGATGGGTTCGGCTTGTAATTTGTTTAGGAATTTGGTTTTTGACACCTTCATAGAGTCTTAGCATTCCTTGATATATGAATGATTCCATTTGTAATCTGTTTCTTTTCCTATCTTTAATAAACATCTTCGTATTTTGCCGGAAAAAAAAATGTTCAAGGCTTCATCTTCAACTTTCCAAATCACATTCAAATCATCTCAAAGTAAACAAGCTTCCAAATCATACTTAAACACTCAATCGAGCAAGTGGGTCTAAAAAATGGTTGAAATCGAGAAAGAAATGTAACAAAATGGCTGGCAATGGTCAAAAGATGGTAGAAAATGCGTTTAATCCATAGAGGAATCGAGTTTTTCGGCAACACTCACCAGAATATAATTTTTTCTGGTAGGTGATACATAGCGAAAAGTGTTGGCACGCAACAAATTTTTCTAGCATATAGACATGGTGAAACGAAGAGGAAAACGTGAATGTACATAGCAACTCCCTTAATATTTTCACAATCCCTTAACAATAATGCAGGTCATCATCTATTTGATTAGTACTTAGTACTTGACCCAGCTTAGTGCCTAGATTATAATAGGGATAAAATGGAAATAGTCTGGACACAATTTCGACACTACTAAAACCATATCCTTAGGAAATTAATTCATGCTCAACAATTTACATGTTCATGATGATTTTGTTTATTGCAAATTCTTCTATGCATCTAGGTAACTTCACATAAGTTTTATGTTTGGTTAAATTTTATGAATTTGGTTGTTCACTAAAATGAGAAGTAACTTTTATATATCATGTTAGTAACTTTTATATATCAAAAAAACCAACATCCAAATATTTCAGCAAATCAAACAATAATCTGTTCTCTAAATAAGTTCATTTAGAGCACCTGCTGAGGCCGCAGGTCCCAAATTAAACGATCTAACCCAGGAACCCATTTGCACTGGGTTCCTTTGCGGAGTACTAGAGTTGATCCAAAAAATGCCATCGCCATTAAAAAACCATTCGCATACATGAAGGCATCTTTGTCTGTCTCTAGCTGCATCATATATCGTAATACTTCCTTTGACGCTTCTATTGTTTACGTCTAACCATCCCATGTTGCAAGTAAATAGTGTGCTGCCAATAATATTGATGCGAAAGCTAAATGAATAAAATGTTCTTGGTGTCAAAATGTGAGCACCAAGATCGTTGTCTCTTGATCTGCACTGAACTGACATTGATCCGTTTCCTCCAGCAGCGCCTTCTAAAAGATTTTGCATGCTAACGGTTACTTTTTCATTTATAAGAGTAGATTCCGCGGAGGAATATTTTGATTGCAGAAGAAGAACAATGGCGACAACCATGAAACAGGAGTAAACAGTGACTTTGTTGAGCGGAGACATTGCTGTTGCTCGTTCTCACTGATTTTCCTTTTTTGTTATATAGTTGTTGCCTCTCGAATGATAGCTTGCAAGGTTCAGTCCTATAAATAGAGAAAATGTTTGAAAATATTATAGTCGATAATTAATGAAAATAAATGGTTCATGAATTGACCAATGTTTAATAAAAAAGAATGATAATTAAAGATGTTTAATTCATGTTAATAAAATCACCATATAGTAAATGAACCCAAATCAATATGGTTAATTATTTGACCAACATCTGACACTTTCGTAAATGGATTTAATTACAGGTAGATAGATAGTTTGATTACCTTTGACTATCTATGAATTTTTTTTTCCTGGACATTGATTACATTTCAACAATATTACTGCTCCGTGACTATGTATGAATATTTCAAACAAGGAATTTAATTTCTTGAAAAATGTCGAGATTTCATGAAAAGAAAAAAAAAAATCGAGTTATGGAAATTTCATGAAATAGTTTTATTTCTTTCATCAAGCCAATCTCAATTTCCGTACATTTTAACCAGTTATAACTTTAGTTTAGTGATAAAATTTTGTTATATAGTAATTCTTATGGAATATGTAGTTTGTATAACATTATGATTAGGCAACGACTACTCAACACCATCAAAAGTATTGTCTTACACCACCATGTACTTTTTTTTGTTCTTTTTCTACTAACCCACACACACAAAAAACTGTTTTTAAAAAAAAACAGTAACATAAAAACATGGTAATTTTTTACCAATCTAAACTCTCAATTGAGACCAATTATCAAGTTCATCAAAACACAAAAATTTTATTACTCTGAGTTATCTAATAAACGCAATTTGAATCACTTGAAAATGTTTTGAAATGATCAAGTTATGGTCATTTTACTAAAGTCACGCAAATCTGTCTCGCAATGAAAACAGGATAGTGAACCTGAATTTCGGCCAACTTATATGTTCCATCGAGACCGAGTCTCAGCCTCACCAAAATACAAAATTTTAGTACTCTGAGTTATCTAATAAATAAAAATTGAACCACCTGAAAATATTTTGAAATGAGCAAGTTATGCTCATTTTATTAAAGTCGCGCAAATCTGTCTTACAATAAAAGCGGGATAGTGTCACTTAATTTCAGCCAACTTATGTGCTTGATCGCTACTAATTCTCGAGCTGATCAAAACACAAAAATTGTACTACTCTGAATTATCTAATAAATACAATTTGAATCATTTGAAAATATTTTCAAATGATAAAGTTATGGCCATTTTACTAAAGTCGTGCAAATCTATCGGAAATATTTTGCTGAAATTTTTTTTATTCACCCAGAACAGAACTCGCATTGTTCCATGCGAGATTTTTAATAAAGCTCGAATTGTTCTTAGCAAACAGGAATTTTTTTTATTGTTCGCCCAGAGCAATGTGAGGTTTTTGCAAAACCTCGTATTGTCTCAGGCGAACAATATATATATATATATATATATTTTTTTTTTTTTGTGATTTCTGAAAAATTTTATGAAATTTATTTTGTTTTTGTGATTGAAAATATTTCTGAAGTTTCCATGAGATTACTTTGTTTTTCTGAAAATTTCGCATTAAATGATCATTTTTGAAAGTTTGTTAACAATTGGAGCAATCAATAGTGAAGAGAACAAACAACTTCTACAACAAAAGAAGTTAACTAATTTGCTGAAGTTAACTTCTTGAAATTTTTACAAGAAATGAATAACTTGAAAGATGTTGGAATCGAAATCTGAGACAAAGTGAAGAATGGATCTAAGGTGTTGCAGAAGCAATCGAACCAAGAGAAAGGAATATGCGAGAAAGGAATAAACGATTTCGAATTGGGGGGGGGGGGGGGGGGGGGGGGGGGGGGGGGGGGTGAAGAAAGGAGTCAAAATCAATTTTGAATGTGTTTCGATTTTGAATTGGGGAGAAATGTTGTTTCAATTTTGAGAATGAAGAAAGAATGTGTTTCGATTCGAATGGGTGAGAAATGTTATATTTTTGTTTATATAGGTGATGTGAAAAATAAAGCAGGTGGTGTGAGTGAGTGAAATGGTGTGAGATAGTACTTTTAGTGGTGTGGAGTAGTCGTTGCCTTATGATTATTGTAAGACTCTTTATTAGTATGTAAGAGTTTAAAATGATTCAATTATATTGATAACTTCAATGATTACAACTAAATTTTTTTTTACATTTTTAAATACACAATGAAATATTTAATTTTACAAAATATCTTGATTGTGGGTCTCTTTTTCACATTCTTTCTTGGCTCAGTGAAGTCCATAGATAATAATAATAATAATAATAAATAAATAAATAAATAAATAAATAAAATGAGTGAATGTTAAGTTAAACACTTAGAGGGTGTTTGTTTTTGCTTCTGAATGGGATTAAAAATCTTAATAAGAAGTTGACCACTTTATTTAGAGTATTTGTTTTTAGTTCTGATCAGAAGTTCTACTTTTGATTGGAGTAAGCAATAGGAAGGTGTTGATCACTTAGCACTGAATGTTGAGTAAAAAATTATTCCAATAATAATATTAACATAATTTTGTAATGAAAATTGCTACCACATCTTCTTAAAAATAAATAGGGCTAAATTTTGATAGCACATCTTCCTTTTCTTCACCAAGCATTGTAGTTCTACATACATTTATAACGATTTGGTAAGAAACTTATCTCATTTTTCTCCTTCATCTTTGTTTTATTTCTTTATATTTTCAAATTTTTCTTCATCTCTCCAACTCTCCCTCTCATATATATTTTCAATTTTCCTTCATCTTTGGTCATATTTCGATATTCTTGTAATGAAATGTATTGTAACATAATCTAGGATTTGGATAATTATTGAGTATGATTTTAAACACAATATTTATGTTATAAATTTTTCAGCTCAGTAGGGCAAAATTGTCAAACAGTTTTCATTCAGCACCTTAAAACAAAACCTTTTAATTTTACAGCTTCTAATCAGCTGCTCATTCAGAAGCAAAACAAACAGTTCATTCAAAATCTCATTCAAAACTTTTAACTTTAGTTAGAAATTAGTTTCTAAGCACTTAAAAAAATAAATGTCCCCTGTGTTTGTTTGTTTTTGCTTCTGAATGGAGTCAAAAGTCTTAATAAGAAGTGGATCGTGCTTATTTAAAGTGTTTGTTTTTAGTTCTGATCAGAAGTAGATGATTGGAGTAAGCAACAGGGAGGTGCTGATCACTTAGCATTAAGTGTTGAGGAAAAAATTATTCCAGTAATAACTTTAACATAATTTTATAATGACAATTGTTGCCTCCATCTTTTTAAAAATAAGTAGGGCTAAATTTTGACATCACATCTTCATTCTCTTCACCAAACATTGTGATTCTACCTACTTTTACAGAGACTCAGTAAGAAACTTATCTTTTTCTCTCTTTAATTTTTTTTTCTTTCTCTATATTTTTTAGTTTTTCTTCACCTCTCCCTCTCATGTATGTTTTTAAGTTTTTAGCATGTAATTTTTATGCCTTATATGTATCAGGAGAAATCAAATCAAATAACTCATGTTGGATTAATGATTTTATCAAATAACTAGAATCGAAATTGTCATTAAAACGCTATAAACGTATTGCTCAGATTCAATAATATTTAAGCACAATATTTATGTCATAAATATCTTCAGCTCAGTAAGGTAAAATTGTTAAACAATTCTCATTCAGCACCTAAAAATAAATATCTTTCAGCTTCTAATTCGCAGCTCGTTTAGAAACAAAACAAACAATTCATTTAGAAGCTTGTTCAAAAGTTCTAACATTTCAACTTCTAATCCGCAGCTCGTTCAAAAGCAAAACAAATAGTTTACTCAGAATCTCGTTCAAAACTTAGTTCATAAGCACTTCGAAAAAAAAAAAAACGCTCTCTTAATCGCAACACAGGCGGCCACCGCTCATTCTCCAAGACTACAGTAACAAATTTAAAGCAATCTTGAACTAATCCTAAACTCCTCATTAGCATTTCTAAAGCTCCCGCCATACTGAGATTTGGAAAAAAAAAATCCAGACAATAATCTCCATCTACAATTACACCAAGAAGATGAGCAGAGCAACCCAAGGCGCTGAGCGGCGAATCCTGAGCCTCCTCCACGGCACAAAGACGCGAACAAAACTTACCCAAATTCATGCCCATTTCATCCGCCACAACCTCCATCAATCCAACACCGTACTTGCACATTTTGTGTCAATCTGTGGTTCACTTCGCAAAATGCCTTATGCTCGTCTCGTGTTTAACAAAACCCAGAACCCCAATGTACTTGTCTTCAATTCCATGATTAAAGGTTACTCTCTTTCAGGACCATCCAAAGAACCCATTCATTTGTTTTCTACGATGAAAGGTCGCGGAATCTGGCCTGATCAGTTAACTTTTGCACCGTTGCTCAAGTGTTGTAGTAATCTTGTTGATGTTAAACTGGGACAACAAGTACATGCGGAGGTGATTGCCGTGGGGTTTGAGGCTTATAATTCAATTGGGATTGGACTTGTTGAGTTGTACACTGGATGTAGGAGGACGGGTGATGCAAAGAGAGTGTTTGATTTGATGGCTGATAGAACTGATGTCATTGTGTGGAATTTGATGGTTCGTGGGTTTTGTAAGGAAGGGAATGTTGAGATGGGGTTTAATCTTTTTAGAAGGATGAGCGAAAGGAATGTTGTTTCTTGGAACACCATGATTGCTAGCTTAGCGCAGAGTGGTCGGGATAGGGAAGCTCTAGAGGTTTTTTGTGAAATGTGGGGTGAGGGGTTTGAACCAGATGATGCAACATTGGTAGTGGTACTGCCTGTTTGTGGTCGTTTGGGTGGTATCGATGTGGGGAGATGGATCCATTCTTATGCTGATTCAAGAGGACTTTCTCGAGCTTTTGTTACAGTGAGTAACGCGCTTGTGGATTTTTATTGTAAGTGTGGTGATTTGGTAAATGCTGAAAGGATTTTCAGAGAGATGTCTAAGAAAAGTGTAGTTTCGTGGAATACCGTGATCTCGGGTTTAGCATATAACGGGAAAGGGGAGCTTGGATTAGAAATATTCGAGGAGATGAGGAAACAAGGTGTTGATCCTAATGTTGTGACATTCATCGGAGCTCTCACTTGTTGTGTCCATGCCGGATTAGTACAAAGGGGTCGAGAATTGTTTGATTCAATGAGGTCAAAACATCAGATAAACCCAAAACTTGAGCATTATGGATGTTTGGTTGATTTGCTTGGGCGTGGAGGGTGTGTGAAGGAGGCTTATGAGTTGATAAGAAGAATGCCCATTAAGCCAAATGCATCTATATGGGGTGCATTGCTCAGTGCTTGTCGAACCCACGGTGATCTAGAACTTGCAGAATGCGCTATCAAGGAGCTTATCGATCTTGAGCCACATAACTCAGGTAATTATGTATTGTTATCCAACATATATGCCGAACTAGGGAAATGGGATGATGTGGAGAAGGCTAGAGTACTGATGAAAGAAAAGAGTGCCCTAAAATCACCTGGACAGAGTGTGATCGGAATAGCCTACTTTCTTTGAACAAAGATATAGCCTGATTCAAATGGTCTCCGACTCTTTTATAATCCGAGGAAGTTTTGATAGCATATTTGTCAAAATGTCTCTTTAACCTGAGCAAAAACTAAAAATCATCATCCGAGGGTTCCTGCACTTGATGACCCTGCATAGCATCCACTAGCTCTGTGCTAGTAGCACCGAAAAAAGTGGTGCAGGGCGCTGGCTGAGGCAAAGCCACGACCCCTGTCTTGGAGGGCGCAGACTGAGGCGAGGCCACTTCCGCTACCTTGGTGCAGAGCGCTGGCTGGGGCGAGACTCTGTTCTCTGGTGTGGTGCAGGGTGCGGGATTGGCGCAGGCCACGTCCACTGCCTTGGTGCAGGGCGCTGGCTGGGGCGAGGCCATGGCCCCTGTCTTGGTGCAGATCACTGGTTGGGGGGAAGTCACGACCCCTCTTAAAGGGTAGAGCACTGGCTGCTGCGAGACCGGTTATGGCTGAATATCAGACCGTCTCAATGCCCCCGCTGTGAAGGTTGCATCGCTCGGCCTCCCTAAATCAGCATGCATCACTGTATCGCTTGCCACGTCTCGCAGCACTGCCACAAGGATATTCTTAGAAAGGCTTTTGCTGGTGTCCCCCGAGTCGACAGCATCCTCCTGTAGCAACGACTGTGCGTGTGGACCAATAACATTCTCAATCTCCGAAACTGTATACCCCGCCTCCAAGAGGCAATCCTCCGTAGATTCTGGTACAATCGCGGCACTGTCGTGAGTCATTGTCTTGCCCACTAGCTGCTGATCCTCTTGAGCACCCTCATCTTCATCGATATTCTCTATAAATGACTCAAATTTGTTTGACAACACCACCGTTGCCGGAGCAATGGCCACTGACCTCTTATCCCCAATTCCTCGTTAATCTCCGCACCCTTGTCATTTTTTACACCACTTGTACCCACTTCGCGGATGGGCAATTTTTCTTTTTTGGTAACTGGTATTAGGGATGGCAACGGGGCGGATTGGGGCGGATTTGGACAAATCCATCCCCGCCCCGCTGGAGATCACGGGTATTTAAATCCGCCCCGAATATCCGTTTACCATAATTTGTAAAAACCATCCCCGAACCAGACGGATTGGCGGATATCCGCCCGCCCCAAATACCAAAAAAAAAAAAAAAAACAGATTTCTCAACTATCATTTTCATAATTTCATTCTCAAATATCGAACAAAAAACCTATTGAACAAATCATTTCTCAAAAACTATCATTTCTCAACTACCAAATTTCTCAACAAATTACAAAGATTTCTTACAAAAACCATAAAAAAAAAATTAAAAAAAATTAAAAAAAATTCAATCTCTGATATATTATCTTAGATCTGATCTCAGATCTGATCTTCTGATCTAAGATCAGATCGTAGATCTGGACTAGGAGAAGGAGAGAATATTTTAACCCAATGCGATAGCTCGAGCCACTACCGCCACCCTCCATCAGATCTGGATCAGAGCCACCCCATCCATCAGATCTGGATCAGAGCCACCCCATCCATCAGATCTGGATCAGAGCCACTACCTCCACCCTCCATCAGATCTGGATCAGAGCCACTACCGCCACCCTCCATCAGATCTGGATCAGAGCCACCCCGTCCATCAGATCAGAGCCACCCCGTCCATCAGATCTGGATCAGATCCACCCCGTCCATCAGATCTGGATCAGAGCCACCCTCCATCAGATCTGGATCACAGCCTCCCCATCCATCAGATCTGGATCAGAGCCACCCTCCATCAGATCTGGATCACAGCCACCCCATCCACCAGATCTGGATCACAGCCACTACCGCCACCCTCCATCCACCCTTCGACCACCCTGCCTGCGACCACCCTGCAACCACACTTCGACCACCCTTCGATCACCCTCCTACCACCCTTCGACGACCCTGTGACAACCCTTCGACCTCGCTTCGAAAACCCTTCGACCTCGCTGCTTCGACAACGCTTCGACCTCGTTGTGACAACCCTTCGACCTCGCTGGCTCGCTGTGAGAGTGAGTGAGACGGGAGAGGGAGAGTGAGTGAGAAATGAGAGTGAGAAATGAGAAATCCACTCACTCGTTAGATTTTGAAGTTAAGTTTAGTTTTATTTATTTTTTTTCGGGATAAGGGTTTAGTTAGATTTTTAGGTTCAGTTATTACGTAGTTTAAGGATAAGGGTATTATAGTAATTTGAGCAGTATAAACGGATATCCGCGGAGCCTGCGGGGCGGATATGGCTAAAACCGTATCCGCCCCAAATAGTAAACGGATATTTTTTGGATATCCAAAACCACCCGAAAACTCATTCATCCATATCCAAATCCGCACAGTGTTGCATGAGAGAATCTTGACTAACGATAGGTTAAGGAAAAGATGAATCCACACAGGAAGTTTTTGTGTGCTTTGTAATGAGATTAACGAAATGCTGGATCATTTGATGCTTCATTGTAGATTCTCCAAATCCATTTGGAGCATGTTCTTGTCAGAATTTGGATTGAGTTTGATGTTTCATGGTTCCATTTTAGATTTGCTAAATTGGTGGTCCCAAGCTAATCCTTCCCAGCGGGCAGAGTGGTTATGGCGTAGGGTTCTTCACGTACTCATGTGGTGTGTGTGGAAAGAGAGAAATATGAGGGTTTTTGAAGGGCTCAACAGATCAAAGCACTCTATCTTTATCGAGATTAGAAAATTGTTATGGATGATAGGTTCGGCTTGTAGTTTGTTTAAGGATTTGGTTTTTGACACCTTCATGGAGTCTTGGCATTCCTTGATATATGTATGATTCCATTTGTAATCTGTTTCTTTTTTTTATCTTTAATAAACATCTTCGTGTTTTGCTGGAAAAAAAATGTTCAATGCTTCATCTTCAACTTTCCAAATCACATTCAAATCATCTCAAAGTAAACAAGCTTCCAAATCATACTTAAACACTCAATCGAGCAAGTGGGTCTAAAAAATGGTTGAAATCGAGAAAGAAATGTAACAAAATGGTTGGCAATGGTCAAAAGATGGTAGAAAATGCGTTTAATCCATAGAGGAATCGAGTTTTTCGGCAACACTCACCAGAATATAATTTTTTCTGGTAGGTGATACATAGCGAAAAGTGTTGGCACGCAACAAATTTTTCTAGCATATAGACATGGTGAAACGAAGAGGAAAACGTGAATGTACATAGCAACTCCCTTAATATTTTCACAATCCCTTAACAATAATGCAGGTCATCATCTATTTGATTAGTACTTAGTACTTGACCCAGCTTAGTGCCTAGATTATAACAGGGATAAAATGGAAATAGTCTGGACACAATTTCGACACTACTAAAACCATATCCTTAGGAAATTAATTCATGCTCAACAATTTACATGTTCACGATGATTTTGTTTATTGCAAATTCTTCTATGCATCTAGGTAACTTCAAATAAGTTTTATGTTTGGTTAAATTTTATGAATTTGGTTGTTCACTAAAATGAAAAGTAACTTTTATATATCATGTTAGTAACTTTTATATATCAAAAAAACCAACATCCAAATATCTCAGCAAATCAAACAATAATCTGTTCTCTAAAGCAGTTCATTTAGAGCTCCTGCTGAGGCCGCAGGTCCCAAATTAAACGATCTAACCCAGGAACCCATTTGCACTGGGTTCCTTTGCGGAGTACTAGAGTTGATCCAAAAAATGCCATTGCCATTAAAAAACCATTCGCATACATGAAGGCATCTTTGTCTATCTCTAGCTGCATCATATATCGTAATACTTCCTTTGACGCTTCTATTGTTTACGTCTAACCATCCCATGTTGCAAGTAAATAGTGTGCTGCCAATAATATTGATGCGAAAGCTAAATGAATAAAATGTTCTTGGTGTCAAAATGTGAGCACCAAGATCGTTGTCTCTTGATCTGCACTGAACTGACATTGATCCGTTTCCTCCAGCAGCGCCTTCTAAAAGATTTTGCATGCTAACGGTTACTTTTTCATTTATAAGAGTAGATTCCGCAGAGGAATATTTTGATTGCAGAAGAAGAACAATGGCGACAACCATGAAACAGGAGTAAACAGTGACTTTGTTGAGCGGAGACATTGCTGTTGCTCGTTCTCACTGATTTTCCTTTTTTGTTATATAGTTGTTGCCTCTCGAATGATAGCTTGCAAGGTTTCAGTCCTATAAATAGAGAAAATGTTTGAAAATATTATAGTCGATAATTAATGAAAATAAATGGTTCATGAATTGACCAATGTTTAATAAAAAAAGAATGATAATTAAAGATGTTTAATTCATGTTAATAAAATCCCCATATAGTAAATGAACCCAAATCAATATGGTTAATTATTTGACCAACATCTGACATTTCGTAAATGGATTTAATTACAGGTAGATAGTTTGATTTAACTTTGACTATCTATGAATTTTTTTTTCCTGGACATTGATTACATTTCAACAATATTACTGCTCCGTGACTATGTATGAATATTTCAAACAAGGAATTTAATTTCTTGAAAAATGTCGAGATTTCATGAAAAGAAAAAAAAAAATCGAGTTATGGAAATTTCATGAAATAGTTTTATTTCTTTCATCAAGCCAATCTCAATTTCCGTACATTTTAACCAGTTATAACTTTAGTTTAGTGATAAAATTTTGTTATATAGTAATTCTTATGGAATATGTAGTTGTATAACATTATGATTAGGCAACGACTACTCAACACCATCAAAAGTATTGTCTTACACCACCATGTACTTTTTTTTGTTCTTTTTTCTACTAACCCACACCACACAAAAAACTGTTTTTTAAAAAAAACAGTAACATAAAAACATGGTAATTTTTTACCAATCTAAACTCTCAATTGAGACCAATTATCAAGTTCATCAAAACACAAAAATTTTATTACTCTGAGTTATCTAATAAACGCAATTTGAATCACTTGAAAATGTTTTGAAATGATCAAGTTATGGTCATTTTACTAAAGTCACGCAAATCTGTCTCGCAATGAAAACAGGATAGTGAACCTGAATTTCGGCCAACTTATATGTTCCATCGAGACCGAGTCTCGGCCTCACCAAAATACAAAATTTTTAGTACTCTGAGTTATCTAATAAATAAAAATTGAACCACTTGAAAATATTTTGAAATGAGCAAGTTATGGTCATTTTATTAGAGTCGGGCAAATCTGTCTTACAATAAAAGCGGGATAGTGTCCCTTAATTTCAGCCAACTTATGTGCTTGATCGCTACTAATTCTCGAGCTGATCAAAACACAAAAATTTTACTACTCTGAATTATCTAATAAATACAATTTGAATCATTTGAAAATATTTTCAAATTAGAAAGTTATGGCCATTTTACTAAAGTCGTGCAAATCTATCGAAAATATTTTGCTGAAAATTTTTTTATTCACCCAGAACAGAACTCACATTGTTCTAAGCGAGATTTTTAATAAAGCTCGCATTGTTCTTAGCAAACAGGAATTTTTTTTATTGTTCGCCCAGATCAATGTGAGGTTTTTGCAAAACCTCGTATTGTCTCAGGCGAACAATATATATATTTATTTATTTTTTGTGATTTCTGAAATATTTTATGAAATTTATTTTGTTTTTGTGATTGAAAATATTTCTGAAGTTTCCATGAGATTACTTTGTTTTTCTGAAAATTTCGCATTAAATGATCATTTTTGAAAGCTTGTTAACAATTGGAGCAATCAATAGTGAAGAGAACAAACAACTTCTACAACAAAAGAAGTTAACTTCTTGAAATTTTTTACAAGAAATGAATAACTTGAAAGATGTTGGAATCGAAATCTGAGACAAAGTAAAGAATGGATCTAAGGGGTTGCAGAAGCAATCGAACCAAGAGAAAGGAATATGCGAGAAAGGAATAAACGATTTTGAAATTTGGGGGGGGGAGTCAAAATCAATTTTGAATGTGTTTCGATTTTGAATTGGGGAGAAATGTTGTTTCAATTTTGAGAATGAAGAAAAGAATGTGTTTCGATTCGAATGGGTGAGAAATGTTATATTTTTGTTTATATAAGTGATGTGAAAAATAAAGCAGGTGGTGTAAGTGAGTGAAATGGTGTGAGATAGTACTTTTGGTGGTGTGGAGTAGTCGTTGCCTTATGATTATTGTAAGACTCTTTATTAGTATGTAAGAGTTTAAAATGATTCAATTATATTGATAACTTCAATGATTACAACTAAATATTTTTTTACATTTTTAAATACACAACGAAATATTTAATTTTACAAAATATCTTGATTGTGGGTCTCTTTTTCACATTCTTGTGGGTCTCTTTTTCACATTCTTTCATGGCTTTGTGAAGTCTATAGATGATAATAATAATAATAATAATAAATAAATAAAATGAGTGAATGTTTAGTTAAACAGGGGATTAAAAATCTTAATAAGAAGTTGACCACTTTATTTAGAGTATTTGTTTTTAGTTCTGATCAGAAGTTCTACTTTTGATTGGAGTAAGCAATAGGAAGGTGTTGATCACTTAGCACTGAATGTTGAGTAAAAAATTATTCCAATAATAATATTAACATAATTTTGTAATGAAAATTGCTACCACATCTTCTTAAAAATAAATATGGCTAAATTTTGATAGCACATCTTCCTTCTCTTCACCAAGCATTGTAGTTCTACATACATTTATAACGATTTGGTAAGAAACTTATCTCATTTTTCTCCTTCATCTTTGTTTTATTTCTTTATATTTTCAAATTTTTCTTCATCTCTCCAACTCTCCCTCTCATATATATTTTCAATTTTCCTTCATCTTTGGTCATGTTTCGATATTCTTGTAATGAAATGTATTGTAACATAATCTAGGATTTGGATAATTATTGAGTATGATTTTAAACACAATATTTATGTTATAAATTTTTTCAGCTCAGTAGGGCAAAATTGTCAAACAGTTTTCATTCAGCACCTTAAAACAAAACCTTTTAATTTTACAGCTTCTAATCAGCTGCTCATTCAGAAGCAAAACAAACAGTTCATTCAAAATCTCATTCAAAACTTTTAACTTTAGTTATAAATTAGTTTCTAAGCACTTAAAAAAATAAACGTCCCCTGTGTTTGTTTGTTTTTGCTTCTGAATGGAGTCAAAAGTCTTAATAAGAAGTGGATCGTGTTTGTTTTTAGTTCTGATAAGAAGTAGATGATTGGAGTAAGCAACAGGGAGGTGCTAATCACTTAGCATTAAGTGTTGAGGAAAAAATTATTCCAGTAATAACTTTAACATAATTTTATAATGACAATTGTTGCCTCCATCTTTTTAAAAATAAGTAGGGCTAAATTTTGACATCACATCTTCATTCTCTTCACCAAACATTGTGATTCTACCTACTTTTACAGAGACTCAGTAAGAAACTTATCTTTTTTCTCTCTTTAATTTTTTTTTTCTTTCTCTATATTTTTAGTTTTTCTTCACCTCTCCCTCTCATGTATGTTTTTAAGTTTTTAGCATGTAATTTTTATGCCTTATATGTATCAGGAGAAATCAAATCAAATAACTCATGTTTGGATTAATGATTTCATCAAATAACTAGAATCGAAATTGTCATTAAAACCTATAAACGTATTGCTCAGATTCAATAATATTTAAGCACAATATTTATGTCATAAATATCTTCAACTCAGTAAGGTAAAATTGTTAAGCAATTCTCATTCAGCACCTAAAAATAAATATCTTTCAGCTTCTAATTCGCAGCTCGTTTAAAAACAATTCATTTAGAAGCTTGTTCAAAAGTTCTAACATTTCAACTTCTAATCCGCAGCTCGTTCAAAAGCAAAACAAATAGTTTGCTCAGAATCTCGTTCAAAACTTAGTTCATAAGCACTTTGAAAAAAAAAAAAAAAAAAACGCTCTCTTAATCGCAACACAGGCGGCCACCGCTCATTCTCCAAGACTACAGTAACAAATTTAAAGCAATCTTGAACTAATCCTAAACTCCTCGTTAGCATTTCTAAAGCTCCCGCCATACTGAGATTTGGAAAAAAAAAAATCCAGACAATAATCTCCATCTACAATTACACCAAGAAGATGAGCAGAGCAACCCAAGGCGCTGAGCGGCGAATCCTGAGCCTCCTCCACGGCAGAAAGACGCGAACAAAACTTACCCAAATTCATGCCCATTTCATCCGCCACAACCTCCATCAATCCAACACCGTACTTGCACATTTTGTGTCAATCTGTGGTTCACTTCGCAAAATGCCTTATGCCCGTCTCGTGTTTAACAAAACCCAGAACCCCAATGTACTTGTCTTCAATTCCATGATTAAAGGTTACTCTCTTTCAGGACCATCCAAAGAACCCATTCATTTGTTTTCTACGATGAAAGGTCGTGGAATCTGGCCTGATCAGTTAACTTTTGCACCGTTGCTCAAGTGTTGTAGTAATCTTGTTGATGTTAAACTGGGACAACAAGTACATGCGGAAGTGATTGCCGCGGGGTTTGAGGCTTATAATTCAATTGGGATTGGACTTGTTGAGTTGTACACTGGATGTAGGAGGATGGGTGATGCAAAGAGAGTGTTTGATTTGATGGCTGATAGAACTGATGTCATTGTGTGGAATTTGATGGTTCGTGGGTTTTGTAAGGAAGGGAATGTTGAGATGGGGTTTAGTTTTTTTCAAAGGATGAGCGAAAGGAATGTTGTTTCTTGGAACACCATGATTGCTAGCTTAGCGCAGAGTGGTCGGGATAGGGAAGCTCTAGAGGTTTTTTGTGAAATGTGGGGTGAGGGGTTTGAGCCAGATGATGCAACATTGGTAGTGGTACTGCCTGTTTGTGGTCGTTTGGGTGGTATTGATGTGGGGAGATGGATCCATTCTTATGCTGATTCAAGAGGACTTTCTCGAGCTTTTGTTACAGTGAGTAATGCGCTTGTGGATTTTTATTGTAAGTGTGGTGATTTGGTAAATGCTGAAAGGATTTTCAGAGAGATGTCTAAGAAAAGTGTAGTTTCGTGGAATACCATGATCTCGGGTTTAGCATATAACGGGAAAGGGGAGCTTGGATTGGAAATATTCGAGGAGATGAGAAAACAAGGTGTTGATCCTAATGCTGTGACATTCATCGGAGCTCTCACTTGTTGTGTCCATGCCGGATTAGTACAAAGAGGTCGAGAATTGTTTGATTCAATGAGGTCAAAACATCAGATAAACCCAAAACTTGAGCATTATGGATGTTTGGTTGATTTACTTGGGCGTGGAGGGTGTGTGAAGGAGGCTTATGAGTTGATCAGAAGAATGCCCATTAAGCCAAATGCAGCTATATGGGGTGCATTGCTCAGTGCTTGTCGAACCCACGGTGATCTAGACCTTGCAGAATGCGCTATCAAGGAGCTTATCGATCTCGAGCCATATAACTCAGGTAATTATGTGTTGTTATCCAACATATATGCCGAACTAGGGAAATGGGATGATGTGGAGAAGGCTAGAGTACTGATGAAAGAAAAGAGTGCCCTAAAATCACCTGGACAGAGTGTGATCGGATAAGACTTAGAGATTTTCCCAGACGGAGCATTTCCGGGTGAGAGTGAAAGCAAAATTCAGAGTGGTCTTGTTTTCGTCAGTAACAGAGTCATACTGCCCACAGGAACGCGAGTCTGTTGAATCAAATTGACAATAAGATATCAGAGACACCGAGTGAAGCTGGAATGTGAATGAAAAGAATATAGTTCCAAAACAGGATCGCAGACATCTGAAAAACTATTTCTTCATCCTTCATTCCATTTTCACAAAACGTGCTAGACTTCAGGAATGCAAGGAAAAATACAGGCAGCAATCAGAGGAGTCCAAGAACTCATCTCTTGTTTTTTTTTTACCTAACTTGTGCTTGCAAATAGCATCTCATCAGAAACATATTGTCAAACTGCCAATGCAATGGCACAAACTTGATGAATTATGTTGCATGAGAACTTTGTATCACTATATTAATAAAATCCCTGCAAAATGTTCGCACAAGAGAAACACTTCTATTGTATATGTATTCAAGCAGACGGTTATAATGTTGAAATATCGGGAAAATAGCAAAAATATGGGCTGATAACATAAAATTTTGCAAAAGCATGTCACTTTAGGGACTGTAACAGGTATAATCTACAGAAAATCATTAATTGGTAGACCATCTAAAACCTGAAGATATGTACAGAACAGACACAATACGGTAACTTGTTCAGAACTGTTACTAACCTACACAATATCTAAGTTCTAATACATGAAGGACAGAAACATCCTGGCATTGTTACTAAGCTCCTTTGCTGGTGGCTAGCTTCTCTTCATCCAAGTCAAAAGCTTTCCTTGCTTGCTTCAGCTCCTCATGCATGGACAGCAGCTCTGTGCATCGATTCAATTTTGGCATATCCTATATAAAAAAAAATGTTAAAATATAAATATGACGTCCAGACTCCAGAGTGTATTCAAAGCAAAGAAATGTAGTACTAGTACTCACCAAATGGTGTTGTCTAAAGCAGGAACTAAAAAAAGAATTTAGGTTGAATGTTGGTTTAACATGTAATTGTTTTTCAAGTTGAAAAAAAAAATTCATGCACAAGAAGCTTAAAATTTTAAAATCTTGAGAAGTTGATACCTTGCGGATCAGGTATAAGAAGTCCTCAGTTAAAAGCTTCCCTCTTTTACATGCAACATCTTGTGCTTTTGCACCTGCAGATAAAAGTATGATAAGATAAATCCCTACTTGTTATGCCAGAGAGAAGCCCAAAACTTGATTAGCTAGGGTAATTATGTCTAAATCCTCGGCTGTTTGCAAAACATCCAAGTAAGAGCTGATGAACTTACCAAATCAGTAACGTATTCAGTAACAATGTCCTCAACAAGTGCCACAGATTCTGGAAGTGGCTACAGAGAATAAGAATGTAATTTAGTATCAACTGATTAAGTGTATCATGTGCTAGAAAACACAACATCTATCTAACATTTCATATGGGTTTATTTACTGTTCGTGAACAGTTAAATGGGTGTGTTTGTCCTACGTGGCAATTTTATATCAATGGCAGAAGTTAATTGAAAAAAATTTGAAACCGATGCTTTCCTCAATCTCTCCCTCTTCCTTCCCTCTCCCTCTCATCCTCTTCCTGTCCTTCTCCCTCTCATCAGCCTGAAGGAGGCCGAGATGCAGCCCTGTCGCAGCCCTGTCGCAGCCCCTCGCAGCCCTCTCGCAGCCCTTTGCAGAGCCCCTTCTCGGAGATGTGCTTCAGCCCTCTCGCAGCCCCTCGCAGAGCCCCTTCTCGGAGGTGTTCTTCAGCCCTCTCGCAGCCCTCGCAGCCCTCGCAACCCCTCGCAGAGCCCCTTCTCGGAGGTGTTTTTTCTCCCTTTTCCCCCAAAGTTCGTCTCCCTCTTCTCCATCTTCTTCTTCTCCACAGGGCTCTCTTCTTCCTCTCTCACTCCCATAGAGATCCTTCATCCCTCTCTATCGAGTTCAAGATAGCAAGTGAAAATGTGAGTAATTTTGGGTTTTTAGTTGTTTAAGAAATACCCATTTGTTTGATTGTTGTTTTGATGAATTGTTTGGTGGTCTTCAGCATTCTCTACAACCATCCTCAATTTTTATACTGTTATGGATCTCTGTGTTGATTTAAGGTTGTGTGTTTGTTTTGATTGAAGTAAAAACAGTTGGGGGGGTTAAATTTAGATATGAATTGAAAGGATGATGGTTTTGGGACTGAATAGATATGAATTGTTTGTTTTGACTCCTCCCTCCTCTGTATTTGTGTTGAATGTAGTGGAATTGAAAGGATGATGGTTTTGGGACTGAAGAGGAAGACGAGGTGGTGGTGAAATTTTGGAATGATTTGATAAAAGGGTCTCTTTGGCATTTGCGTTGTATCTGGTAAGTCTCATTTCTTCACTCAATTTGATCTCATCATACTGCTTTGCTTACTGTTTTATGGCATTTAAGGTAAAATGTAGGTTGAGGTTGTCAGGGTTTTTAAGGTAAAATGTAGGTTGAGGTTATCTCAATGTTGATACCTCTTTTATTTATTCCAATTATGGAAAATGTTGGGTCTGATTGCATGAAAGACATTGTATGCTATGTTCTTTAAGTAATGGGTTTAGTTTTGAGATTCTCATAGTTCATGAACAGTGTTTCTATTGTGTTTCTAAGGTAAAATGTAGGTTGAGGTTGTAAGGGTTTGGTGGTACAATTGGAGTGTGATTACTAAAGAGTTTGCATCATTAGACATATATCTCAATGTTGATAGCTCTTTTATTTATTCCAATTATGGAAAATGTTGGGTCTGATTGAATGGAAGTGTGCTACTTTATGACATCCTTTTCATTGCTGATCCAGTAGTAGATCGTGGTGTACTCGGAGTTCAGTAGCGATATTTTGGGACACTTGATGCTAGGGTTGAGTGGGTGAGTGCTAGAGTGGATAATTATTTGTTCAGATGTCGAAGTCCCCCTCACCTGAACCTCAATTGTCTTCGTCATCTCGGCCAAGGTAAGTTTTAAGCTAATCATGAATTATGTAGCCAGAAATGATTCATTGGTATGTTGAAGTGGACACTAATTCGAGTGCTTGAATATGACTCCAGTGTGGAGTGTCAGATTCAACACAACCCCAAATATGGATTTGGGTACCCAGTGCTACAATATGCTTAGTTTGGAAAAAAATGCCAAGTGATGTGGTGAATAGGATAGGACCTCCTATATTGTGTCAAACACTTATTGATAAGCTATATATAATTGAGATCATATATTCCATGAAGAAAATTCGATTATGGAAGGAAAAAATGGAAATATGCAACAACGTCAAATTAGTATCATAGAATTAAATCATCAAAAATAAAATCTCAAGTGTCACACAGCATGAATGTTGTGGTAGGTGGATACAATTATGCCACTGTTTTGAAGAAGTCCATTTGGGCTTCTTTGGTGATTGAATCTCAATCACTTTGCCAGTTGGTTTTATTGTTGCTTTACATTATACAAGGAGCTTCATCTCTTCTTCTTCTTCTTTTTCTTCTTCTTCTTCAGATCTGTTTCAAAAAAAAAAAATTCTTTCAGCAAAGCAATTTTTTAAGTTAACGAATATACCCAATAGACAAAAATTCTTACAACAATTTTTTTTTTACTTTTCAAGTTTTGATCTTACAGCAATTTTTCAATTCTTACAACAATTTTTTTTTTCTTTTCAAGTTTTGATCTTGGTGTATTTTTGTATATATCAAGGGAAGAGGAAAAGAAGTAGAAGACACAAGATTCGTTAATTTGAAATCAAGAAGGTCGTTTTTGCGGTAAATCAGAGATTGGGGCCTAGGGGTTTTCCCATTTCGAACCCAACTCCTCCGCTCGCTTTCAGTTCTTTGTAAGTCATTTGATCTAAACCCTTTTACTGTTTTTTTCTTAACAAAAAAAATTTGTTTGTTTATTCATCAAATTATTGGGTTTGATGGAGTTTCATCCATATTAGGCTTCATTTATTAATTTGCTTCAATTTGTGCTTTTTGATTTTTGCATATTGTTGTTACGTGATTGTGATTTTTGGCTACTTGAATCAGCTATTAAGTTTATGTTATTATATTTAGGAGCTACTTCAATTTTTTTTTCCTTTCTCTTGGATGTGTATGCTTCTTTTTTAACATATATTTACTGATAATGGCCTAAACCCAATATATTTATCCTAAACCCGATACAGATAATGGCCTTGGAACTATGGGGATGGCAATGGGGAATGTTTGGTTTGGCATTATGTATACTTCAAAGACCTGTCCAAATAACAGTGTAAATGGCAAACCTATAAACCTATACCTCCTACCCCTTTCCTGCTTTGAATAAATGTGTAAAACCATACATGTAGATGTGGTTGAGAGCGGCCACTGCATGTAGACAATGGAGGCTGTAGCATTATGTTGTAGCGATGCATACAATGCATTCAATAGAAATGGCTGTAAGTGTGAATCCATACGTATGTTAGCCAAAATCTATACCCATCAAATGTTGGTACTACATACTATGTGGTCCATTGGTTATCTCAATATGGACCTTACATGAATGTTGGATTTTCATCATGTTATAATTGTGATTCATGATAAATGGCTTTATCCATTGTAGAGAGATTTACTTAAATGGATAGTGTATGGTTATTGGATGGTAGTGGGTCACTACCCTACTGAATTATTGTCACAAACATTTTTTTGAAGGATTCGACCTCTCTTGAAATTGTTGTCACCACCTATTGAATTAGTGCCACAAACAATTTTATGAACAATTTGTTCCCTCCTTACAGCTTTTACTTTTCAAGTTTTGATCTTGGTGTGGTTTTGTCTATTGGGTATTTTTGTATATATCAAGGGAAGAGGAAAAGAAGTAGAAGACACAAGATTCGTTAATTTGAAATCAAGAAGGTTGTTTTTGCAGTAAATCATAGATTGGGGCCTAGGGGTTTTCCCATTTCGAACCAAACTCCTCCGCTAGCTTTCAGTTCTTTGTAAGTCATTTGATCTAAACCCTTTTACTGTTTTTTTCTTAATTTTTGGCAAAAATACTCATAGTAACAAAATGGGGTTTGTTTGTTTATTCATCAAATTATTGGGTTTGATGGAGTTTCATCCATATTAGGCTTCATTTATTAATTTGCTTCAATTTGTGCTTTTTGATTTTTGCATATTGTTGTTACGTGATTGTGATTTTTGGCTACTTGAATCAGCTATTAAGTTTATGTTTTTATATTTAGGAGCTATTAAGTGAAACATTTTGATTAGATTTGGGTTTTTTTTTTTTTGGTAATTGATTGGTTTGGGTTTGGGTTTGTTGAATTTGCAGGGAAAATGTGAGCAGATGGCAGAGTATATAAAAAAGTTATCTAGAGCTCGAAGAAAGTTATCTACTTTAGCAGAAAAGCTTCGCTATTTGTTGGAGTCTGCAGATATGAAATGCACAGAAATAGGTAATTGAGGATTAGCATTGTGTTTTGGTGCAATTGTGATTTTGTTGAAGACAATTTTTCATTTTATTTGATTTGTTGTTTTTTTATTTGATTATAGACACAAACGAAGCATAAAAAAACCCATCATTTCCATGGCAACTTCCCAATTCCTCTGCATCTCATCTCTTCACACTTCCTTTAATTTCTCCTAAAAAACCATTTTTTCTGCATTTGGATGGGTATTGTAGTTTTGGTAAAAAGTTGCAATTTTGTTTAACCGCTTTAATCATAGCAAAGGTTTCCGATTCCCAAACTGCAAAAAAGCAAGTTGAGGTATGTGTGGGTTATAGGTTTGTGTGTGTTGTTTATTTTTGTTCAATTGTTTGTTCGTTTGTGTGGGTTATAGGTTTCTGTTTCAATTTTTTTTTCTTCTTTCACCAAAGCAAAACAGTTTGATTTTTTTTTTTTGTTGATCTCTTCTTATTTTGATGTGTTAGTTATGAAGAATGTGGTGCATCATTTTGGGTAATTGTGAGCTTTCCTCAATGTAAAGCAAGCTCTTCTTCAAATGAAGATGCCACGCCTATATCCTTCAAGAACCTCCACAGCCGAGAATACCCACTGGAGGTTTAAAAAAAACAAAATTTAAATAAAAATCTGTTGAATTCTCTCTAACACTGTAGTCAGGGATTTAGAGTTTGGATGATAAGAGAAGTAAGAAGGAAATTAGAAGTAGAGATAGAGATAGGATGTCAAGGAGGTCACAATCTGGTTCTCATCGTTCACATTTATCTGATCCATCACATAGTCCTCCTTCTTAAGTAAGTTTGGCTGAGTTTGCTTTGCTGCATTTTGTTTTGTTTTGCTTGAAAATTTAGTTTATTGTGTAGAATATGGATCATTACGAGAGTGGTAGTCATCGAAGACAAACTTCATCAATTTCTCGAAGGCTGCTTCGGCTCACCGACTACAATCCTGGTGGTTTCGACTCTCGGAGTAGTGCCAGCTTGATGGAGGTACCTTAAATATCTCTGCAAGTTTTCGTATCGTTTGATAGATTAGATGGAAATTTATTTCTTGCATGTGGGTACTCCATGATATAACTCATCATGGATTTATAATTTTCAAAATAAATTGGATGTGCATGCTACCTTGACATTTCAAAATCTATGCTACCTTGAAATGGCAAGTATTTTGTGATGTCTTTCGAAAAAAAGTGTTCTTGATGAGTTTTTCATCTATGAAATTTGTAGCTGAAAAGTGTTCTTGATTTGGTCGTAAATTTTTTTTTTCAGATCTCTTCTTCTCACTCTCTCCTTTCATTCTTCAGATCTTTTTTACGCCAAGTTAGGGTTTTGCATGGTGTGCGAGAGTTTCAGGAAGTCGATTTTGAAGAACGTAAGATTCATCTTCTTCACGGGTATGTGGAATTTGGTCTAATGTTTTGATGGGTATGTTGAATTTGGTTGAATATTGAAAATTTTGAGACTGTATATTGCTAAGGTTAATTGTTGAATTTAATTGAATGTTGTGATTGGGTATGTTGAATTTGGTTGAATGTTGCAAATTGAGACTGTTGAATTTGGATGGTTGATTATTCCAAAAGTTTATAAAGGTTTAAATAGGGTATTCACAATTTCATGGTTCTTGAATTTTTTTTTTTGTGTTCCATTTTCCCTGAAGTTTGATGCTCATAATCTCTTGGTTTTTGGTGTGTGGAGTTATTATGTGGTGTTCATGGCATTGATTGCCATTATAAATTTTTATGACAGGTTCAGACAGGTTTCAATATTGAAAAATACAGAGGAAACTCTGTCGAAATTTTGATTTTTTAATTGTTCAATATTGATTTTCTTATGACATGTTCAAATAAATTACTTTATTCAAAAAATGACATTTTTTTGGATATAATGATATTGTTTGCATGTCTCTTTGACTGTTTAAGCTGACATTTGATGGAGCTTAAATTCCTTAGCACATTGGTTGCGTTGATCAGTTTTATGAACATTGTTTTGCCATTCAAGATTATTAACTTTTACAAAATTAATTCATCATAACTGTTGTAATAAACAATTATGCAAGTGTTTTTAGAAATCGAAACAAAACCCCAAATGTGAGTATTCGACATAGCCGTGAAGGTAGGATGTAACCTGCAATAGTGCCAACGGCACGGGTATTCCACTAGTCTATCTAACATTTCATATGGGTTTATTTACTGTTCGTGAACAGTTAAATGGGTGTGTTTGTCCTACGTGGCAATTTTATATCAATGGCAGAAGTTAATTGAAAAAAATTTGAAACCGATGCTTTCCTCAATCTCTCCCTCTTCCTTCCCTCTCCCTCTCATCCTCTTCCTGTCCTTCTCCCTCTCATCAGCCTGAAGGAGGCCGAGATGCAGCCCTGTCGCAGCCCTGTCGCAGCCCCTCGCAGCCCTCTCGCAGCCCTTTGCAGAGCCCCTTCTCGGAGATGTGCTTCAGCCCTCTCGCAGCCCCTCGCAGAGCCCCTTCTCGGAGGTGTTCTTCAGCCCTCTCGCAGCCCTCGCAACCCCTCGCAGAGCCCCTTCTCGGAGGTGTTTTTTCTCCCTTTTCCCCCAAAGTTCGTCTCCCTCTTCTCCATCTTCTTCTTCTCCACAGGGCTCTCTTCTTCCTCTCTCACTCCCATAGAGATCCTTCATCCCTCTCTATCGAGTTCAAGATAGCAAGTGAAAATGTGAGTAATTTTGGGTTTTTAGTTGTTTTAAGAAATACCCATTTGTTTGATTGTTGTTTTGATGAATTGTTTGGTGGTCTTCAGCATTCTCTACAACCATCCTCAATTTTTATACTGTTATGGATCTCTGTGTTGATTTAAGGTTGTGTGTTTGTTTTGATTGAAGTAAAAACAGTTGGGGGGGTTAAATTTAGATATGAATTGAAAGGATGATGGTTTTGGGACTGAATAGATATGAATTGTTTGTTTTGACTCCTCCCTCCTCTGTATTTGTGTTGAATGTAGTGGAATTGAAAGGATGATGGTTTTGGGACTGAAGAGGAAGACGAGGTGGTGGTGAAATTTTGGAATGATTTGATAAAAGGGTCTCTTTGGCATTTGCGTTGTATCTGGTAAGTCTCATTTCTTCACTCAATTTGATCTCATCATACTGCTTTGCTTACTGTTTTATGGCATTTAAGGTAAAATGTAGGTTGAGGTTGTCAGGGTTTTTAAGGTAAAATGTAGGTTGAGGTTATCTCAATGTTGATACCTCTTTTATTTATTCCAATTATGGAAAATGTTGGGTCTGATTGAATGAAAGTGTGTTTTTTCTGTGAGTCCTATCTCATACTCATCATTTTTTTGTTAGTTGGTATCCATTTTGTTTTCTATTGATAATGATTGCTCTGTTACTAAGAAGATTATGCATGAAAGACATTGTATGCTATGTTCTTTAAGTAATGGGTTTAGTTTTGAGATTCTCATAGTTCATGAACAGTGTTTCTATTGTGTTTCTAAGGTAAAATGTAGGTTGAGGTTGTAAGGGTTTGGTGGTACAATTGGAGTGTGATTACTAAAGAGTTTGCATCATTAGACATATATCTCAATGTTGATAGCTCTTTTATTTATTCCAATTATGGAAAATGTTGGGTCTGATTGAATGGAAGTGTGCTACTTTATGACATCCTTTTCATTGCTGATCCAGTAGTAGATCGTGGTGTACTCGGAGTTCAGTAGCGATATTTTGGGACACTTGATGCTAGGGTTGAGTGGGTGAGTGCTAGAGTGGATAATTATTTGTTCAGATGTCGAAGTCCCCCTCACCTGAACCTCAATTGTCTTCGTCATCTCGGCCAAGGTAAGTTTTAAGCTAATCATGAATTATGTAGCCAGAAATGATTCATTGGTATGTTGAAGTGGACACTAATTCGAGTGCTTGAATATGACTCCAGTGTGGAGTGTCAGATTCAACACAACCCCAAATATGGATTTGGGTACCCAGTGCTACAATATGCTTAGTTTGGAAAAAAATGCCAAGTGATGTGGTGAATAGGATAGGACCTCCTATATTGTGTCAAACACTTATTGATAAGCTATATATAATTGAGATCATATATTCCATGAAGAAAATTCGATTATGGAAGGAAAAAATGGAAATATGCAACAACGTCAAATTAGTATCATAGAATTAAATCATCAAAAATAAAATCTCAAGTGTCACACAGCATGAATGTTGTGGTAGGTGGATACAATTATGCCACTGTTTTGAAGAAGTCCATTTGGGCTTCTTTGGTGATTGAATCTCAATCACTTTGCCAGTTGGTTTTATTGTTGCTTTACATTATACAAGGAGCTTCATCTCTTCTTCTTCTTCTTTTTCTTCTTCTTCTTCAGATCTGTTTCAAAAAAAAAAATTTCTTTCAGCAAAGCAATTTTTTAAGTTAACGAATATACCCAATAGACAAAAATTCTTACAACAATTTTTTTTTTTACTTTTCAAGTTTTGATCTTACAGCAATTTTTCAATTCTTACAGCAATTTTTTTTTTCTTTTCAAGTTTTGATCTTGGTGTATTTTTGTATATATCAAGGGAAGAGGAAAAGAAGTAGAAGACACAAGATTCGTTAATTTGAAATCAAGAAGGTCGTTTTTGCGGTAAATCAGAGATTGGGGCCTAGGGGTTTTCCCATTTCGAACCCAACTCCTCCGCTCGCTTTCAGTTCTTTGTAAGTCATTTGATCTAAACCCTTTTACTGTTTTTTTCTTAACAAAAAAAATTTGTTTGTTTATTCATCAAATTATTGGGTTTGATGGAGTTTCATCCATATTAGGCTTCATTTATTAATTTGCTTCAATTTGTGCTTTTTGATTTTTGCATATTGTTGTTACGTGATTGTGATTTTTGGCTACTTGAATCAGCTATTAAGTTTATGTTATTATATTTAGGAGCTACTTCAATTTTTTTTTCCTTTCTCTTGGATGTGTATGCTTCTTTTTTAACATATATTTACTGATAATGGCCTAAACCCAATATATTTATCCTAAACCCGATACAGATAATGGCCTTGGAACTATGGGGATGGCAATGGGGAATGTTTGGTTTGGCATTATGTATACTTCAAAGACCTGTCCAAATAACAGTGTAAATGGCAAACCTATAAACCTATACCTCCTACCCCTTTCCTGCTTTGAATAAATGTGTAAAACCATACATGTAGATGTGGTTGAGAGCGGCCACTGCATGTAGACAATGGAGGCTGTAGCATTATGTTGTAGCGATGCATACAATGCATTCAATAGAAATGGCTGTAAGTGTGAATCCATACGTATGTTAGCCAAAATCTATACCCATCAAATGTTGGTACTACATACTATGTGGTCCATTGGTTATCTCAATATGGGACCTTACATGAATGTTGGATTTTCATCATGTTATAATTGTGATTCATGATAAATGGCTTTATCCATTGTAGAGAGATTTACTTAAATGGATAGTGTATGGTTATTGGATGGTAGTGGGTCACTACCTACTGAATTATTGTCACAAACATTTTTTTGAAGGATTCGACCTCTCTTGAAATTGTTGTCACCACCTATTGAATTAGTGCCACAAACAATTTTTATGAACAATTTGTTCCCTCCTTACAGCTTTTACTTTTCAAGTTTTGATCTTGGTGTGGTTTTGTCTATTGGGTATTTTTGTATATATCAAGGGAAGAGGAAAAGAAGTAGAAGACACAAGATTCGTTAATTTGAAATCAAGAAGGTTGTTTTTGCAGTAAATCATAGATTGGGGCCTAGGGGTTTTCCCATTTCGAACCAAACTCCTCCGCTAGCTTTCAGTTCTTTGTAAGTCATTTGATCTAAACCCTTTTACTGTTTTTTTCTTAATTTTTGGCAAAAATACTCATAGTAACAAAATGGGGTTTGTTTGTTTATTCATCAAATTATTGGGTTTGATGGAGTTTCATCCATATTAGGCTTCATTTATTAATTTGCTTCAATTTGTGCTTTTTGATTTTTGCATATTGTTGTTACGTGATTGTGATTTTTGGCTACTTGAATCAGCTATTAAGTTTATGTTTTTATATTTAGGAGCTATTAAGTGAAACATTTTGATTAGATTTGGGTTTTTTTTTTTTTGGTAATTGATTGGTTTGGGTTTGGGTTTTGTTGAATTTGCAGGGAAAATGTGAGCAGATGGCAGAGTATATAAGAAAGTTATCTAGAGCTCGAAGAAAGTTATCTACTTTAGCAGAAAAAGCTTCGCTATTTGTTGGAGTCTGCAGATATGAAATGCACAGAAATAGGTAATTGAGGATTAGCATTGTGTTTTGGTGCAATTGTGATTTTGTTGAAGACAATTTTTCATTTTATTTGATTTGTTGTTTTTTTATTTGATTATAGACACAAACGAAGCATAAAAAAACCCATCATTTCCATGGCAACTTCCCAATTCCTCTGCATCTCATCTCTTCACACTTCCTTTAATTTCTCCTAAAAAACCATTTTTTCTGCATTTGGATGGGTATTGTAGTTTTGGTAAAAAGTTGCAATTTTGTTTAACCGCTTTAATCATAGCAAAGGTTTCCGATTCCCAAACTGCAAAAAAGCAAGTTGAGGTATGTGTGGGTTATAGGTTTGTGTGTGTTGTTTATTTTTGTTCAATTGTTTGTTCGTTTGTGTGGGTTATAGGTTTCTGTTTCAATTTTTTTTCTTCTTTCACCAAAGCAAAACAGTTTGATTTTTTTTTTTTGTTGATCTCTTCTTATTTTGATGTGTTAGTTATGAAGAATGTGGTGCATCATTTTGGGTAATTGTGAGCTTTCCTCAATGTAAAGCAAGCTCTTCTTCAAATGAAGATGCCACGCCTATATCCTTCAAGAACCTCCACAGCCGAGAATACCCACTGGAGGTTTAAAAAAAACAAAATTTAAATAAAAATCTGTTGAATTCTCTCTAACACTGTAGTCAGGGATTTAGAGTTTGGATGATAAGAGAAGTAAGAAGGAAATTAGAAGTAGAGATAGAGATAGGATGTCAAGGAGGTCACAATCTGGTTCTCATCGTTCACATTTATCTGATCCATCACATAGTCCTCCTTCTTAAGTAAGTTTGGCTGAGTTTGCTTTGCTGCATTTTGTTTTGTTTTGCTTGAAAATTTAGTTTATTGTGTAGAATATGGATCATTACGAGAGTGGTAGTCATCGAAGACAAACTTCATCAATTTCTCGAAGGCTGCTTCGGCTCACCGACTACAATCCTGGTGGTTTCGACTCTCGGAGTAGTGCCAGCTTGATGGAGGTACCTTAAATATCTCTGCAAGTTTTCGTATCGTTTGATAGATTAGATGGAAATTTATTTCTTGCATGTGGGTACTCCATGATATAACTCATCATGGATTTATAATTTTCAAAATAAATTGGATGTGCATGCTACCTTGACATTTCAAAATCTATGCTACCTTGAAATGGCAAGTATTTTGTGATGTCTTTCGAAAAAAAGTGTTCTTGATGAGTTTTTCATCTATGAAATTTGTAGCTGAAAAGTGTTCTTGATTTGGTCGTAAATTTTTTTTTTCAGATCTCTTCTTCTCACTCTCTCCTTTCATTCTTCAGATCTTTTTTACGCCAAGTTAGGGTTTTGCATGGTGTGCGAGAGTTTCAGGAAGTCGATTTTGAAGAACGTAAGATTCATCTTCTTCACGGGTATGTGGAATTTGGTCTAATGTTTTGATGGGTATGTTGAATTTGGTTGAATATTGAAAATTTTGAGACTGTATATTGCTAAGGTTAATTGTTGAATTTAATTGAATGTTGTGATTGGGTATGTTGAATTTGGTTGAATGTTGCAAATTGAGACTGTTGAATTTGGATGGTTGATTATTCCAAAAGTTTATAAAGGTTTAAATAGGGTATTCACAATTTCATGGTTCTTGAATTTTTTTTTTTGTGTTCCATTTTCCCTGAAGTTTGATGCTCATAATCTCTTGGTTTTTGGTGTGTGGAGTTATTATGTGGTGTTCATGGCATTGATTGCCATTATAAATTTTTATGACAGGTTCAGACAGGTTTCAATATTGAAAAATACAGAGGAAACTCTGTCGAAATTTTGATTTTTTAATTGTTCAATATTGATTTTCTTATGACATGTTCAAATAAATTACTTTATTCAAAAAATGACATTTTTTTGGATATAATGATATTGTTTGCATGTCTCTTTGACTGTTTAAGCTGACATTTGATGGAGCTTAAATTCCTTAGCACATTGGTTGCGTTGATCAGTTTTATGAACATTGTTTTGCCATTCAAGATTATTAACTTTTACAAAATTAATTCATCATAACTGTTGTAATAAACAATTATGCAAGTGTTTTTAGAAATCGAAACAAAACCCCAAATGTGAGTATTCGACATAGCCGTGAAGGTAGGATGTAACCTGCAATAGTGCCAACGGCACGGGTATTCCACTAGTCTATCTAACATTTCATATGGGTTTATTTACTGTTCGTGAACAGTTAAATGGGTGTGTTTGTCCTACGTGGCAATTTTATATCAATGGCAGAAGTTAATTGAAAAAAATTTGAAACCGATGCTTTCCTCAATCTCTCCCTCTTCCTTCCCTCTCCCTCTCATCCTCTTCCTGTCCTTCTCCCTCTCATCAGCCTGAAGGAGGCCGAGATGCAGCCCTGTCGCAGCCCTGTCGCAGCCCCTCGCAGCCCTCTCGCAGCCCTTTGCAGAGCCCCTTCTCGGAGATGTGCTTCAGCCCTCTCGCAGCCCCTCGCAGAGCCCCTTCTCGGAGGTGTTCTTCAGCCCTCTCGCAGCCCTCGCAACCCCTCGCAGAGCCCCTTCTCGGAGGTGTTTTTTCTCCCTTTTCCCCCAAAGTTCGTCTCCCTCTTCTCCATCTTCTTCTTCTCCACAGGGCTCTCTTCTTCCTCTCTCACTCCCATAGAGATCCTTCATCCCTCTCTATCGAGTTCAAGATAGCAAGTGAAAATGTGAGTAATTTTGGGTTTTTAGTTGTTTTAAGAAATACCCATTTGTTTGATTGTTGTTTTGATGAATTGTTTGGTGGTCTTCAGCATTCTCTACAACCATCCTCAATTTTTATACTGTTATGGATCTCTGTGTTGATTTAAGGTTGTGTGTTTGTTTTGATTGAAGTAAAAACAGTTGGGGGGGTTAAATTTAGATATGAATTGAAAGGATGATGGTTTTGGGACTGAATAGATATGAATTGTTTGTTTTGACTCCTCCCTCCTCTGTATTTGTGTTGAATGTAGTGGAATTGAAAGGATGATGGTTTTGGGACTGAAGAGGAAGACGAGGTGGTGGTGAAATTTTGGAATGATTTGATAAAAGGGTCTCTTTGGCATTTGCGTTGTATCTGGTAAGTCTCATTTCTTCACTCAATTTGATCTCATCATACTGCTTTGCTTACTGTTTTATGGCATTTAAGGTAAAATGTAGGTTGAGGTTGTCAGGGTTTTTAAGGTAAAATGTAGGTTGAGGTTATCTCAATGTTGATACCTCTTTTATTTATTCCAATTATGGAAAATGTTGGGTCTGATTGAATGAAAGTGTGTTTTTTCTGTGAGTCCTATCTCATACTCATCATTTTTTTGTTAGTTGGTATCCATTTTGTTTTCTATTGATAATGATTGCTCTGTTACTAAGAAGATTATGCATGAAAGACATTGTATGCTATGTTCTTTAAGTAATGGGTTTAGTTTTGAGATTCTCATAGTTCATGAACAGTGTTTCTATTGTGTTTCTAAGGTAAAATGTAGGTTGAGGTTGTAAGGGTTTGGTGGTACAATTGGAGTGTGATTACTAAAGAGTTTGCATCATTAGACATATATCTCAATGTTGATAGCTCTTTTATTTATTCCAATTATGGAAAATGTTGGGTCTGATTGAATGGAAGTGTGCTACTTTATGACATCCTTTTCATTGCTGATCCAGTAGTAGATCGTGGTGTACTCGGAGTTCAGTAGCGATATTTTGGGACACTTGATGCTAGGGTTGAGTGGGTGAGTGCTAGAGTGGATAATTATTTGTTCAGATGTCGAAGTCCCCCTCACCTGAACCTCAATTGTCTTCGTCATCTCGGCCAAGGTAAGTTTTAAGCTAATCATGAATTATGTAGCCAGAAATGATTCATTGGTATGTTGAAGTGGACACTAATTCGAGTGCTTGAATATGACTCCAGTGTGGAGTGTCAGATTCAACACAACCCCAAATATGGATTTGGGTACCCAGTGCTACAATATGCTTAGTTTGGAAAAAAATGCCAAGTGATGTGGTGAATAGGATAGGACCTCCTATATTGTGTCAAACACTTATTGATAAGCTATATATAATTGAGATCATATATTCCATGAAGAAAATTCGATTATGGAAGGAAAAAATGGAAATATGCAACAACGTCAAATTAGTATCATAGAATTAAATCATCAAAAATAAAATCTCAAGTGTCACACAGCATGAATGTTGTGGTAGGTGGATACAATTATGCCACTGTTTTGAAGAAGTCCATTTGGGCTTCTTTGGTGATTGAATCTCAATCACTTTGCCAGTTGGTTTTATTGTTGCTTTACATTATACAAGGAGCTTCATCTCTTCTTCTTCTTCTTTTTCTTCTTCTTCTTCAGATCTGTTTCAAAAAAAAAAATTTCTTTCAGCAAAGCAATTTTTTAAGTTAACGAATATACCCAATAGACAAAAATTCTTACAACAATTTTTTTTTTTACTTTTCAAGTTTTGATCTTACAGCAATTTTTCAATTCTTACAGCAATTTTTTTTTTCTTTTCAAGTTTTGATCTTGGTGTATTTTTGTATATATCAAGGGAAGAGGAAAAGAAGTAGAAGACACAAGATTCGTTAATTTGAAATCAAGAAGGTCGTTTTTGCGGTAAATCAGAGATTGGGGCCTAGGGGTTTTCCCATTTCGAACCCAACTCCTCCGCTCGCTTTCAGTTCTTTGTAAGTCATTTGATCTAAACCCTTTTACTGTTTTTTTCTTAACAAAAAAAATTTGTTTGTTTATTCATCAAATTATTGGGTTTGATGGAGTTTCATCCATATTAGGCTTCATTTATTAATTTGCTTCAATTTGTGCTTTTTGATTTTTGCATATTGTTGTTACGTGATTGTGATTTTTGGCTACTTGAATCAGCTATTAAGTTTATGTTATTATATTTAGGAGCTACTTCAATTTTTTTTCCTTTCTCTTGGATGTGTATGCTTCTTTTTTAACATATATTTACTGATAATGGCCTAAACCCAATATATTTATCCTAAACCCGATACAGATAATGGCCTTGGAACTATGGGGATGGCAATGGGGAATGTTTGGTTTGGCATTATGTATACTTCAAAGACCTGTCCAAATAACAGTGTAAATGGCAAACCTATAAACCTATACCTCCTACCCCTTTCCTGCTTTGAATAAATGTGTAAAACCATACATGTAGATGTGGTTGAGAGCGGCCACTGCATGTAGACAATGGAGGCTGTAGCATTATGTTGTAGCGATGCATACAATGCATTCAATAGAAATGGCTGTAAGTGTGAATCCATACGTATGTTAGCCAAAATCTATACCCATCAAATGTTGGTACTACATACTATGTGGTCCATTGGTTATCTCAATATGGGACCTTACATGAATGTTGGATTTTCATCATGTTATAATTGTGATTCATGATAAATGGCTTTATCCATTGTAGAGAGATTTACTTAAATGGATAGTGTATGGTTATTGGATGGTAGTGGGTCACTACCTACTGAATTATTGTCACAAACATTTTTTGAAGGATTCGACCTCTCTTGAAATTGTTGTCACCACCTATTGAATTAGTGCCACAAACAATTTTTATGAACAATTTGTTCCCTCCTTACAGCTTTTACTTTTCAAGTTTTGATCTTGGTGTGGTTTTGTCTATTGGGTATTTTTGTATATATCAAGGGAAGAGGAAAAGAAGTAGAAGACACAAGATTCGTTAATTTGAAATCAAGAAGGTTGTTTTTGCAGTAAATCATAGATTGGGGCCTAGGGGTTTTCCCATTTCGAACCAAACTCCTCCGCTAGCTTTCAGTTCTTTGTAAGTCATTTGATCTAAACCCTTTTACTGTTTTTTTCTTAATTTTTGGCAAAAATACTCATAGTAACAAAATGGGGTTTGTTTGTTTATTCATCAAATTATTGGGTTTGATGGAGTTTCATCCATATTAGGCTTCATTTATTAATTTGCTTCAATTTGTGCTTTTTGATTTTTGCATATTGTTGTTACGTGATTGTGATTTTTGGCTACTTGAATCAGCTATTAAGTTTATGTTTTTATATTTAGGAGCTATTAAGTGAAACATTTTGATTAGATTTGGGTTTTTTTTTTTTTGGTAATTGATTGGTTTGGGTTTGGGTTTTGTTGAATTTGCAGGGAAAATGTGAGCAGATGGCAGAGTATATAAGAAAGTTATCTAGAGCTCGAAGAAAGTTATCTACTTTAGCAGAAAAAGCTTCGCTATTTGTTGGAGTCTGCAGATATGAAATGCACAGAAATAGGTAATTGAGGATTAGCATTGTGTTTTGGTGCAATTGTGATTTTGTTGAAGACAATTTTTCATTTTATTTGATTTGTTGTTTTTTTATTTGATTATAGACACAAACGAAGCATAAAAAAACCCATCATTTCCATGGCAACTTCCCAATTCCTCTGCATCTCATCTCTTCACACTTCCTTTAATTTCTCCTAAAAAACCATTTTTTCTGCATTTGGATGGGTATTGTAGTTTTGGTAAAAAGTTGCAATTTTGTTTAACCGCTTTAATCATAGCAAAGGTTTCCGATTCCCAAACTGCAAAAAAGCAAGTTGAGGTATGTGTGGGTTATAGGTTTGTGTGTGTTGTTTATTTTTGTTCAATTGTTTGTTCGTTTGTGTGGGTTATAGGTTTCTGTTTCAATTTTTTTTCTTCTTTCACCAAAGCAAAACAGTTTGATTTTTTTTTTTTGTTGATCTCTTCTTATTTTGATGTGTTAGTTATGAAGAATGTGGTGCATCATTTTGGGTAATTGTGAGCTTTCCTCAATGTAAAGCAAGCTCTTCTTCAAATGAAGATGCCACGCCTATATCCTTCAAGAACCTCCACAGCCGAGAATACCCACTGGAGGTTTAAAAAAAACAAAATTTAAATAAAAATCTGTTGAATTCTCTCTAACACTGTAGTCAGGGATTTAGAGTTTGGATGATAAGAGAAGTAAGAAGGAAATTAGAAGTAGAGATAGAGATAGGATGTCAAGGAGGTCACAATCTGGTTCTCATCGTTCACATTTATCTGATCCATCACATAGTCCTCCTTCTTAAGTAAGTTTGGCTGAGTTTGCTTTGCTGCATTTTGTTTTGTTTGCTTGAAAATTTAGTTTATTGTGTAGAATATGGATCATTACGAGAGTGGTAGTCATCGAAGACAAACTTCATCAATTTCTCGAAGGCTGCTTCGGCTCACCGACTACAATCCTGGTGGTTTCGACTCTCGGAGTAGTGCCAGCTTGATGGAGGTACCTTAAATATCTCTGCAAGTTTTCGTATCGTTTGATAGATTAGATGGAAATTTATTTCTTGCATGTGGGTACTCCATGATATAACTCATCATGGATTTATAATTTTCAAAATAAATTGGATGTGCATGCTACCTTGACATTTCAAAATCTATGCTACCTTGAAATGGCAAGTATTTTGTGATGTCTTTCGAAAAAAAGTGTTCTTGATGAGTTTTTCATCTATGAAATTTGTAGCTGAAAAGTGTTCTTGATTTGGTCGTAGATTTTTTTTTTCAGATCTCTTCTTCTCACTCTCTCCTTTCATTCTTCAGATCTTTTTTACGCCAAGTTAGGGTTTTGCATGGTGTGCGAGAGTTTCAGGAAGTCGATTTTGAAGAACGTAAGATTCATCTTCTTCACGGGTATGTGGAATTTGGTCTAATGTTTTGATGGGTATGTTGAATTTGGTTGAATATTGAAAATTTTGAGACTGTATATTGCTAAGGTTAATTGTTGAATTTAATTGAATGTTGTGATTGGGTATGTTGAATTTGGTTGAATGTTGCAAATTGAGACTGTTGAATTTGGATGGTTGATTATTCCAAAAGTTTATAAAGGTTTAAATAGGGTATTCACAATTTCATGGTTCTTGAATTTTTTTTTTGTGTTCCATTTTCCCTGAAGTTTGATGCTCATAATCTCTTGGTTTTTGGTGTGTGGAGTTATTATGTGGTGTTCATGGCATTGATTGCCATTATAAATTTTTATGACAGGTTCAGACAGGTTTCAATATTGAAAAATACAGAGGAAACTCTGTCGAAATTTTGATTTTTTAATTGTTCAATATTGATTTTCTTATGACATGTTCAAATAAATTACTTTATTCAAAAAATGACATTTTTTTGGATATAATGATATTGTTTGCATGTCTCTTTGACTGTTTAAGCTGACATTTGATGGAGCTTAAATTCCTTAGCACATTGGTTGCGTTGATCAGTTTTATGAACATTGTTTTGCCATTCAAGATTATTAACTTTTACAAAATTAATTCATCATAATTGTTGTAATAAACAATTATGCAAGTGTTTTTAGAAATCGAAACAAAACCCCAAATGTGAGTATTCGACATAGCCGTGAAGGCAGGATGTAACCTGCAATAGTGCCAACGGCACGGGTATTCCACTAGTTTCAGTACATAACTACATATGCATGAGAGCACCTTTTCTTTGCTGAGGGTTATATATTAAATAGCATGTCAAAACTCAAAACTTATATTAAGCACATATTGAAGATACTAAGATAATTGCTGAAAGCCTGAAACAAGAAGACACCCCCAACTCAATACTGTATTAAACTTGTCAAAATTCACCATAAGTTCCTTAGAAAATTTTCACTGACTTGTTTGAAATATTGAATAAACAAATAAACACACTGATTAAAATTTTTTCACAATCGCTTTTGCTCGAATCACATACTCAGTATCCTCAAAAAGTCTTGACTGAAGGAAGCCAAGTAGTAGCATTTTGATTCAAGTGCGCCTTAAACATCACTAGCTTTACGAAGAAATGAAGCAAAAACGCAAATTTCGTAGAACTAGTTAAAGTTAAAACAGACCAAGCTAACTTTAAAAGTCAGTTTCTTCATCCTAAAGTAAAACAGAACATTCCAATCTAGCTCAACAACTAGGCAAGATACATCTGAAGTTCACAATAAGCAAAATACACTAAGCATTTCCTAAGCTAACACATACTTACCATACTGCAACAAATGCCCATGGCCTAATCTAAGCAGATCGAACCTCAGTAGCTTGTACTATTGTCAAACAAAGTACACCGGTTGATATATTCCAAGGATAAAGCCGCAAAGTATCAAAACGACACCATATTAAACATGATCAAACTTCACTTCAAGAATTGGGCAGCACTTAAACTACCTCAAATTTTAACCACAGGTTCCCGAATCCCATTAGTTGAGTGTGTAAAATTGAGCAATATAACTTGGGCATCATACATCCGAATGCCGATTTATACATCTTACTATTGAATAAGCCTGCATTTCTAGCAGATTTAACTTGAAAATTGCAACAAACTCCTAATTTCGACAAATCCAAACTTGTCAACTAAGGATTTAACTACAAATTGAAACAATAACAACTGCAGAACCTAAAAAAATTATATAAAGTGTACACATATTTGATGATAAAGATGAGAAACTCACATTGGGGTCATCACCAAAACCATACATCATATGCTGCACTAAACCATCAAAACAACAACCACTTAGAAAATCATAAACAAGAAAACCCACCACTCAAAATCTTACCAAAAAATCACTTGAAATCACTTACAGTCCTTCTGAAAAACCCCTCGTTTTCGCTTCTGCGACAGATCGGACGCCTGTGACGATCCACCACCACCACCTTTGGACTTGGAAGCAGATGAACTTTGCACCTTCGTCATAAACTATTTAATAAAACAATGATTAGTTATAAATTTGCACAAATCGAGACTCAATTATAGCAAATTGTGAAGTATTTTACACTCTTGGCTAAGTAATTTGAGTAAATTGGGTATAAAGAGATGGGGATTTGAAGAGATTTGGTTTTGGAAACCCTAACCCTAGAATTTAAAGAGGGGATTTTATTTATTTTGTTTACCACTTTGGGTTGATTTGTGAGTTTTTTTTTTTTTTTTGTGAGTGGTGAAGTGAAATCTTGGTTTGATTTCCCTCTTCTTTTAATGGAGATTCTCTGCTCCAAGATTCTTGGTAAGGCAGAGCATCGCGAGTCTTTTATAGTCTGCCATGTTTTGAGCTCTATGATTGAAAACTAAACCGACTATGAAAAAAAAAAAAAAAACTAACTGAACTTTTGTTTCTAAAATCAATATAACATGGACGAATTCAAACCCCACATCGACTTAGATTAAATATATTATATTATTTTTAAATATAACATATATTAAAATGTGATGAATTCAAAGTCTGATTTCATTACTGACATATATATTTAGTCGATTTGGTTTTGTCCGTTGAAATTATTTAAAAACCCAAAATCGAACCAATCACATCAATTTCACTATGGTAGAGGTAGGGTGTGCACAGTTTGGTTTGGATTGGTTTTCATAAAAAATTAGTAGAATTTTGCTAAAGAATCAGGTTTTTGCAATGAAGATTATATGGCATGATTAGAACAAAATTTTATAATATCGAGATACACATAACATCTAGATGATTTTATAATCGTTTTTTAATCATGCCAGGTCACCTTAGTTACAAAATACTAGTTAAAATATACTATTTTTGACAACAAAAATGTTAGGAAACCAAATTTTTTCAACCCGTATAACATGGCATGTGATCTCGAAAGAATAATAAAATTTTCAAAGAATTTATGTGTCTCTTGAAGTTGTAAAAAACTCATCTGACGATGCCATATCATCTTAGTTGCAAAACCTGGTTCCTTAGCCTCACTCTTTCGAAAATACTTGGCAACCAAGATTTTGCAATCAGGTTCTACAATCAAGGTCGCCTAACATGATCCAAGAATGATTATGAAATCCTCTAGACGGTTATGCACATCCTAAGGTTAAAAAACCTCCTCTATTAATGTCACATAATTCTTGTTCTAAAACCCGATTCCCTAGCAAAGTTCTAAAGGTGTATGGCCATATTGTTGCAACTTGTTTAGCGTATATTAATTTTCTTTCCATTGCCCATTAATTGGTGAATTGTTATTTATGTAGCTCAGCTTAAACTTGTTACCCATGTCTTACTGCGTGGACGTTAGGGAATGAGTCCACAATTCTTTTTCTTTCCTTTTTTTTTCCTGTTTTTATTATTACCAAAAACCATAGGAAAATAATACATATCAACTTGTTTTCTTGGGGATATTTCGCGTCAATGTTAGGGGAGGTGTTTTTTGGGAAGGTGAGTTGGTCAATACACCATAAACTGATAAACATGTCACCATGGTTCGAATATCATGACCTAATGATACCATCCGTCAAGCTCTAACCATTGAACTGTCATGCCATTTGACCCATTACAGAATACTTGTTGTCTATTGATGAACCCAAACACACCAGAATGTCAATTCTATAGTAAATGCATCTTCTTTATATATATAACACGTTTAAAATAAAGTTACATTTTTGTATATAACTTGTTACAGTATCTTTTCATCATCGGTATATAAAACAACAACTTGTGTAGTTAACTAGAAAATGTACATCCAGGCCAAAATAAATATCATCGACAAGCAGTTCATGTACATGCAACGCGAACCCCGCCATGCATTTGACTCCAAGTGCTCCATTACATCAAAGTTCCCTGCAAACAAAGGTACTAAATTGTTATATATTGTTGGAACATGTGAACATGTGAGTGGGTTTTTAAAAAATAAAAAAATTCAGTTGAGTGGAGTGTTGAGTGGAGTGGACGGCTCCATAAAAACGAATTTAAAAAATGCTGTAGTGGACAGGGCGGCTCCCTGTTTTGCTCCACGAATTCAGCAGCCAACGGCTCCTTGTTTCTTCTTTGTCGGGTTTCATTCTTTATATACTATCTCTTATCAGAGCTTAAAAAAAATGTAGAAAAAACAGAGTTTTCGTTTTCTGCTAGAGAGGTAGAAAACAGTTTATCAATTAAGCTTGAGAGAATGAAATAAAAACAGAGTCTTCTTCTTCTTCCAGTTAGTGAAGAGAAGACAGCAGAGAGTATGAAAACAGAGTCTTGAACATCTGAAACAGCTCTTCATGTTTCAGTTCTTGATAGCAATAGAGTATCTTCGAATTGCTTCTTCAACACAGTTTTGATTGCTTCTTCGAACTCTGTAATTGCAAAACAGAGTTATTGTTTCTTCATTCAGAGAATGAAGAACGAGTTTCTTCCTGTTCTTGAAACGAAAAACAGAGTATGAGTTTCTGAAACAGTGTGATTGCAAAAACAGAAAAACAGTCTTGTTTCTTCGAGTTCTTCGAGTTCTTACAAAACAGAAAGACTTGCTTCTTCCAGTTCTTCGAAATCAGAGTTTGCAAAAACAGTTCTTGAGCTTCTACGAAATCTGTTTTTGCAAACAGAGAATTGCAGTCCATGGTTTTTGTTGTGAAAAACAGTCCATGTTTTAGAGCTGATTTATTTTTGCCGATTTATGATTCCGAGCAATTGATGAGAGGGTGAATAGTATACCGTTCATCAACTGTGCATTGTTGAACGAGACAGAGAAGATTCTGGGCTGTTTTATCCTGGGGACGGCGGGGCTATGAAACTGCTAGCACAATCTTGGGCAGAGCCGCGAAACGTCTTAAAGAGAGCGACCTAGTCCGCGACTCAACCCAAGAACAAAATGGTACATTTTTATCTAACTGTTTATTTGAAGTGTTACAGCTGTTGAATCTTATACGGAAGTTACACAATCAGGTATGAATTTACTTCATAGATTGAATTTGTGTTTCAAAGAATGTTTGCTTACATGAGTATGTTTATATGCATGTGCTTTTGATCATATGCTTAATGTTTGGATGAAAATATGTTTTATATTTGCATATTGGAATGACTTGAGTAGAACATCCAAAATATTGGTTTAGCAAAATACTGAGAAATGTCTTACTATGACATTATAGGTGTTGATCATGTAAATTGTCCCAACAATTTTAAGACGAGTTCTTTCTGCCATGATTACAAATACTGAATTTGCTAAACAAAATTTGCATATATTTGTAATACAAGAATGCACACATGTGATCACACATAAGATTTGAGTTAAGTGTACAAGAAGTGAATCATATATAGATGGATATATATAGATTATCAATGACAGTTAATATTCTGAACTCAATGCTTTTTGTTAGCATAAAATTTTTGAGTTAGAATATCATGAAATCTGAATCAATAAATTCCATTTGAACATTTCGTGAGAAGTGCATAATATCATCTATGCATGTTACTCTTTAGATAATGAGTATGCAATTATATGATAATTATGTTCTGCATGTTGAATGATTCAGTCTATTTTGGTGAGAACAATAATTGATCTATTGTGAAAATTAGAATGCCTCTAATTATCAATACTATTGATGAAAAGAAAACCTTGTGTTTAATGTTATAGTTGATGTTTGATGTTAAGCTGACATCAGGAGGCAATAAGGAATCATTTATATAAAGATTGACTTGTAGATTTTGTTTTTGATGTCAATAAATAAATGATTTTGCTCAGACCGTAAGTTGGTCAGACTTCCACATGAGGACATGTATTCTTATGAAAAGGATAAGTTCTCATGATGATGATGTTGATGACAATATAGATCAATTGAAGCCATTGCTTGATTTGGCTGCGAAACTTTGTTATCAAAGTTTGCAACTAAATTCTCAGAGGCTGAAATAGCTTGATGTTTACATCGAAGTTTGAAAAATTCAGAAGCTGAATTTAAGATAAGTGTTCTAATGATATTCTTAGTTTATCCTTGAACTTAAAAGAAAAAATGAGAATAGCGAGATGAATAGAATGGGTATTTTATTCGATATTCTCATTTTATGGGTCCTTAAGAGTTGAATGCATGGTCATCTTCAGATAGCAAGAAGACCGTCATTTAATATGGATTAAAAAGGTAGCTAAACCTGTTTTTGACAATAGTTAGAAGGACCGAAGTTCAAAAGTCCCTTAATGGGAAGCTTACGTATATTTTTATACATGCTAAGAATAATTTTGTGGATTCTGATTCTTTGTGAAAAGATTTTTTGTGTTACTCAAGGAATTTTTCATGAAAAGATAAATTGCATTTATAGTGGGGGTTATTTCGAGGAATAGTGGGGGTATATCCTCAAATAACGTGCCTATGATAAGAATGCATGAAACTGATAAAGTCATAGAATCTAAGCCTAGGAGAAGTAAACGTAAATGAACTTCTTGGCCCCGATTACTATGTATTTTCAGTAAAGAAGGTTTCCCTTAATTTTCAAGGAGCCTAATAGATGCAATTGAAAAGGTCATGAGGTACCTTAAGAGGTCTACGAACCTCGGATTACAGAAGGTTTCCGCTGTCCTTGAAGGATATAGCGATGCTGATTGGAACATCCTTTCAGATGACTCCAAAGCCACCAGTGGCTATATTTTCAATATAGCTGGTGAAGCTGTTTCTTGGAAATCAAAGAAACAGACCATTTTGGCACAGTCCATGATGGAGTCAGAAATTTGAACATTAGCTACGGCTAGTGAAGAAGCAGGTTGGTTGAGAAACCTGCTAGCAGAGAACCCTTTATGGGAAGACTGATTCCAGTTGTCTTGATCCAGTGTGATAGTACCGCGGCTATTGCAAGAGAAATACAGAACCGTTTTTATAACGGCAAGAAACGACAAATACGTCGTAAGCACAGTACGGTTAGAGATTTCTATCTACTGGTGCTGAGATATCGGATCAAGTACGAACTGATGTGAACTCGGTTAATTCTTTGACGAAAGGATTAGCTAGAGAGAAGGTTTTCAAAACCTCGAAAGGAATGAGACTAATGCCCTTAGATGAATGAGTCATTCATGATGGTAACCCAACCTATAGACTGGAGATCCCAAGAAATAGGTTCAACGGGTAATAACAAGTTATGAATGATATGATGTGAATCATGCTGACAAAATAACTATCTCATTCCTAGATTAAAGCATGAATTCCTGAAGCGATAGTAGGATGAGTTGAAAAACTCTTAATGAAGTCTATACTCTATGTGGAGTGGAGTACCTAGCTACAGGAGTACTCTTGATAGACTCACCTAAGTGATTGTGGAAGTTTGGCCGCTTCCTATGGAATTTGTGGGCAAAATTCCTAGAGCCTTCACTTACTGGGATATACGTGCATGGCCGTAAAGCACGGGCTTTTTAGACTTCACCCAGGAAAAGGTTGTGCGTGTCATGTCTGTTAGAGATAGAGTTCAAAACTACGAGTTACTCTAGTATATTCTAAAGCATGAACACTACGCAAGAGTTCAAGTCGGAAGACACTTTTGTTTATGCACAATCTTATATGTTACAGATTGCTCGATGAAAAATTATTTTTTCAATCCGAGTGGAGGATTGTAAATTTGTTTTAAAAATCCAAGTGGGGGATTGTTGGAACATGTGAACATGTGAGTGGGTTTTTAAAAAATAAAAAAATTCAGTTGAGTGGAGTGTTGAGTGGAGTGGACGGCTCCATAAAAACGAATTTAAAAATGCTGTAGTGGACAGGGCGGCTCCCTGTTTTGCTCCACGAATTCAGCAGCCAACGGCTCCTTGTTTCTTCTTTGTCGGGTTTCATTCTTTATATACTATCTCTTATCAGAGCTTAAAAAAAATGTAGAAAAACAGAGTTTTCGTTTTCTGCTAGAGAGGTAGAAAACAGTTTATCAATTAAGCTTGAGAGAATGAAATAAAAACAGAGTCTTCTTCTTCTTCCAGTTAGTGAAGAGAAGACAGCAGAGAGTATGAAAACAGAGTCTTGAACATCTGAAACAGCTCTTCATGTTTCAGTTCTTGATAGCAATAGAGTATCTTCGAATTGCTTCTTCAACACAGTTTTGATTGCTTCTTCGAACTCTGTAATTGCAAAACAGAGTTATTGTTTCTTCATTCAGAGAATGAAGAACGAGTTTCTTCCTGTTCTTGAAACGAAAAACAGAGTATGAGTTTCTGAAACAGTGTGATTGCAAAAACAGAAAAACAGTCTTGTTTCTTCGAGTTCTTCGAGTTCTTACAAAACAGAAAGACTTGCTTCTTCCAGTTCTTCGAAATCAGAGTTTGCAAAAACAGTTCTTGAGCTTCTACGAAATCTGTTTTTGCAAACAGAGAATTGCAGTCCATGGTTTTTGTTGTGAAAAACAGTCCATGTTTTAGAGCTGATTTATTTTTGCCGATTTATGATTCCGAGCAATTGATGAGAGGGTGAATAGTATACCGTTCATCAACTGTGCATTGTTGAACGAGACAGAGAAGATTCTGGGCTGTTTTATCCTGGGGACGGCGGGGCTATGAAACTGCTAGCACAATCTTGGGCAGAGCCGCGAAACGTCTTAAAGAGAGCGACCTAGTCCGCGACTCAACCCAAGAACAAAATGGTACATTTTTATCTAACTGTTTATTTGAAGTGTTACAGCTGTTGAATCTTATACGGAAGTTACACAATCAGGTATGAATTTACTTCATAGATTGAATTTGTGTTTCAAAGAATGTTTGCTTACATGAGTATGTTTATATGCATGTGCTTTTGATCATATGCTTAATGTTTGGATGAAAATATGTTTTATATTTGCATATTGGAATGACTTGAGTAGAACATCCAAAATATTGGTTTAGCAAAATACTGAGAAATGTCTTACTATGACATTATAGGTGCTGATCATGTAAATTGTCCCAACATATATTGATACGTAGAACTCGGCAAATATTTTTTGTTCCTAAGAGGAAGAACAAAAAATCGTAACTGAATGGCAATGCCAATGTTTTTACCTCTTGAATCACCGTGGCTACAACCCGATTTCAGAGTATCCCTTATAGCTTCTACTGTTGCTCTATTGAAGAACAAGAAGTTAGACAACATGTTGCTGATGCAGTCCAGGACATGTTCAGTCTCCTTGAGGCAAGGCCCCTCGCAGAATTGATTGGTCGCTTCAGGTGGAACGTTGAGGTATCCGCTGTGACTCAATCTATATGATTCAACGCAACTGCTGTAAATCTTTTTTGAATGCAAACATGCCAACAACACATTGTATCAACACTTGCATCCTATCTATCTAACATTTCATATGGGTTTATTTACTGTTCGTGAACAGTTAAATGGGTGTGTTTGTCCTACGTGGCAATTTTATATCAATGGCAGAAGTTAATTGAAAAAAATTTGAAACCGATGCTTTCCTCAATCTCTCCCTCTTCCTTCCCTCTCCCTCTCATCCTCTTCCTGTCCTTCTCCCTCTCATCAGCCTGAAGGAGGCCGAGATGCAGCCCTGTCGCAGCCCTGTCGCAGCCCCTCGCAGCCCTCTCGCAGCCCTTTGCAGAGCCCCTTCTCGGAGATGTGCTTCAGCCCTCTCGCAGCCCCTCGCAGAGCCCCTTCTCGGAGGTGTTCTTCAGCCCTCTCGCAGCCCTCGCAACCCCTCGCAGAGCCCCTTCTCGGAGGTGTTTTTTCTCCCTTTTCCCCCAAAGTTCGTCTCCCTCTTCTCCATCTTCTTCTTCTCCACAGGGCTCTCTTCTTCCTCTCTCACTCCCATAGAGATCCTTCATCCCTCTCTATCGAGTTCAAGATAGCAAGTGAAAATGTGAGTAATTTTGGGTTTTTAGTTGTTTTAAGAAATACCCATTTGTTTGATTGTTGTTTTGATGAATTGTTTGGTGGTCTTCAGCATTCTCTACAACCATCCTCAATTTTTATACTGTTATGGATCTCTGTGTTGATTTAAGGTTGTGTGTTTGTTTTGATTGAAGTAAAAACAGTTGGGGGGGTTAAATTTAGATATGAATTGAAAGGATGATGGTTTTGGGACTGAATAGATATGAATTGTTTGTTTTGACTCCTCCCTCCTCTGTATTTGTGTTGAATGTAGTGGAATTGAAAGGATGATGGTTTTGGGACTGAAGAGGAAGACGAGGTGGTGGTGAAATTTTGGAATGATTTGATAAAAGGGTCTCTTTGGCATTTGCGTTGTATCTGGTAAGTCTCATTTCTTCACTCAATTTGATCTCATCATACTGCTTTGCTTACTGTTTTATGGCATTTAAGGTAAAATGTAGGTTGAGGTTGTCAGGGTTTTTAAGGTAAAATGTAGGTTGAGGTTATCTCAATGTTGATACCTCTTTTATTTATTCCAATTATGGAAAATGTTGGGTCTGATTGCATGAAAGACATTGTATGCTATGTTCTTTAAGTAATGGGTTTAGTTTTGAGATTCTCATAGTTCATGAACAGTGTTTCTATTGTGTTTCTAAGGTAAAATGTAGGTTGAGGTTGTAAGGGTTTGGTGGTACAATTGGAGTGTGATTACTAAAGAGTTTGCATCATTAGACATATATCTCAATGTTGATAGCTCTTTTATTTATTCCAATTATGGAAAATGTTGGGTCTGATTGAATGGAAGTGTGCTACTTTATGACATCCTTTTCATTGCTGATCCAGTAGTAGATCGTGGTGTACTCGGAGTTCAGTAGCGATATTTTGGGACACTTGATGCTAGGGTTGAGTGGGTGAGTGCTAGAGTGGATAATTATTTGTTCAGATGTCGAAGTCCCCCTCACCTGAACCTCAATTGTCTTCGTCATCTCGGCCAAGGTAAGTTTTAAGCTAATCATGAATTATGTAGCCAGAAATGATTCATTGGTATGTTGAAGTGGACACTAATTCGAGTGCTTGAATATGACTCCAGTGTGGAGTGTCAGATTCAACACAACCCCAAATATGGATTTGGGTACCCAGTGCTACAATATGCTTAGTTTGGAAAAAAATGCCAAGTGATGTGGTGAATAGGATAGGACCTCCTATATTGTGTCAAACACTTATTGATAAGCTATATATAATTGAGATCATATATTCCATGAAGAAAATTCGATTATGGAAGGAAAAAATGGAAATATGCAACAACGTCAAATTAGTATCATAGAATTAAATCATCAAAAATAAAATCTCAAGTGTCACACAGCATGAATGTTGTGGTAGGTGGATACAATTATGCCACTGTTTTGAAGAAGTCCATTTGGGCTTCTTTGGTGATTGAATCTCAATCACTTTGCCAGTTGGTTTTATTGTTGCTTTACATTATACAAGGAGCTTCATCTCTTCTTCTTCTTCTTTTTCTTCTTCTTCTTCAGATCTGTTTCAAAAAAAAAAATTTCTTTCAGCAAAGCAATTTTTTAAGTTAACGAATATACCCAATAGACAAAAATTCTTACAACAATTTTTTTTTTTACTTTTCAAGTTTTGATCTTACAGCAATTTTTCAATTCTTACAGCAATTTTTTTTTTCTTTTCAAGTTTTGATCTTGGTGTATTTTTGTATATATCAAGGGAAGAGGAAAAGAAGTAGAAGACACAAGATTCGTTAATTTGAAATCAAGAAGGTCGTTTTTGCGGTAAATCAGAGATTGGGGCCTAGGGGTTTTCCCATTTCGAACCCAACTCCTCTGCTCGCTTTCAGTTCTTTGTAAGTCATTTGATCTAAACCCTTTTACTGTTTTTTTCTTAACAAAAAAATTTGTTTGTTTATTCATCAAATTATTGGGTTTGATGGAGTTTCATCCATATTAGGCTTCATTTATTAATTTGCTTCAATTTGTGCTTTTTGATTTTTGCATATTGTTGTTACGTGATTGTGATTTTTGGCTACTTGAATCAGCTATTAAGTTTATGTTATTATATTTAGGAGCTACTTCAATTTTTTTTTCCTTTCTCTTGGATGTGTATGCTTCTTTTTTAACATATATTTACTGATAATGGCCTAAACCCAATATATTTATCCTAAACCCGATACAGATAATGGCCTTGGAACTATGGGGATGGCAATGGGGAATGTTTGGTTTGGCATTATGTATACTTCAAAGACCTGTCCAAATAACAGTGTAAATGGCAAACCTATAAACCTATACCTCCTACCCCTTTCCTGCTTTGAATAAATGTGTAAAACCATACATGTAGATGTGGTTGAGAGCGGCCACTGCATGTAGACAATGGAGGCTGTAGCATTATGTTGTAGCGATGCATACAATGCATTCAATAGAAATGGCTGTAAGTGTGAATCCATACGTATGTTAGCCAAAATCTATACCCATCAAATGTTGGTACTACATACTATGTGGTCCATTGGTTATCTCAATATGGGACCTTACATGAATGTTGGATTTTCATCATGTTATAATTGTGATTCATGATAAATGGCTTTATCCATTGTAGAGAGATTTACTTAAATGGATAGTGTATGGTTATTGGATGGTAGTGGGTCACTACCTACTGAATTATTGTCACAAACATTTTTTTGAAGGATTCGACCTCTCTTGAAATTGTTGTCACCACCTATTGAATTAGTGCCACAAACAATTTTTATGAACAATTTGTTCCCTCCTTACAGCTTTTACTTTTCAAGTTTTGATCTTGGTGTGGTTTTGTCTATTGGGTATTTTTGTATATATCAAGGGAAGAGGAAAAGAAGTAGAAGACACAAGATTCGTTAATTTGAAATCAAGAAGGTTGTTTTTGCAGTAAATCATAGATTGGGGCCTAGGGGTTTTCCCATTTCGAACCAAACTCCTCCGCTAGCTTTCAGTTCTTTGTAAGTCATTTGATCTAAACCCTTTTACTGTTTTTTTCTTAATTTTTGGCAAAAATACTCATAGTAACAAAATGGGGTTTGTTTGTTTATTCATCAAATTATTGGGTTTGATGGAGTTTCATCCATATTAGGCTTCATTTATTAATTTGCTTCAATTTGTGCTTTTTGATTTTTGCATATTGTTGTTACGTGATTGTGATTTTTGGCTACTTGAATCAGCTATTAAGTTTATGTTTTTATATTTAGGAGCTATTAAGTGAAACATTTTGATTAGATTTGGGTTTTTTTTTTTTTGGTAATTGATTGGTTTGGGTTTGGGTTTTGTTGAATTTGCAGGGAAAATGTGAGCAGATGGCAGAGTATATAAAAAAGTTATCTAGAGCTCGAAGAAAGTTATCTACTTTAGCAGAAAAAGCTTCGTTATTTGTTGGAGTCTGCAGATATGAAATGCACAGAAATAGGTAATTGAGGATTAGCATTGTGTTTTGGTGCAATTGTGATTTTGTTGAAGACAATTTTTCATTTTATTTGATTTGTTGTTTTTTTATTTGATTATAGACACAAACGAAGCATAAAAAAACCCATCATTTCCATGGCAACTTCCCAATTCCTCTGCATCTCATCTCTTCACACTTCCTTTAATTTCTCCTAAAAAACCATTTTTTCTGCATTTGGATGGGTATTGTAGTTTTGGTAAAAAGTTGCAATTTTGTTTAACCGCTTTAATCATAGCAAAGGTTTCCGATTCCCAAACTGCAAAAAAGCAAGTTGAGGTATGTGTGGGTTATAGGTTTGTGTGTGTGTTTATTTTTGTTCAATTGTTTGTTCGTTTGTGTGGGTTATAGGTTTCTGTTTCAATTTTTTTTTCTTCTTTCACCAAAGCAAAACAGTTTGATTTTTTTTTTTGTTGATCTCTTCTTATTTGATGTGTTAGTTATGAAGAATGTGGTGCATCATTTTGGGTAATTGTGAGCTTTCCTCAATGTAAAGCAAGCTCTTCTTCAAATGAAGATGCCACGCCTATATCCTTCAAGAACCTCCACAGCCGAGAATACCCACTGGAGGTTTAAAAAAAACAAAATTTAAATAAAAATCTGTTGAATTCTCTCTAACACTGTAGTCAGGGATTTAGAGTTTGGATGATAAGAGAAGTAAGAAGGAAATTAGAAGTAGAGATAGAGATAGGATGTCAAGGAGGTCACAATCTGGTTCTCATCGTTCACATTTATCTGATCCATCACATAGTCCTCCTTCTTAAGTAAGTTTGGCTGAGTTTGCTTTGCTGCATTTTGTTTTGTTTTGCTTGAAAATTTAGTTTATTGTGTAGAATATGGATCATTACGAGAGTGGTAGTCATCGAAGACAAACTTCATCAATTTCTCGAAGGCTGCTTCGGCTCACCGACTACAATCCTGGTGGTTTCGACTCTCGGAGTAGTGCCAGCTTGATGGAGGTACCTTAAATATCTCTGCAAGTTTTCGTATCGTTTGATAGATTAGATGGAAATTTATTTCTTGCATGTGGGTACTCCATGATATAACTCATCATGGATTTATAATTTTCAAAATAAATTGGATGTGCATGCTACCTTGACATTTCAAAATCTATGCTACCTTGAAATGGCAAGTATTTTGTGATGTCTTTCGAAAAAAAGTGTTCTTGATGAGTTTTTCATCTATGAAATTTGTAGCTGAAAAGTGTTCTTGATTTGGTCGTAAATTTTTTTTTTCAGATCTCTTCTTCTCACTCTCTCATTTCATTCTTCAGATCTTTTTTACGCCAAGTTAGGGTTTTGCATGGTGTGCGAGAGTTTCAGGAAGTCGATTTTGAAGAACGTAAGATTCATCTTCTTCACGGGTATGTGGAATTTGGTCTAATGTTTTGATGGGTATGTTGAATTTGGTTGAATATTGAAAATTTTGAGACTGTATATTGCTAAGGTTAATTGTTGAATTTAATTGAATGTTGTGATTGGGTATGTTGAATTTGGTTGAATGTTGCAAATTGAGACTGTTGAATTTGGATGGTTGATTATTCCAAAAGTTTATAAAGGTTTAAATAGGGTATTCACAATTTCATGGTTCTTGAATTTTTTTTTTTGTGTTCCATTTTCCCTGAAGTTTGATGCTCATAATCTCTTGGTTTTTGGTGTGTGGAGTTATTATGTGGTGTTCATGGCATTGATTGCCATTATAAATTTTTATGACAGGTTCAGACAGGTTTCAATATTGAAAAATACAGAGGAAACTCTGTCGAAATTTTGATTTTTAATTGTTCAATATTGATTTTCTTATGACATGTTCAAATAAATTACTTTATTCAAAAAATGACATTTTTTTGGATATAATGATATTGTTTGCATGTCTCTTTGACTGTTTAAGCTGACATTTGATGGAGCTTAAATTCCTTAGCACATTGGTTGCGTTGATCAGTTTTATGAACATTGTTTTGCCATTCAAGATTATTAACTTTTACAAAATTAATTCATCATAACTGTTGTAATAAACAATTATGCAAGTGTTTTTAGAAATCGAAACAAAACCCCAAATGTGAGTATTCGACATAGCCGTGAAGGTAGGATGTAACCTGCAATAGTGCCAACGGCACGGGTATTCCACTAGTTCATCCACAAGCAACATTACTTGGGGGTGTTGGCAGTATGATCTACTCCAATGCTATAGCAGGGATACATTCTTCACAATGTACACGAGGGACAAATCACAGGTTAATTTTACCTGCCAAGTACCATGAATGCATGGCAAGGCTACCAAAGGACATGATGTTGGCAAGTGACGACAATCCGTGAATCATTCCAAACTTCTTATTCATGGCAGCGAGCTTTGGGTTGACCTTTGCAACTTCTTTATTCTTAGTCCACCCAACTTCCTCTCCGATGTTTGATTCCCTCTCCACCTTGTGCCTTTGCTTCATCATCTATAACAAAAATGACAAAAAATTAAGAACACCGAACACCCATAACCAACCATAACATAAAACATAGAACTTTTGATGAAACATACAAAAAGAACAGCGTAAGTAACTTCAAGTAAAAGTAAAATTACTGCATCACGAATTTATCTTTCAATGTAACTAAATTAGATGCTCTTTAACCGCTCAATCAATGGCATAAGTAACCTTGAGGTCTTCGACTATTGATTTGAACTAAATAACAAACAGACACTAGTGTGCCAGATGGAGTGATTGACGTCTTTGAAAAGGTTTCATACTCATGTCTCACAACCAATGTGATGAACAATATTGTATGAATTCAGAGTATTTTCTTTTTTTTTTGCTTTTTGAAAAACTTCCATTAAGATGTATTGTGCTACCCACACCTCCAGATTTGTAATAGTAGATATTTTATTTTATTTTTACAAAAGCAAAGTTTTCCTTCCATGAAAGAAACATACATCATCTTAGAGGAGATTCTATAACACAGTTAAGTTATAATGTTGGATAATTTATAATTTCTGACATGTTCTCTTAGGGTATGTTTGATTTTGACAAAATTTTCTTGGATCTCGCTTAATGAAACATTTTCCACAATTTTGTAAAGAACCAAGATGATGAGATCATCATCAAATTCATAATTTTTATTTTCTCTTTCTCTCTTCCTCCCCCTTCTCGCACTGAAAATTTATCCTTTGAACCGAACACATCTTTAGTAATGCTAATCATATTGAGAAGTCTACAAATCTTCATTGTTAAACGGTAAAACAAGCAAAGATTTTATATTAAAAAGCAAATGCCCACATGAGCAAGAAGCTGACACAGGCTAGAGCAAGAGAATACCTACAGACCTTAGCCGGCAGCATATTATTATTACCCTACTTATGCCACATTGGTTGAGGGGTATCATCCTTCAAAGCAACCCAATCCTACAGTTAATTTCCCTATTAGAGTTGAACTTCAGTGGTGTTTTTTTTCCCCCTCCAATCCTACAGTTTCTTTCTTTTCACAGAGCTGCAATTACAAACCAAAAATAGATGACCCCATAACCGAAGGCCACAAATTTGATGTAGTATTATTGGCTCGATACAAGGATGCACGGATACGACACGGCGACTCGGCAATTTTCAAAAAAATAGGACTCGGCGACACGGTCAAACTTATTTTTTTAGTATATTTTTTTGTAACTCATATGAACATAAAATTATAAATAATAATAGTGAACAATCCATACATATCAATAAAACATTCATTCATTCAAAATTTCGAATGCATCATAAAGTCAAGCTCAAGTCATATTCATAAAGCATAAGCATTTGAGAATGTAAAAACTCATTATTTGCAATATTGATTCACTTATTGAAATACTCATTCTTTGCTAATGTTAATCTACTTTTTTTATTCTTTGCAGTTGAAGTACAAAAATCAGCAGAAATTAGAAAATCAGCATAAAAGAAAATAAGCACAATACTCATTGTTTTATTCTACTAGTGTGGGAAGAACACATCCTCAAATTTCAGAGACACAGAGAGTCTCATATAGTCATATTCATGAAATCAGAATATGGAAGAAGTAGAAAAAACTTTGAGGATGTGTGTTCAATCAGACATGAATCAGAGCATAACAAAAACACAGATGTGTGTTGCAATATCAACACAATACTCATTCAAAAAAAAAAAAAATCAAAGCAGAAAAGAAAATCAGAGAAGAAATCCGAGAAGAGAATGATGCATAGTCGCATATATTGATAGAAGAAAATCGCAGAAAAAAATAAATGAAAGAAGAAAGGTACCTGGAGAAGATCTCAGAAGAGTCTTGATCGACAGTCTGGAGAAGATCTCCATAAGGATGTCCTCACAAAGTAGAGAAAGGTCCATGGCACGAAGATCTCACCTTGAATTTGCAAGTTCTGAGGATGAAATGAAACTCAAGTCGAAATCGATTGAACCCCCTTTGTCGAAATCGATCGAACCCTTTCTCTCTATCTCTCTCCCTCTCCCTCTCTGTCGACATCGATCGAACCCTCTGTCGATCGAACCCTCTCTATCTCTCCCTCTTTGTCGAAATCGATCAAACCCTCTGTCGATCGAACCCTCTCCCTGTGTCTATCAAACCCTCTGTCGATCGAACCCTCTCCCTGTGTCTATCAAACCCTCTCCCTCTCCCTCTCCCTCTTTGTCGATCGAATCCTCTCCCTCTCCCTTCTCTGCTTTCTCTGTTGGATTTAGGGTTTGTGGGAGGAACCAAACAGTCGAAGAGGAAGGTTAATTTGCACCCTGACCGAGTCCGGACCGTGACTCGGCGATTTTTCGAAGAGTCGGTGCATCCTTGGCTCGATATCATGGAAATTAAAGAAACATCATGTTGATGGTTCTAAACTCTAACCGACTTGAATATGTTTTAACCTTTAACCCAACGACTAGGCCATTGATTCTAATTAATGTGTTGGCAACAAGTTGGTTCTAACCAACTAAAACTAGTTAAACAGTGGGACCTAAAGTTGTGTTCTTGTTTGTATTTTGGCTATTTTAGAATCTCCTAGGTCCTCAAGGACATGAGAAGACTTCCCTAAGCATTCTCGAGTTTGTGTTTTGAGACAATCTAGAGCTTAAGAAGTGGTAAAGAAACAGTGAAAAGTGGTTCTTACTTCTTAGTCAGGAAGGTTTCATTCAGGCGTATGTAGTTAAATTGGATTCAGGCTTTGGTGGATCCATGTAGATCTCTATCTCCATGGTTGTGTCAGATCATCCATTAGAAATGTTTTCAGAAAGCTTGTCAAGATGGAGGAAGGAGATCATGGCTATTATTGGGAATTTGGGATCGATAATTTAGGGGTTGCTGCGCATATGTTATGTTGGACTGTTTTCATTTCCAGCTAAGCTAGCATTTGTTACATGTTAGACTTTGATTGTAGCTACTGGTGTGTACTCATCATGACTATAGTGGATCATATCTCTGGCTTCCTTGGGTTCCATGATATTTCCCTCATTTGGGTTCCATGGATCAACGGATTAGAGATAGATTGCCTATCTCCGCTCAATATCCAATTTAAGAATCGCCAAGTCCGTAATCACTTCACATGTACTTATGACAAGTGGCTTCTCTAAATTATCAAAACTTAATGCCAAGTCCACGAATCTAAACTTTCGGTTTTCATTCAATGTAACCTTCTTATAAATGTATTAATACCAATCCATTTTTCTTGAGTACACACACCATGAACACATAACTCAAAAACAACAAATTGGTTTGAAAATACACAAATTTATAGCAGACTTATAGTAGTAACTAGTGAAGATATCAATAATCATAATCACAAAACTATAAAATTGATTAAAAAAATACCTCAATTGTCATGGGAGTGAAAACAAACAAGTTGGTGAGATTGAAAGCCAAGGCAGAGAGCAAAAACCCCAATTGATACTTCTCAGGGGTAGATGATGATCTCCATGGATGAAGATACCCAAAAGCTGCCACAGAAGTGGCACAACAAACAGAAACCAAAATGAAATACGCTGGAAACATCTTGCTCTGAAGGTTCCCAAACTGGTGCCTCGGCAAATTCCTAAATGACACACAAAGATTAAAACTTTCTCATTAAAAATCAAAACTTTATCCATAAAAATCAGAACTTGCTTGAGAAATTGACTGAGTGGGGCAAATTGGGTTGTTTTTACATACTTGAACATGATGATTCCGCCGATGAAGGTGACCCAGAGAGCGGCACCCCAAGCGGTGGAGAAGCTAAGGAGATGGGCAAGACTAAGTGTGATGGTCGAAGATCCGCCACTGGTGAAGGATCCGAAGGACTCTGGGGAGAAGATGATCCCGATTGCGAGGAAAACTACGGCTGCGACGAATCGTGTAAGCCAAGCCATCGTTGCGTTGTGGACAAGAAGATGAACAAGGAAAGTCGAGAGAGAGACTACGAAGGTGATTTATTTCTACTCTTTTGTGTTTTTAGGGAAAATTCTAGGGGTCGAGGGAAAGGGAGCCAGGGATGGGTGTAAGCCATCCATCTGCCTCGAGATGAGTATTATTGTGCATTTCAAATTTGATGCACTTATTTCGAGGCGGATGGATGGTTACCACTCCCTCGCCCCTTTACCTCGCTCATCGTCAGCCCATTTATGAGACTCTCCGGCACACTTATTTTGATTTTTCAAGTAATAAGATTATACGGGATGAATCTTTTGAACCAAAATATATGTAAAGGGATGTGACGGTTTTTTTACGATTGGTTGTCACGGGGCTAACATCAATTTTGCTTCTTTATCCGGATTTGAGACCGACCATTGCAACGAGCGAAGTTAAGTGGGGAATTCAATAAAAAAATTAATAACATTAAAGTGTAACAAGAAATTTTTTCTTATAAAAACTATGATACATTAATAATCATATATCAGTGCATTTAATTTTTAATAAAATTAATAAGGGGTTTTCTTAGTGTAGGTTTTAGTAACCCTTGATTGTGCCTGGGTTTTTCATAAATGGGTTTCAAATATAGATTTAGGGCATACCCACACAAGAGACCTTCTAATTGGCGAGGAAACGGGTGAGGGAGGGGTTGTAATCCTTCATTTCAGATGAGATGTGTGCTTTCATGTATCTCAAAAAAAACGGAGAGTGAGTGAGTGACTGAGAGTGTGTGTGTGTGTGTGAGAGAGAGAGAGAGAGAAAAGGGTTTTGATGATGCTGAGTGATGGCTTCTTCAACTTCACTATTTCTATTTGAAGAAGAAAAGAAATCTCAGTTGATCTCTTCTTCATCACACACAACTTCTTCCTGATTCGAGTGATTTCAATAATTTTAGGTAGTTAGAAACACTATCATATTTTTGTCAGATTTTGAGATTTTTACATTTTTATCCCTTTTATAAATTATGTTTGTGAATGTGTTTTAAAAAAATAAGTAAAAATGTAAAAAAAAACCAAAATCAGACAAAAAAAAATGATTGTGTTTTTTGACTACCAAGACTTACTCGAGTGATTTAGCTAATTTCTTGCACAAATATAAGAGTTGATTGAAGAGCGGACTTCCTCTTTTCATGGGGGTGCACTCCGATAAGGATCACCAGAACAAAGTCAAATCGACGGCCCTTCCGGGCAAGCGTCGTACGATAAAGAGGGGTAAATCTTTCTCCCGCGCTTAAGATGATGAAAATTTTTATGTTTTGGAATGCTCGTGGGGTTTGGTAATAAGGCCACGGGGAAGATGTTAAAAAATATGGTTGTGAATCATAGAGTCAGAGTTCTTATGATTGCAGAGCCTATGATTGATACTAGTAGTTTTATGGAGATTGGCAACAAACTCCACCTTGGTGGCTTTGCCTCGAACAACACGTTTGGCGGCTAGTTTTGAGTTTTTGATACTACCCTGGCCTTCTTAGTGGTGGATACGTCGGACCAGATCATTCATTGCCAGCATTGGTAATATGTTGGTTTTGCTTTTATGTTTTTTGGTTTTCGGCTCTGGCCCAATCTGTTTTGGTTATGTCACGGGTAAAGTCGTCATGTACCCCCGTATTGACTGTAACTCATTTTTTTGACAAGTAATAACGGTCTGGCATTCCAACGGTGCCCCTCCACTATGGAGGTTTAAAAAAAAAAAAAAAGACTTCCTCTTTTCACATAAACATTTCCTAATTTGCACCATTTTGTTTATGATTTATTGCTGAAGAAATCGGTAAATTTGGGCTTTCACATATCTATTGGGGTTTCGGGATTTTGTTTACAATTCGTTATTGAAAAGGGTTTGTTGAGGAGATCTGATGAGAAGATTTGTTGCATTGCACACCAAATTCGGGTCCTACTATGTCCATGAGACAAACATTGCCACTAAGAACGTACACTCTGTCTATAATACTTATAAACAGTAAAACACCGTTCTAAATTGTAAAATAAAATTTCATAAAATTGTAACTCAAAAGAAAACAATATATTCTCCCAGTAATTGTGATTGAACTTGTCCTTTTATAATTTGTACGACATTCAGAAAATAAATGATTAGGAAATTCAAAACAAGACATATCATGATTATCATCCTTGTTTCAACTGTTGCAAAAGCTTCAAAAAAAAAAAAAGTATTCATTTCTGATTCAAGATTGGCATCTTTGTGTGTAACTATTAATGGTGGGGGGTTGAGAAGTCAAGTCAAGTCATTCCAACTCACAATTATCAATTATCACCTCTCCAATGAGACAGAGAAAGGAGAGGGCACATGATGTCTTTAGTGTCTTGTTCCCAACACTCAATCATCACATGCTCTCCCAACTGTCAGGCAGCCTTTCAGCTCATATTACATCACTTCTACTTTTTTAGCACATACAACATGTTCAGAACATAAAGAAGAACACAACACAGGGATTCCAAAGTTATGTGATAACATGCAGCAAACTGTACATATAAGTTATGGAGAAGAGTGGGAACATAATTTGCTAGAACAAGGAAACTAAGATAAAGAAACTAGCTACTAGGTACATACATAGAGGTGGGAATAGAAAAAGATTACAAAACTTCGTTACCTATGCGTTTTATACAATCGTAGAATTAGAGGCTTCCTCCCAGTCGTTCTGATCATCAACAAGTCAATGCCTCGTATTTCATTGGGTTCGAATGGCCAAAATTGGCTTTGGATAGCATGTGACTAACTATAACTATGTCCCTGCAAAAGCCTCCTTGAAATGCTACTGCCGCGGCTGTGGCTGATGCAGTGGTGGATGGGTTTTTTCTCTCTGGGAACTTGTTGTGATTAGGCGAGTGCATTGGCATTGGTTTCTCGAGTTGGACTTCCGGTTTGGGTTCTGGAACTGGAATTACTATTGTTGCTGCAGCTTTGAGTGCATTTGCAGTCTTCTGCCTTTGCTTCTCGGCTGCAGCCTCGTCCATAATTGTAGTCATGATGTTTGAGTAGGCTTTCTGGAGCAAGCGGTAGAGCAACAATGCAGACATCCTTGCTTGGTCTTTCACTAAATCAACATCATGATAGTCCATGAATTCACACCGATCAACAAAATTGACTGCCTTATCTGGACCATGTCGTAAGCATAATAGTAAATGTGCTCGCTCCAACTCTGATCTTGAGCATCCCCTCCTTAAACCAACTAATGCATAATAATCCACAGTACTCTCCAATGCACCTCTTTGCTTTAGCTCCTGCATCTTTGCTGTAAGTGAACGGACATTTCCCTGGACATCTCGGTAATGTACATTGTGTCGCCGCCAAACAGGGCCAGGGAGCTTTCGATCTCTCAAAATAGTGTCATACAGGAGTTTCAAGTGTTCCAAATCACGTAGGCAATCTTGGGTACATCGAATGGTTTCTAAAAGCAAAGCTCGTGTGGTGAGTGCTGGGATGCTTGTTGGTTCAAGTGCAAGAGTACGATTGCAATCTGCAATTGACTCTGCAATTCTACCTGCAGAGCGATAAGCATTAGCTCTATGAACATAGCATTCAGCCAGGAATCCTTGTGGAACTCCTCTGCGACCATCTAGAATTTTTGAAAAATGGCGTATAGCCTCAGAGTGATGTCCAGCTTCAAGTGCTGATATTGCAGCAGTACGTCGACATAGAAGCACTTTAATGTGGCCTAGGAATTGAGTAACACACGAACCCTCCGTAGACCACACAGTCGTAGAATTGTCATTCAACTCTTCATTAAATTCGTCATTTGAGGAGAAGCTATCATCACCATAATACATACTTTCTTTTCGAGTACTCAACACTGACAAACGCTTCCCAGTCTGAAGCAATACCATGGCATCTTCCATCAATCCGAGATGGTAACAAGCTTGTCCAAGAACCAAATACCTATTTTACAATCATAATAACCAAAAGCTTAGATTCAAGATTTGTTTAAAAGAGCAAAACTACATATTAATCTACACAATTATCATTATTGTATTAAAACTCAAAACTGCCCAAGTGCACCATAACAAACCGAACCTCGTTCTAACCCCAAATTCCAAAGAAGAAAACATAGTAATAACTTAGAACATTTAGGTTATAAATCAACACATTGAAAAACCGATGGGCGTTCTAGATCATCATAATCAAATGAATTCATGATTAAAAAATCAACACACTGATTATTAAGATCATAGTAAATTTGTGATTAAATTGGTCTCAACTCTCAAGCAACGATATTGTCGCCAATTTAGACACCCGCCGCATCAGGGGTGTGGGGTTTTTACGGATCGGGCTCAAATGTCTGAAAAAAACCTCGTCGCTATCGAGTACATATCAAATCCTTTATTAAGTTGTTTCTTACTCGATATGGGACTAAATTTGCACACTCAACTCGAGCCAACATCTACTAAATGATTAATAGAGCACAACCAAATAGTAATTTACAACATTTTCCTTTGTAAATATATAAAAATAAATTATTTCATTATGGTTTAACAAAAATAAATTCAAGTTGGGTTAGTAATTAAGTTATATAATGAAAAAGAGTAAATGAAAAAACAGAGATGAGAAAATTACCTCCAATGCCCTTCCTTTTCAGAGTTTTTACAAAGCCCTGCCATGACCTTCTTCTTCAGGTCTGAAACAGAGAAGCATTTGAAACAGTTTGGCTCGACCGAGTCAGGCAGGAGCTTGACTCGTTCCTTCGAGAGCGAGTTTTCGGAAGACAGAGACGACTCTTCAGACACCAATTTGAAGCTTGGAATGTAATCTTGAAGCATATCTGTGACTTCTTTGAATCTTCTGAGTGAAAGAAGAGACCGAGCTTTGAGTTCCAACACCGATTCGGATCGGGGAGAGACTGCGAGAGCTGAGTCAAGTAGATTGAGAGCTGCAATGATCTCTGTTTTCTCATTTCTCGCAATGAGGATTCGTGCGTCTTTTACATATTTGTCTACAATCTGATCAAAATGAAAGAGCGTTCAGAGTGAACTTTGAAGAAGAGAGCTTTTTTTTAAGAACAAAAAAACCACATTGATGAAAAATTGTTGAAATGTGATGTAAAAACAAGTTGAAGAACAGATGATCAAAAGAGACCCATTCATCAAATGATGCTTAAACTCAAAACAAAGAAAAACCCATTTTGATTAACACTAAAAAAGTCCACAAATGTGAAAAACAAGTTCAGTGAAAAAAAAAAAAAATGTAGTTCATTCAAATCAAGTTGAAACATAAAACAAAGAAAAACTCATTTGGATTAGCTCAAAAACGAAAAAATGTTGTTCACTAGAAGAGATTAAAAACTGAATCAAATCATGTTAGAGACTCAAAACAAAGACAAACACATACGGAATTTATAAGTTTATTGTATTAACCAATTAACTAAGGAAGCTAAGACTATGATAAAAACCCATTTTAGATTGAAAACCAATAACCCTTTCATGAAAATTGTTCAAAATCAACTCCAAATATGATTGATTATATGAAAACCCCAATGACACAAAAACATCAAAAAACCATAATAGTGTGCATAAGGAAGCTTACCTGTCCATTGCTAAGCCACCAATGCTTCTTCTCTCCACCAATTAAAGGTGGAGTAATTGCAGCCATGGTTTCATCAACCTTTTCTCTCTAATTCAAACTCAACTCAAAACACCTTCATTCTTCTCCTCTCTCTCTCTAGTGTCTACTACCAAAAACTAAAAAACTAAAAAATTTAAAATTTAAAATTTTATACACAACAAGAGAAAGAGAGAGGAGAAGAGAAGAGAAAACAAGAAACAGAGACTGAATGAAGGACTTTAAGTTAGATTTCCCTGTGTAAATAGTGCTGCAAAATTTTGCCAGCTTTGACTCAGTATATAAAAAAAAAAAAAAAAAAAAAGCCTTCAAATTCTTAGCTGGCACTCTCACTCTATCACTGTTTCAATCTTACCTCACAAGTTCCTCTGTTTTTCACCACTCTAGATATTTCACCGGCTACACAAGTCACTATCACCGGGTACAATCCGTGACTACTCACGGGATGCTGATTTGACTGCGCATCTCGAGGCAATATGGGTTGAGAGAAGAAGTTGGAATGTGTGAGAAGAGGGCTGAAGTCTGAACAGATTCAGATGTGGATAAGTTTGGATTTTTTTTTGGTTGACGAAAATGCCCTTACTGTCTAAAAATTGACTGATGTGATTTGTCCTTCTCACCTAGAATTGCTCATGCTCATTTACTAATTTGGAAAAGAGCGATTCTAACTGTCGAGGGATTGAGCGAGGAAACGAGCGAGGGAAATGAGGTGGCGAGGTGAAAGCCACTCATTTTCCTCGAGGAAATTGGTGGAAAATTTTGGAAAGGACAGAGGAGGTAATTAATGTTCGGGAGTTACTGAGGTAAGTGAGGTGAGGTGTTGCAGAAGCCAGAGAAGTTAATGTAAGACAGCTGATGATATTTAATCCAACAGGAATTCTAAATGTCGAGGTAAAGGGCGAGGAAACGGGCGAGGAACGTGACGTGGCGGGGTGGGGACCGTCCACCCCGCTCGAGATGCGCGCACAAAAAGTGACGGCACGCATCCCGAGCGGGGTGGACGGTCCCCACCCCGCCACGTCACGTCCCTCGCTCGTTTCCTCGCCCTTTACCTCGACATTTAGAAGCGCTCTTAATCCAACTAGAAATTCTAAATGTCGAGGAAGTGGGCGAGGAAACGAGCGAGGGGAGGGAGGTGGCGGGGTGGGAACAATTCTAACCAGCCTTGTTTGCGCCGACCTCTGTTTTTTTTATTTTTTGTGATTGTGTTTTAAGAATGAGAGATAAAAAAGTGTAAAAAACAAAATCCAGAAAATGTTCAAAAATGTCAGCATATATGATTGGCTTGGCTAGACTTACTCGAAGAGGTTGGAATTCGATTTTATAAGAAAAATAGCTAACCAAATAGATCCTAAATGAAAGCAAAATTGATCCATTGATCACTTGTATAATTTGAATCACAGAGTTAAGGTTAATATGAACATGAAGCAGCTTGTTTGCGTCATATTTAGAACTTAGTATTCAACAATAAGTCACTTTGGGTTTGCTGGGTCAATAAGCACCTTATTAAGCAATGTGATTTTTGGCTCATGAGGGCTCCAATTGAGGCCTCTTGGTTCTAGAAACATATTCTAAATTGCAGAAAACTGGCTTCAGGACTGGTTTTGCATAAATTGGGAATGGTCATATGACTAGTTTTTTGAAGGATCATTGGCATCCGCTGGGAGTTCTTATGAACAAGTTTCCGCAATAACTTTTGTATGACTCTTTACTACATAAATTTGAATGATCATTGGCATCCGCTGGGAGTTCTTATGAACAAGTTTCCGCAATAACTTTTGTATGACTCTTTACTACATAAAGAAGCAAAGGTTAGTGCTATCTTACGGAATGGTGAATGGCTAGTTCCGCAATACATTGAACCATTTATCACAGAGATTGCTAGTAGCCTTACTGAAGTAGAAACTGACTGTGAACAACTTGATGAAGTTTTCTGGAGAGCAGGACCTAGTGGGAGCTATAGTCTGAAACACACATATGAGGTGCTTAGGCCTAGAGCTAGTCCATGTCAATGGGCGAAGGTTATCTGGTACAAGGGGAACATACCTCGACATAACTTCACTACATGGCTCACTGCTCATTCATCACTTAAGACCATGTCAAGGCTTAAGGAATGGGGTAAAGTCCAAAACGATCTTTGCATTTTCTGCTCACAGAAGCCTGAAAACAGAGGACCATCTTTTCTTTGCTTGCACATACTCTAAGTTTGTTTGGACACAAAGTATTGCAATTTTGTGTTACTGCAGACAAGTGACCCATTGGAGCCAGGAATTGGAATGGTGTACACAACACTTTGTCGGTAAATGAACCCAGGAAAGTGATCCAAAAACTAGCCTTCAATGCTACTGTCTACCATCTGTGGGCTAAGTGTAATAGACGAGTGTATGATAACACACGACTACTAGGAACCCAAGTTGTTCAAAGAGTATGTGATGATGTGCGCATCAAGATAGTTGGGTTGAAGCTCAATGTGGAAGATAGTCCTGCGAACATAAAAGTTTTTGATAAGTGGCGCATTGATCTTATTTATATTCACAAGGAACCGATTAAATGCAAATGGACTAAGCCTCTTGTAGAGTGGTTCAAACTGAATTCTAATGGTTCGCTTAAAGGCGATCGAGGTGGGTATGGAGCGTTCATCAGGGACGAGCACGGTGAGGTTGTAATAACTTGCTTTGGTTCTACAACTGGTCACTCGGTTATTAAGCATGAACTACAAGGAGTTGAAGCAGGGCTCAAGGTTGTTGGTTTGAATGTCATACTTCGGCTTGAGCTTAGTACACACTCTAAGTCTGTTTTTACATTTCTCACCAAGAGCATTGCAATCCCCTGGGACCTGAGACATATCATTGAGCGCATTAGACGTCAACTTAACAAGCTGGAGGAGTTCAAGGTCATGCATCATTATAGAAAAACTAATAGGGCAGCAAATCATCTCGCTAACTTGTACCCAGGCAGTGAATTCATCATTGTAGTTCCTAGTTCTTATGCTGAGGATTTCAAGAAGTATGTGCATGAAGATAGTATAGGAATAGAATATACCAGAATGTAACATCTTCAGTTTTTTCAGGTTAAGGGATCCTTAATAAACCCCATCTCAATTTCCAAATATATATATATGAACATGAATGTGGTAAAAATCATTGGGGCATCATAGGGTACAAGTGAATATTTAGGAGGATAAATTAATCGCGATTAGGATGACCGATTCAATTGTTAAACACGACTTGATTTTGGCATTTGCCTCCACTATCATTGTACTATGTTGTTTCTATGTCTTAAAGAAAACGGGTTAATTTAAGTCTAAAGTCTACTTGTCTAGAGTAAGTGTTTTTCGAAAAAAATTGAATGACATTTTTTGTTTTCATAAATGATTCGATAGAGTTTGTTTAGTCAGTCAGACTTTAAAACCAATTTTTTGTTAGACTTGCGTGTTTTACACTTTTACCCCTTATCTTTAAAACACAACCACAAACATTATCTATATAAGAGGTAAAAGTGTAAGAAAAAAAAACCCAAAACCGACTATAAAGCCTGGTTGCCTAAATTGGGGTACCAGGTGATTATTCATATTTTTCCAACATAAATTCTAGCCAGTCTGGTATTGGCGCCTAGTGAGCCTTTTTACATCTTTTGTCCCTCATTTGTTGTGGTTGTGTTTAAAGAAAGAGGCAAAAAATGTAAAAAGGCCCCTCCAAGCACCAATACCAGGCCGGCTAAAAGGATTCTTTACCAATAAAAAGGGTACCTTTAAAAAAATGATCTCAATTGAAATTGGAAATATTATTTTACAAATTCACATTTTTTCAAGAGATTTTTCCATCCCACAAAAGTTTTCATCCACAAAAAAAATTAATTATAAAATATTTTTTTCTCAAAAATAAAGATAGGTAGTTGCTATGCACGTCCACCATTTCCACTTAGTAGGCCATGAATATTTTGCAAAGTCGCCACCGTATAATAAGTCAAATCAACCATTAATGCTTGATTTTCGAGTGAAACTCACTCAAATCGATCAATACTCTTTATGATATTCAAGGCTTTATTCCCTCTTAATTTATTTTATCCAAATCGGTCATTCTCCCTCTATTTTTCATCATCAATCATTTTCTCGTCCATTATCAAATATTTTTAGTACTTGACTATGTCTATGCTAATAAGTTTCATGGCAATATTAGCACATCAATTATATATGTGTGTGTTTTAAGTTAATGAATTTAAGTTGATATCTTGGAGTTTGTTTGGTTGCATGAAAAATAAACATAGAAATTCAAATCATTTTTATGAATTCGATTTAGAGTCGTCCTCTCAAACTTAGATTCCCATAAATGGTGGGGTGTAATTTTTTTAAAAAGTTTCTATATGTTTTCATATTTTTTTCTTTCTTCACATTTTTCCACACGAGACTGAAATGTTTTCATTTCTCAGGTGACAAAAATTTACCGAAAAACAAAAACCTTGTTGTCTTTAGCTGAAAAAAAATTGAATAATGTATGACAATGTTCATTCATTCTAAAAGAGTAACCCTACCCTTTAGCAAATGCCAAATATATGAGTAAGTCTACTCAGTCTCATTTTTTTTTAAAACACAATCACAAACATCATCTATATAAAGAATAAAAAGATAAAAAAAAATGCTATCAAACAAGACAGAGTTAAATTGTTAGCCAAATATATACTATTCATATATTTTTCTTATTGAGACGGTCAGTTTAAATGAATACTTCTTCCTTTGACCCACAAAGGAACGCATCAGTCTTTTCATGACGAGTCATTCTACATTGCGAGAAAACGAGCGAGGGAAGGGAGATGGCAGGGTGGGGATCGTTCACTTTCGGGATGCGTGCCATCATTTTTGTATGCACATCTCGAGGGAGGTGAACGATCCCCACCCAACCACCTCCCTCCCCTCGATCGTTTCCTCGCCATTTAGAATTTATCTTTCATTACAAATAGAACTAGCTGTGAATTATTTGTTATTTTCATGATTACTATCTTTTATTTTATCATTCTAATCACAGAAATTCTAAATGTCAAGGGATTGAGCGAGGAAACCAGCGAGGGAAATGAGGTGGAGGGGGTGGAAACCGTCCACCCCCTCGAGATGTGAGCGTTGACTTTTCGCTCACACATCTCGAGAGGGGTGAACGGTTTCCACCCCCTCCACCTCATTTCCCTCGCTGGTTTCCTCGCTCAATCCCTCAACATTTAGCAAAGCTCTTCTAATCAAGATCAATTTGATAAAAGGTTGATATAGAATAAGTAAAGGAAGGTGGATTGTGACTTGTCTAAATAGTTTGAAGAAAAAATTAAAATAAATGAAGTGTACCCAACAAGATTTGAACACCAAAGTAGCACTAAAGCATGTAGTTGTAAAAGAAACCACCTTGTTTTAAGAATAAACAACCCCCAACTTAAAAGCTCAAAACTTTTTGAGATTTTAACTAGTTAAATCCTAAGAGCAACTGTAGTCGAATGATCAAAGGTCAAATCGAGTTAGTGGAAATCCTACGGTGTATATTTATTCAGGTGATTATAAATTCGGATTCTAATTACATGTTACATGCATTCTTACAATGAAAAGCGTAACAACACGTAGTTGAAGAATAACTTTTTTTTAATCAATTTTTGCATTTTTGCTAATGGTATGACAGCTCAACAGTTAAAACTTGATAAATGTTATAACTAAATCATAGGTTCAAACCCAACTTGCATGACTGATGCAATAACACATAGTGCATTCACTAAGATCTCATGATTTCTTTTTGTCCCAAGATTATTTTTTCTATAAAAGTTCCAATGTGTAAACTATAATCTTCTTATTTTGAAAATGGCCAATATAAAATCTTGAGGACAAGCTTGGTCATTCCTAGAGAAGTTGGGGCCAATTTGCTAGAATATGTTGAACATTTACACCTTTATGGTTTTATGGTGAAGAGAAAGAAGGACCTCCCTGCTCGTAGGGCACACAAGAATCATAACTTTTCTTGTTTTGGTCATTTGGTGTCGTCTACTCTCTTTCTATCCATTTTCCCGGCTCACAATTATTAATGACCCACATGTGGACTCTATAATTACTCTGATCCGAGGATGATGGATGGAGGTGGGTTGGCCTCGCTGTCTAGAAGGGCTCGTATACTGAAGACGAGGATGTCAGCGTCTTCAATTTGATTTTTTATTTTACCCTTCACATTTATACTTATTAAATATTGATTAATTATACCTAAATTTCAAACATAATTTATTCGAAGACTCTCTTAATTATTTATAAACTATAAATAGACTTTAATTCCAATAAAGAGAGTGAAATATTTAATTTTCACATTTTTACCCTTTGCACTTTGAACTTTATAATCAAAAGCCATGTTAAACAGTAATACATTGACATAAGAAAAAATAATTGTTGCTCGGATTAATGGCATGCAACACATGCATCGCCTACTTAATGAGGAGGACAAAAATTAACATAACAAATATAAATTTCGACAATTTATTATGATCTGTGTGTATGTTAAATTTGTAATAATTTTCTGACATTTAAAAAATAAATATTAGTATTATACATATGGTAAAAAAAAAGTATTATGTTCTATATGAAGTTTGAATATTTTTATAAATTTTAATTAAAAAAATTAAAAGTATAAATATTTTTTATGGTTAGTTTACTTAGAAATCTTTAGAAAAATTCGTTAAAATTTTGACTTTAATTATTTTTAAAATTTTAAAATAAAATATAATATACACGCACATAAACCGTGTCCACACCCTAGCATACATATAGGTGTGAAAATTGAAAATTTTTTGGTGATTTTCCTTAAAATTTGGACTTCTATGAATAGTAAAAAAACAATTTTATAAAGAATCAATTTTCTATCAATAAATAAATAATAAAACAACAAAAAATTACATAAAAATGAAAATAAATTTCATTTTCTACGAAAAATAGTTAACCAAACATACATACAAGATAGTTACAAAAAATAAAGAAAAAATATGAAAAAATCTACGGTGCGTGTTTGGTGCCTGGTGGTACCAAGCACCGTAGTCGTGCTAAAAAAATATAAACATAAAAGGCGTTCTCTAGGACGACACCAATGTTCTTGTAGGCTACACAATCAATCTTGGCTCTAGATTCCTCATACATTTACAAAGACTACGAAAGAATGTAAGGTCATCACTAAGAGATGCTCCTTAAAAGTTGTCCCCTGTGAAGAACAACATTTCTTATCAGCAGTCAGTCCTCTCATAAAGCTCAGTCATTTTCCGCAAACACCCATTCACAACTTTTCAAAAGCCCAATTTTTATCTAAGTGCCCTAGCACAATCAATACAAGTTCTTCGCAAAATGTACAAAGAGTGTAAGATCTTTACCTTGAATTACCACACAACATCGACACTATAATAGTTGGGCTATATGATTTGAAGTTTCATACTATTAATAGTACAATCTAATGTCATCATTTACTTAATCAACATTTGCTCAACATAAGATTATTACCTACAACCCCTATTGTTTTATTCCTAAACTTAGCATTATTAACAAGTACAATAAAGTCTAATCAAGAACAAAAAAAAAAAAAAACATTTTAAGCCATCACATGCACACCATGAGCTATACACATTATTTGGTGCAAGTCATCATCAAAACCAGCAAAGCACAATTTGACATTGAAAGGCACACACAACACCCTTCCTTCAATCATGCCTAGCTGGTTCAACAATTAGGGTTTATAAGTTGTACACATGTCCTCAACTAGTGCCTCAAACAAATGTAGTTCACTTCACTCTCCAAAGACCAATAGAATTATTGGATCACTATAGGTCAACACCAATTTATGAATGAGGTTCATTTTGCTAGGTCATGACCTTCAATGGAAGGCATGATTTAAAGGACCCCACTATTCATGGTTAGTAGATAAGAGTTATGTTTCTCTCTACATGTTTATATACCTTTCATGTTACCTGTCTCCTCATCATCTTTGGGAGTGGGAGACTCTTATTTTGGTACTCAATTCTTCTCTCATTGTTTTCATTGAAACCTAAAACTCATAGGTTGTGGCCACATGTTTTTGTGGTGTCTTTCATCCTATTTACATGAAATGATACATTTCTTAGAAGGTGTTTGTGAAGGTAAGTAGTGCCCTCTTTTGTACATGTTGTGTTTGAAGAAGTACAACCAACAATTGCAAATTCCCTAAAAGTTTTTATATTTTTGGATTAAAATCAGAGGCATATATCATAGATAATAGATAAGTTACAAAGATGTCGACATGCAACCGAAGGTAAGTCATAGGCCTCAACATTGTGTTCCCTACAAACATAATTACAATTTAAAATGGTAGCTAAAGAAAGAGACGTCTGGTCAGTGGGCCTCCTTCTTTTTTGCTTACTTTCCGGGGGATATAGCTTAGTTGATAGAGTTCCGTACTTGCAATGGAGTCGTTGTGATTGTGGATTGAATGTCTAATGGATTTGTCTAAACAGAGGGAATGGGAGAAGAAACCAGCAAGAGAGGGATGGGGGGGGGTGAAGCCATTAACCCCCCTCAAGATGCGCACGGGTTTGCATGCATCTCGAGGGTTCATCCCCCTCCCTCGACATTTAAAATTTCCCATGTCTAATTGGTAATAATTGTAGTTTGTACCCAATAACTCACTTTTAGTCTTTTTCTAAGTAATGGAAAAATATATATATATATGGCGGAATCACAGTCAAAAGTAAAAGAAAGTTTATTGACTCCATGGTGAATGAATCGCGGAATCACCAAAAAGATCACCAGACTTCCATTGTTGAAGTTGGGTGTATCTATTTTATGATATTTTTGTGGGTTAGGTTTAGAGTTCTAGGCATGGGGGGTGTTATCTTTGTTTTGGAAGAGACCTTGTCAGGGCATTCAAAGTAAAATGTTTGTATATTATTTAAAGCAACTTGGTTGGTACACATAGTTAATGATTTCTTTTATTTATTTATTAATATATATATATATATATATATAAAAGTATATAGCATATATTATTAATTAAAAGTACATAACTGGTGGGATGCAATAACAACGAAGTTACGAGCCTCGTAATTAATATTTCTACAAATAAAGTTACAAAACCAAATGTTGTGAATAGAGAACAGTCTCTGAATATTGTTAATGAGCGGTTGCCATGCCCAATCCATAGTTATTCTAGGTTACCGTTGATCATCATGTTAATTAGTGCTTTAGGACCGGACTCTCTAGAATTTTTCCGATCACTAAGGTATTTTCCAACAAGAACCCATATAAACTATGTATTCTCTAATGTAAATCACAATCTAGTTAATACTCACAAGAAAATATACTAAAACAAAAACAGGGTAGGTACACAAGTGAACCTGGCTATCATGTTGAAGTTAGTTCCCAACAGAACATTTATTCTATTCTAGCTAGATTACATGAACACCACCACCCTTAATAAAGGAATCTATCAGTACTCTTCAAATCCCTTAACCCCATTGGAAGGTATTGTATGCAAAGCAAGAAGAAAAGAAAGAATATAAATCTCATCCAATGAAACAAAGTCTGTATGCATACTTTCTCTTTTTCTTTACTACTTGACATTTTAAAGACTTGATTCTTTAATCATTTTAGTGGGTATAAATTGTTTATGTAGTACCCTAACTGTTTCAGAGCATCTAGACATGTTTTCTTCAAGAATGGAGGAGTTCAAAAGATGCTCTGAGCAAAACATGAAACACAAAACCCTAAAATTTTGATTAACATAATAAACTATGGTTCGACGGCATAAGTAAACTTTATAATATATATAAGTTCGCCAACCAATCATCATTTGCTGCATTGAACTAGTGAATTTGTTTCGAGGTTTCGATGCAAATGGTTCTACTTTAGTGAGATAAAATTTCATGTGCAAAGGAGGAAGGTGATACACATGATGATGGGTGATCCCCAAACAAGATGGTGGGAGGGAGGTCATGCTTTGAGAATGGGATCATGTTAGGTATTTTGAAACTGTGAGGGAGGGATTATATTAATGAATTACACTTTTGTTTGCTAAATAAAGAAGGTTTTGTTAATGGGTCTATGAGCTTTGACATCAGGATCAATGGAGGATAGAAAGGAAGATGACAAGAGGAGGGGTCAGTACTTTGGTACTTTACCAGTGTGTGGAATCTCAAGAGGTTTTTTAGTTTATTCCCTACACACCCACACCCAAGCCTAATACGAGTGGGTTAGAGACAAATGCTATTAGTATTAAAGTTGGCGACAATATCGTGACTATGTATAGTAAATTAAGGGCATTTGCGACGCAATGCCCCAATAGATGTGTGGGGTACGACTCTACTCTATTTTCTTAGTGTAAGTTTAAAAATGGAGGTGGAGTAAGCATGAACTAAAATATGGAATACATGTACTCAGAACTGGCCTTGACATGCAGGCAATTCCGCGAATCAGGTCTCAGGCCAAAATACACAATTTTAGAACCCCAAAATTTGTGTTCATGAATTGGCACCTCCAATTTTTTGCTACTGCTTTGAATTGAAGCTCTAAACTTGATCAAAGCTGGAAAATGTTTAGTCCCACATCCAAGTGCTCGACGTATTCTCTCATTGAGCATGGTAAGGGCTTTTGAGATAAGATGGGATGCCAACATATATGGGAAGTCCAGTGGGTGGTTAAGTTGGGAACAAAATATGAAAGTCCGTCATAGGGATGGCAGTGGGGCGGATTTTCACGGATATCCGCCCCACCCAATCCGTTTGGGGCGGTTTTGGATATGCCTAAACGGTTTTTGGGGCGGATACGGATATCCAAATAACATCCATTAAATATTCGGGGCGGATACGGATTTGGCCATATCCGCCCCACGGATATCCGTTTACATGTTGATATTACAAAAATACCCTCAACCCTTTATATACTGAAAAAAAAAAATTACATCAACCTCTCGCCTCTCGCCTCTCACCTCTCACGTATCTCTCTCAATCACAAACAAAAAAAAAAACCATGAGCTCTCATACCAGAGGAGCGACCGAGCGAGAGGGGCTTCGTCTCCCTTCACCCTTCTTCTCCCTCAAAACAGCAAGAGCGAAGGCTTTGACCTCCCTCCCTTCGAGCTCCCTTCGAGCGACTCAGCGAAGAGTCGAAGACTTCGACCTCCCTCCCTTCGACTGACTCAGCGAAGGCTTCGACCGACTCAGCGAAGGCCGCGAGCGAGGAGCGACCTCCCTTCGACCGACCTCCCTTCGAGCAACCTCCCCTCACACCGCGAGACGCCGAGATCCTCCATCAAGATCAGGGTTTCTTCCTCAGTTCCTCTCTTTTTCCAGAGATCAAGATGATCGAGATCAGATCTGAAAAAGATCTCCCTTTGACCTCCCTCCATTCGAAAAAGATCAAGATCTGTGAAGATCTGATGACGAGCTGTGAAGATCTGATCTGATCTGTGAAGATCTGATCTGATCTGTGAAGATCTGATGAAGATCTGATCTGTGAAGATCTGATCAAGATCAAGATGAAGATCTAATCAAGATCAAGATGAAGATCTGATCAAGATCAAGATCAAGATCAAGATCAAGATCAAGATCAAGATCAAAAGATCTGATCCGATCAAGATCTGATCCGATCTGATATGATCACGATCTGATCTCAGAGATCGAATTCTTGTTAATTTTTTTTGTGAATTTTTTTTGTGAATTTTTTTTGTTAATTTTTGTATTGTTTGTAATAATTTTTGGAATTTTTTGTAATTTTTGTAAGATCTCACAAAAACCAAATCACCAAATCTATTGTAATCTGTTTTTTTTGGTGGTGTGATTCTGGTTTTTTTTTTTTTTTTATTATATGAGAATCTGTTATTCTTTTGATATTTGATAATCTGTTTGTTTTTTTTTTTTTTTTTTTTCGGGTTTTTGGGCGGGGCGGATATCCACCAAACCGTTCGGTTCGGGGATGGTTTTACAAAATATTGCTAAACGAATATTCGGGGCGGATTTGGATATCCGTGATCTCCAACGGGGCGGGGATGGATTTGTCCAAATCCGCCCCGTTGCCATCCCTATCCGTCAAAAGTAAATGAAAAAACTCAGGATCCAATCACTGAACTCTAATAGGCTTCGGGTAAGACTATTATTGGGCCTAAAACAAAATGGGCTTTCAGAGACAAGAATATTTAGAGATTTGTTTGGTTGCACGGAAAATAGACATGAAAATTAAAATAATTCCGTGAATTCGGTTTCGAAGCCTCCCCTCAGACTTGGATTGCCACGAGTAATAGAAAAAACAGTCTTATAAAGAATCAATTTCCTAAAGAGGAAAATGAATAACCAAACATACGCTAACGGAGTAGATAACAACTTGGTTGACTTTTAAATAGAATGGGCTTTGGGAATGCATACAAACCCAAATCTAAATAGTTACTGGGCCTATTGACTTTCATGGCCCATTCAAAATTTGCAATAATAATACACTTTGTAATATTCTATTTTGAGATAAATTGCATGAAATGAAAATTTAACCAAAGAGTTGGATCAATTCAACATAAATACAATATTCTCACATGTTCATCGTCAGGACGATTCTTTTGACCTACATAGAAACTGAACTGATTTCATTTATAAAATGACTACAGCGTAGAACTCTTATCAGCAATCGACCTGCGACAAAAGTATTCAAAACCCAAATACCATTAGTCTACCTTCTGAATTTTTGATCTGCAAATAAATTAAGATCATAAAGATAATGATGAACAAAGAACTCACAAGGTTGTCCCTTCCGGTGGTACAAGTTGGTCTTCGAGGGGGTAGCTGATGATGTGGCGTTGGCTGTCAATATCCATGTCAAAATAAAATAATTCATTTCATAATTGAACCAAAATTTCAATCAAGATGATGTGACATCATTAAAAGTGTTTTTTACAAATTCAAGATACATATAAATATTTTGGAGATTTCATCATTCTTTCAAGATCACAACATGTAATCATGATTGCAAAACTTGATTTCCTAATATTTTCGTAATCAAATACCTTTAGCTTTGGTCGTAAAGTCTCTATTGCTACTTCTCTTGTTTCTTTACCTACGTTTACTCCTTGCTGCAGGAAAAATATAATGTTTTTTTCAATAATAGTATGGTATGCAACAACAAAATTATATAAATAAAAATCATCGATTATATATTTGCAGTGTTTTAAAAATCGCTAGGCGCTGAGCAGGCGGCGAGCAGATGCCTAGCGCCTAGGCGGTCTTAGGTTTTGTATTATAACTTTAATAATTTATAAAAGTTAAGCATAATACCTTATCAATTACATCCAATTTAATGCTAATATACATATGCAAAATTTAAAAACATGAAAAATTAACAATTGTGAACAAAATTTATTAAAACTCAAATGACTAAAGTTGGTCATGATGGGTACTTTATATAAATTTGAATTTGTGTAATCTTTTATTTTTCTTCAAATTGCATGAATAACCTCAGTTATTTTTGATAAAATCTACATTAGTAAAATTGGTACCGGCAGATTCTTTGAGAATTCCATTAAATAATCATCCTTTGCTATATTTAGACATATACTGAATAAAAAATAATTAAATAGCTTATTTCTAAAAAATAGGAAAGAAAAATAAAATAAGAACACAATCAGTCTTATTAAAAAATAAAAATAAAAATAAAAATAAAAAAATCGCCCAGACCGCCTAAACCCCGCCTAGACCCCGCCTAAGCCGCTTAGGCCGACTAGACCGCCTAGACCCGCCCAGACCCGCCTAGACCCCCCCAAACTGCCCAGAACCGCCCAGACTGCCTGCCTAGCCATTAATCTGGGCGGTTTTCCACCTTTTAGCTCTTAGGCGCCGCCCAGGCCAATTTTTAGAACACTAAATATTTGAGAGATGTTATTTGATCAATGTAAACCACTATGCGATTACCTTATCCAAAGCCCAATCAGCAGAATCAAAGAAAGCGCGCTCGTGATCCTGATACAGTATTTGAGAAATAATTAGACAAGATTATGATAAAAATTACTAACATCCATCTTATGACATAAACTAATCGAACAATACCTTTGAGATTAAAGGCTTCCTTTTAGGCACAAGTCCTCCATACTTCTTATCCAAAGAATTGCCCTGTCATATAAATAAACAAAATCGAGTACGATCACTTTAAGGTAAAGTCTAATGCAATCATATGAGGGTTGATATTTGTAAATTAGCATTCACTAATAGCCGTATAGTTATGATATCCTTCAATGATTAGGGTGCTAATTAGTTTGGTTGGTAGGAGGAACATATTCAAGGATGGAAAGTTTTCAAGCAAAATCAATAATATTTTGCTTTGGATGTACTAAACTTCGACAATCATGTTTGAGATAAACCTTCACTACTGATAATTAGAGTTTGCATATTTTTTTTGCACATGATGACCATCGGCCGGTTTCTTGGTAGAGTTCGCACGAAATGATCCAATAAAGTTGGCAATAAATCACCCCAACATGAAATTACTGATCTTGTTAAAAACAGACTTACACCGAGCACCATTTCTTTCATTCTAAGCACGGAAAATAGGTATGGAAACTAAAATCGTTTTCGTGAATTCGATTATGAGGCATTCCTCTCGGACTTGGATTCTCATTAGTAGTGAAAACACGGTGTTATGAAGAATCGATTTCATGTCAATAAATAGACAAACAAACAACGAAAATCTAAAAAAGCTAACCAAACGTACCCTTTGATGAAAAAATAAAGATTGAGATTGAAAGGGAAAATATGACAACCATACATCAAAACTGTCGGTGGAAACAGTGTGTTGATTTGGCACAATTTGTTAAACACATCTAATTGCCAATTCAAATTATATTAAATTAAGATAAATCACATTCACAAATTGATTGAAAGTAAAAGATGTGACATACAAACTGAACCAATAAATATCCCTAATCAAATTGGGTGTGCTTGTGATGGAAAATAGATGCCATTTGACCATAACAAGTGCTCTAAATTTCATCTAAATTTCTTCAGGATTCAAAGTCATCTATGTAAGTTTGAAAGCAACTCCTAACGATTGGACCATTTTTTCCACTTTCTACTATATATAGAATTCAGATTTTTCTAATGCAACTGCCTATTGAGAACTTGCACATTTTTTTTAATAAAAAATATCTTATCATCTATTCAAGAAACATGAAAGTTCTTCACATTCGAATCCAAGATTTTTGTTTTGATCAAATTGCAATTCCTTTAAAACGAAACAAACCAAACTTCTCTCTGAAAATCCAGAGAAAAAAGGCAAAGAAAATGAAAGAAGCTTTTGCTAGAACAATTATTACCTTTTGATGTTGTGAAGTCCCAAACTCATCACCTCTATTGACCCCCTCCATTTCTGTCCTCTTCCCCTGCAACACAAACTCACACAACTTTGATAAACAAATCCAAGAAGAAACCCTTTGTATATATATTTGTATACAAGAAGAAGAAAAAAGAGAAAGATAGAGATAGAGATTCTCACTTGCCTTGTAATTCTTAGAGAGAATAATAACCCACAAAGAAAAAGAAAAAAAACAAAGAGGGGGTCTTCTCTCACTCTAATCTCCAAGAGAGAAACCAAACCAAACCAAACCAAAGCCAAAGAAAAGTATCAAATGAGGGTGAAAGGGTTGTGGAGAGGTTAATTAGATAGGTGGTAGTTGTCACTAAGACATCAAGGTTGTTGGTTCATTACAAATGCACACACACTTTGTAATATAAATTATATTATATGAACTATATATGACCAAGTAGTTGTGTACATGCAATGCAAAGCAAAGAAAAGTAGAAGACTCTTCTCTACTTGTCTACTTGTACCAACCAACCAAATATCTAAACCATTATGACTAAATCACCAAAGAATCTCTGTATTTGATCTCTTTTCAAGTAAGTGTGGGATCACTCCAAAACTAGAAGTAAAGGTTAAGATACAAGTTGGCTAATACTAATTATATTTTTTTTGAATAGGTTTTCCTATCATGTATGATTCCTCAATTTGATTTTTGTTGCTTTTGTGATTAGGAAATGTATGTGTGTTTTATCCTATGTTAAGAGATTCTAGTGGGTGAAAATGATATATATATCTAGGTGTGGATTGGCAAATGAGCAGCCATTTGGCATGTCGATCAGTTTGCGAAGAGACGTAGGCGAATGAGTAATGTGAAATCGAATAAAAGTATAGGTGTCGATGGATTGAAAAATCGGGATTGTATAGTTCTTGGATCAATATTTATCGTTTAAATGATTACGATAGTGTAATATTATATGTTAACAATCTCCAAAATATACTTTGTTTTGGTTATTTATTTTTCTGGTTATTTTTCTATGGATTCAGTCCAAATTTGGTTAAGTTGGGCTTGAGCTTTTCAACATTTGGGCCGGGCGTTTTTCAATTTCATTCATTATTTATTTGTAGATAATACTTTCTTGTAACCCAATACAACAATATGCCTACCAAGCAGCTTATTCGTGCTGATTGATTATACCAAACCACCAATTTAGGTGCTGGTTTTCGGGTTCGCCGAAGCTTGAATGGAGACAGTGTGCCTGATATCGCCGATGATAAGGACATGGTCACCGAGTGGAATTCTCTGGATACCGTTTTTATCGACAATACTAAGCTGCTTGCAAACGTCTATGCTAACACTGACCCTCTTTTGGGCCTTTTTGGGTACATAGACCTTTTCGAATGCTACTAGTTGTTTGTGAGGAGCCCCATGTCCAGTTGGAGGGATAAAAGAGATTAGCAATGTTTCTGAACCATCTCTAGACCCAATGTTTTTGACATCGAGGTCTAGTTCAATGGAGAGGTCATCGCATTTCACATGCATGACCCTCACAGCGACGCTTGATCTGGTCATGTTTCGTTCACACCGGCCATGCAGGGAGATCGCGACGGATGTAGAGGCTTTCGCAATGGTGGTGACAAAAATGGTGTAGCTCAGTCCATGCCCAAATGGGTACACAACTGGGCCTTTGTAGAATCTGTAAGTTCTTCCTGGGTACCCATTTGTTGGGTCCGGTCTCAGGTCCATGATTGTCATGGGCACTTTAGTCAAGTATTCTTGTGGATACCATGTCATTGGAAGCTTACCACCTGTTCAAGGGTAAATTAGTCATTACAATAATTATATATCGAACTTCCGTAATTGCCCTTCGAAAATGAGAATTAAAATTGGTTCCAAATTGTAATAATGCTAACCTGGATTGGCTGTACCAAATAAGATATCAGCAATGGCTGCTCCTCCGGCTTGGCCGGGGTACCCTGCCCATATGATCCCACCGATGCGTGGATCATTTTTCGCAAATGAGACATCGATAGGTCCACCGCTCATTATAACAAGTATCGTCGGACCCTTAGAAGCCATGGCTACCCTAGAAACAAGTACCTGCTGACATCCCGGAAGGAGCAGGTCATTCCTGTCGATCATTTCCTGTTCAAGGGATAGGTCTAGCCCCATAATTAGAACTGTTGCATCGGCTTGACGAGCAAGATTTTCGGCGTCACCAAATTGTTGATCATCGAGGCATGCAACGCCAGCGCACCCAGTATCATGAATGACTGTAGCACCATAGTCTGTTATCCCTTGTAGGGGTGTAATATATCTACATGGAATACCTGAATCTAAAAAAAATCAGTACTAGTAAAAGGGTATTTTCGTCATTATAAAAAATGAAAATGTGCCTAGCTAAATTTTTACCATGATAGTTACCAATCATGGTGGCAGTGACATCTGAATTGGGACCAATGACAGCAATGGTGCGATGTCGACGAACCGATAAGGGCAGCGATGATTTACGGTTCTTAAGCAAGACAATGCCTTGGTGTGCAGCCTCGACGGCGAGCTCCTGGTGGTCGGGGCTGCACACGTCCTTCGCGCCGAGATTCCCATACTCAGATGGCTCACCATCATATAGTCCTAACCTCATCTGAACTGTGAATGTGTTAAATAACGCATTGTTCACATCAGCTTCACTGATCAACTTCTGGGCTATGGCATTTTCCGTGTAGACCGCAAGATAAAACCCACAGTCCAGATCCAAACCTATACAATGACCAAAGTACCCTTTGGTTAATTTATGATGCTCTCGCCCTAGTTGCAAAACCTGATTTCCTTAGTGACTAACCCGCTTTTAGAGCAACTGCGGCAGCTTCTTCTGGGGTTTTTGTGTAACGTTGCTTTTCGTAAAATATTTGGACTGAGTCACAATCTGAAACAATGTACCTATCGATCCAATCATAAAAAGATTAGAGTAGAACAAATACGATCGTGATCAATCGAAATTCATTCAACTCACCCATTAAGTTTCCAATCTCCTCTAATGGTGCCTTTGAGAAGATCAGGATCAGCACAAGTAGGTTTTCCATTTACTTGATTGTAAGAACACATAACACTAGCTACGTTTCCTTCCAAAACACATTTTCTGAAGGGCACATCAAATGTTTCCTCCAAATCTTGCTTACTAACCTGCCCACATTAAATTACAAATAATTATGTGTATAAAAATAAACTTTAGCCTAAGAAAAAGTTGTATGATTTTTTTACCTGGGCATTAAAGTGAAAGCGATCAACGCCATTCCATTTATCAAGATCGTAGGCAGTATAATGCTTGCAACATGCCGCGACCTTCAACCGATCACCATCATTTTGCTGCAACCCTCTAACATAGCTCGCCGCATAGGTACCGGATAATAATGGGTCTTCTCCCGGCGTTTCTTGGCTACGTCCCCATCGTGGATCGCGAAGTATGTTCACATTTGGGCTCCAGAAGGTCAGCCCAGCTGCTCCTCCATTGTACATTGCCCTTGCTTCATCGGACACCACCTGCGCACCACCAACAAAATTACTTATGTTGTTGCTAACAAGCCGCGGTACGTATTGCACAAACTATGTAAATTATACCATTTGAATATGCATCCCAACCTGCAAAGTTTAATTGACATCTTCGGCTTTTGGCTCTTTGCTTCAATTGAGATTTGAGAGCAGTGAAGTTGGTGAACAGTAAGCATCATTTCATTTTATGGGGGCAGTTATGATGAAATTCTTTTGTTGCGTAATGAAATATACATTACTAAATATAACTAAGCCCTAGACTATTTATTGAAGAGCCAAATATAGGGAACCTTTCAAATGTTTTCAGCATCCAAAAATGATCATGTCGATACATGGAATGGATGTCTATCGTTTCATTAATACAAAGTATATTGTAGGAGATAAAGTGAGGTAAATATCTATATCGATTGCTCATCAACTAACGAAAGACTACGAAAATGAACTAAAATAGGATGATCAGCTTTTTTTTTTTTATTTATCCCTTTAACTCCTCCCACCTCAAATGTCATCAGCAGAGTTTTAAATCCTGGACTTTTGAAACCATCCACGACAAATGCAGTATACTTATATGTCATATCTCATGGATTGTGTGGGGGTCATATTATAACTTCACAAATGACTAAACATTTGTACTTCACATATAACCTACATGCTAGGTCTCGGTATGAAATTTAACATTGTTTTGCATGAAAGTACCATTTCGATATTATTTCAACAGCAAAAAAAATGCCCTACCCTTCCGATTTGCTCCCAGAGGGAGGCATTGAAGGAAGCCGCGGTAGTGATGACCTGAGGGAAGCTAGTAGCCCCAGGGTACTGGCCGCCAAATGTAACACTCGAACTCATAGCTACGCCATGAAGGGCCTCACCCCACCATTCGTAGTGATCGATCCCAAGCCTAGGAATGGCAGTTGCATTGTTAACTAATAACTGGACCTTCTCTTGCAATGACAACCTTCCAATGAGGTCATTGACCCTATCAGGAATTGGCAATGAGGTTTTACAGAATGGGAATGTGCTCGTTTGCGCATCTTGTGGGTTGCATGCAAATGGATGATGCGTAGCTTCGATTCTAACAATGAGAAGGAGGAGGAGGAAGAAGAAGAAGAGAGTGGTGGTGGTGGTAGTGAAGGAAATGAGCGGTGCTTTGGAAATCATTTTGGGAAGAAAGAGATGGTTGTGTTTGTGAGGAAAAGTTGAAGGGAAGATAGGGTTTATATAAAGATGGTTTGGGGCTTATTGATTAGAGTAAGATGTCCTTTAACCATTTTGAGAGTAAGAAAATTTGATGAGCACTTGCAAGAGTAAAGGCTCGTGGAGGGAAACTCAAACCAAGGATGTCACTTTTGACTATTTGTTACAAGTTTTTTTTCCTTTTGAAATAAGGGTGTGTTTGGTTAGTGATTTGTTGAATCAATTTTTCTCTATATATTCATATTTGATTGTCTATTTATTGACAGGAAATTGATTTTTCATAAAACTGTTTTTTTACTATTTATTGGAATCCAAATCTTAAGGGAGGCCTTAGAATCGAATTCACAAAAACAACTTAGTTGAACACTCCTATCTTTCACTATGAAAAGCTAGCTATGGCTTTTCCAGGTTCATTTGTAATCCTTATTCGATGAGCAACAATTCTACGCTGCATGTTCCATGCCTGGCAGGTACAAGGCACGTGCAGGTTAATGACAGGGCAAAGCTTGAAAAAAAAAAAACACGGACTAAAAACTCAAACAACATTAAGTATGATGGGATAATGACATGATAGATGGGATGAGACGATTAGATGATAAGATGAAATGATGAGATTTAAAATTTGTTTCAGTCGATGAGATAATGGGTTTGGCAAAAGAGATATTAAACCCCACATTAGCAAAACATGTGGATGACACCATCCAGGCACTGTAGAAGGATTTTTCGATGAGAAGTTCCCCTCATGTTGAATCCAACCATGCATTTCAAGAAATCTTAGGGTCTATTTGGTTGCACAAAAATGGATATAAAAATTGAAACCATTTTCATGAATCTGATTCTAATGTCTCCTCCTAAGATTTGGATTCTCATGAGTAGTGGGAAAATAGACAACCAACCAACAGAAACCTACATAACAAGAAAAATGAATTCCATTTTCTAAGAAAAACGACTAACCAAATAGACATTTATTTTTTAAACAATGTCGACATTTAACTATATTTAAGGTAAATATTGGGATACATGCAAATGCAAGTGATGTATAAGGTGAAACCAATTCGGCAATTCATGACCTTGATAATGACATGGAATCATCTTTCCATGGAAAAAAAAAATTATTTCTTCCAAACACGAAGATTTTTATCAGAGAAAAGAAGAGAATCAAAATACAATCATCTTTATGTCAAGAAATGCCAAAACAACATCGAAAATTCACTTATTCTTTGTTCATATAACTGAGTTTAGAAATTGTTGCTATTCATTTAGACTCAGAAAGAAAAGGCTATTGTGATGACTTATAGTTTAGAATTGGCATCAAGAAATTGGGATCTTTAACTATCCCATGTGTTAGGTTGAGCTAAAGACATTTTTCAATTATATACAAAGATAATTTTCGACATAGAAAATTTGTCATTATATACTTGATTTGCTATTTGTTAATGGGAATAAAATAAATGGATGTTGATAGGTTTATAAATATTTTAACTGAAATTTTTTTGTTATATTTTGCAATTTAAGGTGACATGATGATTTTGTTAAGGGTACATCGTTTAATAATTGATTGAGATTAAAATGTTAGTTTTCTTATAGATAAATAACAATCATTGCCAATGAAAGTACCAGCTCAGCGGTAGATTTTTTTTTTTAAAAGACAAGCGTGTCGCTGATGGATATTAAACACACTAAGTTTGTTTTTATTGATAACAAACACAAACATAAGAAGAAAAATATGAACAACTTACAATTTGATGCACTCTAATTTGTAGAGATTAATCTCTACAAAAAAATCTAACAATACAATTATATGCTCATTATCACTTCTTGGAGCATAATTAGTGGACCTTTCTTTTTCCACTAATCCTTAATAATAATATGACCTATGCCTTAATATTAGCCATTGTTGGCCAAAAATATTAGGGAATTAATAAGGACGTCAATGCCATTAATTGAAATGCCACACGGGCAAATCCGTCTTCGTGTAATTTTACTACGTGCGGATTTCCCCGACATCTGAAGCATGAAGAGAGACAGAGTGCCTGATATCGCCGATGTGTAGTTCATGTTCGCCCATTGGAATTCTTCGAATGCCATTTTTATCGACGACACTGAGGAACTTGCAAACATGTATTCCAATTCTAACCCGTTGCTGAGACTTTGCTGGTACATGAACTTTTTCGAATGATATCAGTTGTTTATGAGGAGCCCAGTGACCAACTGGAGGATTAGAAAAAATTAACATTGTATGGGAACCATCTCTAGACCCAGTGTTCTTCACATCGACATGTACACTGATCGAGAGCTCATTGCATTTTGCGTGTGTGACCCTCACTGCGGTGCTCAATAGAGTCGTGTTTCGCGCTCGTCGGCCGTCTAAAGGTACTGAAACCATTGTAGGAGCTTCGGCAATGGAGTGAACAAATATGCTGTAGCTCATTCCATGGCCGAAGGGGTACACAACTGGGCCTTTGTAGAATCTGTAAGTTCTTCCTGGGTACCCAGTTTTTGGGTCCGATCTTAGGCCCATTATTGTCATGGGAACCTTCGCTAAGTAGTCTTGTGGATACCATGTCATTGGAAGTTTACCACCTGTTCAAGGGTAAATTAGTCATTACAATAATTATATATCGAACTTCCTTCCCTAAACACCCTTTGAAATCGGAATAAAAAAAATTGGTTCCAAATTTGTAATAATGCTAACCTGGATTTGCTGTACCAAATAAGATATCAGCAATGGCTGCACCTCCAGCTTGGCCGGGGTACCCTGCCCATAAGATCCCACCGATGCGTGGATCATTTTTTGCAAATGAGACATCGATAGGTCCACCGCTCATTAGAACGAGTATTGTTGGACCCCTAGAAGCCATGGCTACTCTGGAAATAAGCTCTTGTTGACGTCCCGGGAGGAGGATGGTAATCCGGTCCACGGTTTCCGCTTCAATCGATTGATCAAGCCCCATTACTAGAACTGTTGCATCGGCTTGACGAGCAGCATTCTCAGCAGCAACAAATAGGTGATTATCGACGCATGCAACGCCAATGCACCCTTGCTCATGAATGGTTTTAGCATATCTTGTTATCCCTTGTAGGGGTGAAGTGTATCCACATGGAACACCTAAAATCCAGGTTCTAATTTAGTACTAATCCAAGGGTATTTTTTGTCAATAAAAAAGTTTGTAAGATAATATGATTAGTAAAAAAAATTAACCTGCATAATTTCCAATCATGGTCACAGTAGCATCAGAATTTGGTCCGATAACAGCAACTGTGTGATGCCGACGAGTCGATAAGGGCAATGCAGACGCACCATTCTTCAACAATACGATGCCTTGGTGCGCAGCCTCGAGAGCGAGCTCTTGGTGCGACGGAAGACACACATCCTTCGGACCCAGATGACCATATGGTTGATTAGATGGTTCACCATCAAACATTCCCAACCTCATCTGGACTGTCATGGTATTAACCAAAGCATTATTAACATCCAACTCACTGATTAATCTCTTGTTTACAGCCTCTTCTGTGTGGATTGCAAGGAAAGGCCCACAGTCCAAATCCAAACCTGTAAGACCAAAATATAAACTTTCGGTGAGTCAGTGGGTTTTTTGAGTAGATGACAATTTATATTAAAGTTTTATAAAAAATTTAACCTGCTTTAATTGCATCAGCAGCGGCTTCTTCTGGAGTCGCTGTGTAGTGTTGAATATCATGGTAAGTTCCAACCGAGTCGCAATCAGAAACAATATACCTAGAAACTCAAACAATTAAAACCAATTAATATCAAACGATCTATCGAAGACGATTTATTGACTTTGGTTAAAATATGTTGACTCACCCATTAAGCTTCCATTGTCCTCTAATGGTACCCTTGAGAAGGGCAGGGTCAGCACAAGTAGGGATTCCATTGACTTGATTATAAGAACACATAACACTTGCTACATTTCCTTCTACAACACAAGTTCTAAAGGGAACATTAAAAGTGTCCTCCAAATCTTGCTTGCTAACCTGCACAAGTTAAAGTGTGAACAAAATTGTCAAAGAGAATATTTCTTTTCGTTTCCTTCTTCGAAGGAATAATATGAAAATGGCAGACAAGATAAAAAGCTTCAGACAAAAAATAAAAAAAGGGGAATTCTAAATGTCGAGGAAATGGGCGAGGAAACCAGCAAGGGGAGCGAGGTGAAGCCATTCACTCCCCTCGAGATGCGAGTAGAAAAAGTCAACGCGCGCATCTCAAGAAAGTGAATGGCTCCCCTCACTAGTTTCCTCGCCCATTTCCTCGACATTTAGCATCTCTCAAAAAAAAAGACTCCAGATATATATTAGTTTCACTTGATGGAATCAAAGCTATCTAGCTATAATAAATATTAATATTTTCTTATTTTTTTTATTGAGTTCCAAGGAATTATATATACACACCAAGTTGTTGGAGATGCGGCTCGATTTATTATACGCTTAAGATGAATAAAATAAATAGGAAAAATAAAGCAAATAATCCAATTAATCAACGATATATTGTAAATTTCATTAATTATGGATAAGAATATATATAGTTTCATTATCATATATGTGGTCCATAATTTAAAATCCTCAGGTTGACAAGTTCTATTTAAATAGATTTTCTAAATCTTGGATATTTTGAACATCATTAATTCACCTATAATAACCCACGACCCCAGACTTCTCATTTGATATTCGATGATTTCAAACGATGACACATCAAAATCATATAATTCTATCCATATAAATTTTTCAAACCTTATCACCAATACAAACAAGAACAGTCAAAGAAGTGGAATGATTCAACTTACTTTCTAGAGCGAGTTGCAATCAAAATTTATGATCCTTCAGGTCATATTTTGTAGTAGTCCATATGGAAAATTTTCGATTTTTAAAATTTTAATTAAAATAAAAATATATAGTAAAGCTAAAAAATTTGTACCAAGGCGTTGAAGTGGAGGCGATCGACGCCATTCCAGTTATCAAGATCATACGCGGTATAATGCTTACAACAGGCAGCCACCTTCAAATGATCACGGTCATTTCCTTGTAACCCTCTAACGTAGGCCGCTGCGTATTTACCAGCAAGGACTGGATCCTCACCAGGGGTTTCCTGTCCACGACCCCATCGTGGGTCACGGAAAATGTTCACATTTGGGCTCCAGTAAGTTAATCCGGCCACTCCTCCATTGTACATTGCTCTGGCTTCATCTGACACCACCTGCGCACCATCATCAACAGAAAAGCTTACATTATTATTACTAACATGCGCAAAAATGCATGTTGGCCACTAGCTAACTAACATGCGCAGTGGGTGCCATATGCTCATTCGACCATATTCCACTATCGAGTATGGGCAAATTTATATATAGTAGAAGAGAATATTTGTGTAGACCACCAAATATCCAAAGCTTTGCAGTGAAGAAAGAGAAAGCAAGTCAGGCTTTTCAATGGTGTTTTTGCATGCTTTTATACTTATTTTGTTCTCCAAGTACGTAGATGATACTGAAAAAAAGATAAAAATTGGAATACGATTGTCTCGATTATTCATCCAGAAGTTTTCGTAACTCAATCATGTATGATAAAATCATCAAAGATTTTCTGTTCTGACTACGCATGGATATGAAGTTTCGGACACTTCAAGTAACTACTGCAAAATATGTGGAGTTTAACTACTCATCAAGCAATCGATAAACTAATTAAGTAGTTGAATGGTAAGTATTTATCATTTTATTTCATCATGTGACCTCATAGTAATTATTTATGATGAATATAATACCCATCGCGTGGGGAAAAGAATCTTGTTTCATCACACGCTAGACTTACTAAGACTTGTGGTCCAATAATCTAACATAATTTAGCAAACTCTAGATTTATTTCTTTACGTAGGTATGAAAACCAAAACTGATGAATCTCCAAAATATTATTGTTCTCTTATTACATGTCAAGACATGGGATGTCTCTATCTTAGCATTTATGCTTTATGCTTATGCGATAAGAAAATAATACAAGAAAAAAGAGAAAAATATCGCGGTTGGTAGCTCATCAACAATGGAAAATTAAAAAATATCACTATCGGAGCAGCTCATCAACAACCAAAAGGCCCATTATTTCTGAGTTCGTGTGGAACGTATCATGATCGTTTATATATAATAAAAAATATATATTTTTAAAGAAAATTACAAAATTACCGTTAAAAAAAATTGGAAAAGAGGAAATGAAAAACAATCGTACCCGTCCGATTTGCTCCCAAAGGGAGGCATTGAAGGAGGCAGCGGTGGTGATGACCTGAGGAAAGCTGGTGGCCCCGGGGTAATTCCCGCCAAATTTAACACCAGGGCCAGTGTTGGACACACCGTGAAGGGCCTCTGACCACCACTCATACCCCTTGAGACCAAGCCTAGGAACGGGGGCAGCGTTGTTAACTAGCAACCGGATTTTCTCCTGCAATGTCAGCCGTCCGATGAGGTCGTTAACACGAGCTGGAATCGGCAATGAGCCTCTACAGAATGGCAAGTTGCTCGTTGGCCCGTCTCTCGGGTCACATGCAAACGGAGGCCTTGTCGCTTCAATATCGAAACTACCCAACAAGAACAAGAAGAATATGAGTGTCGTGGTATACGTCATGGAGGTCATTTTGGGAAATAAAAGCTTGTATAGATATAAGGAAGATTTGAAGAGCTAAGGGAGGGAGATTGAGTTTATATAGAAAAGTTTTAAGTGAAGTTTGGTGATTGGATTTCCACGTCGATCTCTTTAACTGTTTGGAAAGAGAGATAAGAGAGGTTATGATAACTTGCAAAAGCGAACAACACGCAACCTCTTGGAGTGCTTGCATCGTTAAACTTGTTAATAAAGTACCAGTTTAACTGATAAACTTGTGATCGATAGTATCACAAATTTAATACGAAAGGATTAAAAGGATATAAAATAAAATAAAATAAAAATAAAACAAGGTAAAACCTTCTCATGGAGAGAAACTCAACTATAGGTCACTGCAGTAGGTATAATGACGGAAATGTCCTTGCCTCTGCAATGGCAGAGATGCTATTGTTGGTTGTTTTGACTATATGGAAAGATGTAAAGAACACTCACGGGGAAGGTTTTGCAGTTTTTAAATTGAACATGTGAAGGTTTGGTTTTCCTGCAACTACTGTTCAGAATATTCTTCACAAGAGCTGCTCAGTGAAAGAAATATTTGAAAACGTTACATAAAATTCAATGCCCAGCCCTATGCACATATACAACAAATTCGTGCATGCGGCTGGTTATAGTACAGGGTTTGAACTCTGAACTTCTGATTTCATCTGTCACCGGTGCACATATCACTGAACTGGTACTCCATTGACTAGTACAAGAGATACAAAATTTTATCTATGCGATAAAAAAAAAAAAAAAATACACTTGACTTAATTATCGGCAACATGTTGCTATAAAAGTTGATGTAGCACTTTATATGAGTATAAATTAAGCAACAAGCAATGTATCTATCATTGGTATATCTAGGAAATTTGAAGTGAACAACTAAAGGATTACATGAATGGTGGAAATACAAGCAATTTATTTCAAGCGTGGTGATGAATAGATTTATGATGACAAATTGAAAATGACATGGAAGCATATATCTTTGCATGGAAAAAAATTCCATTCATTCATTCATTCATTTGTTTGATAATTGAGTTTAGAAAATTATTGCTTTTCATTTGATCAAGTGAGAAAAAGGTTATTGTAGTTGTGACTTGTAGTTTACAAGTTGGTATGAAGAAATTAGTGCTTTCAACTTTCTCATGCTAGGGTTTTAGGTAAGGACATTAATTTCCATTTTACAAAAAGTATTTAGAGATTAAAATAGTAATAATAAATAACATATCCTAATCTGACTAAATAATTGAGTCTATAGTTTATGTCCTTAATGACGCCCTTATCTGTTTTTGTCAAAAGCTATATTTGACATTTTTATAGGAAAATCTTACATTTATATGGTCTGCAAATTCGATGTCAATTTCTGAGTAGGAAAAAGATAACAAAAGAGAATCTATCTATTAATCAACACTGGGCTTTTTGAGCTACATGAGGATAATCAAGCATAAAACCAAGATTAGATGCCATTTTTTTTTAAAACTTCATCGATGTTGTTAGATTTGCGATTAATTTGTACCTAACACAGAATAATAACATTAACAGACAATAATATGTTAAATGGAAAAAAAATATTTAATTCTATATACAGCTAACAGATAAAGATAAAGAATTAATGTTGCAGCTCCGGGAAAAAAAATAAGAGAGATTCTAAACGTCGAGGGAATGAGCGAGGAAACGAGCGAGGGAAATGAGCTGGCGAGGTGAAAGCCGTTCATTTCCCTCGAGATGTGTGCGAGAAAAGTCAACGCACGCATCTCAAGAGAAATGAACGGCTTTCACTTCGCCAGCTCATTTCCCTCGCTCATTCCCTCGACATTTAGAATTTCTCAAAAAATAATTCTCTTACCAACTGGATATCATTGGATTCAGTGAACTTATATAAACTGATTTTTATTTCATTGGTCACAGTTCTACCACTAAACTATATTCCATTAGCTGTAAACTGAAATTTTTATAATAACTCTATCAGAAATGGACATCAATTTTTACGAATTCTAGGGATCGAGGGAGGAAATAAGGAAAAGGGACCCATCCCCCTCGAGAAAAGCATCTGCCTCAAGATGCACGTAGATGTTTATTTCGAGGGGGAGGGTGCCCCTTGCCCCTTTCCCTCACTCCCTAGAAGGTCTCCATTTTTTATATGCAAATGTACAGAAATTGTATCTTGTTCTTGCAGTGTGTACTACGAATTAAATCTGTGTTCAGGTAGTGCAGAGAGAAGCAGACACGGACTCTGGATTGAATCTCTGTTTGCATGCGCAACTGATCTGTTTATAACTGGTGAAGAAGTTCCAAGCTAACCCGTGATATATAATATAAGGGGAATTCTCAATGTCGAGGAAACGAGCAAGGAGAGCGATGTGGCGGGGTGAGAGCCGTCCACCCCGCTGGGAATGCACGCCAATGATTGAAAAATCTGAATCATAACACACATTTGATCGGCTTGGCCATGCGGGTTTGGCCTATTTTATTAATCAAAAATACTAAGAAAATCAAGTTTTTGCAACCAGAGTGACGTAATATAACATGCTTTTTAATTTTTAGTGTTTGGAGTGTACTAAAATCGTGTGTATGAATGTGATGTACTCCAACTTTCCCTGTATGTACCATAGACTAAATTTTGTTGCTATCTCTAATATCATTCAGAGAACATGCATGCATCATAAGCTGTGAATTGAGACCCATCCTGTCAATTATCGTCACGATCAAAAGATAATCTTTACTAAAATTATGTAATCCTATTAAAAAATTGACTATAACTAATTATCTATTTTATATGTCGGATTCTTGATATGGGACAAAATTTACTGGATGCCAGCCTTCAACTTGATAGTCACATGTATGCTTAAATGAAGATTCTGATCTCATTCATTGGTTCTTTTTTCTTCTTCTTTTATTTATTTATTTTTTCTAAAACACATAAATTTATTCTAACAAAAAAAAATCATCGAAAATAATTTAAAATTTTTCACAATCAGAAAAAAAAAAAAAATCATATGTATAAATATATGATTAACGCCAGAATTTTTATTTTATTTTTTTCAATTTTTAATTCTTTTGATTTTTTATTATTAGATATCTTAGGTTGATATTTGAATGAATTTTTTGAGGTCTAAGAAATTGTTAAGGATATTTAAGGAACTGTGGATAATTTGAGTAAGACTAGGGTGCTTAGTACTATGCCTGGTGGGTGTCAGCACCGTTGATTTTGCATCAAAACAAGTGCTACACTTATCTCGATGCATTGTACCAGGCAGAATACCCGACATCCTAGATTTTTCCGGATAATTTTAAGGACCATTGCTGTTTGAAAAGAAAAAGAAGCTCCTACCACTTGATTGACTAAATCTGATATGAAATTGAACGGGCTTTAAGGTTTCCTTAGGAAGGTAGCCTTTTTGAGAAGTTATCTATAAGATTTTTCATTTTCTAAAATCCCTTAACCGCTTTCACCTTAAAAATCATCGGCATGATTTGAATCTTGAACTTGTGATTCCATCTTCGTACCACTGAGTTGGTACTCCATTTACAGTCATCCATGAGATAAGAAGCTACTTGACTACTATGTTTGTGTTTTTCCACTCACCTTTCTCTTTCATCTCTGTTTACATCCAAAACAATAGTGTCTTTTTCTTTTTCCCAGACTTTTTAATGCACATCTTGGACCTTTTTTCTAATAGGTGTAAGCCATTCAAGAAATTGAAAAATTATAGAAAATATCTATCGATCATTTTCTTAGTTAAGAATTCAATAGTAAATATGTTGTGTTGAATGGTATCACAGGTTAGAATTCAACATCGTTGTTTAGACAATGAAGGGTATGGTGACAGACGACATATTTGAATTTTTTTTTTTTTGGAATTTAATTTAAAACAATGTAAATATGTCACAATGTGACTTTATTTTCAATACAAGCTACCTAATAACAAGTGACTTTACCCCACAATAGCTTTCGAGTCTTAATGGTCTCTAATGTATGAGAGTTTGTTTGATAAGTTTGGTGTAACTTTATGTTGCATCAGCACATCTCCAAACAAAACTTAACAAATAAGTTATCATCTCCATAAAACCACAAAGAAAAACAGGTCCCATTAATGTCCAAAACCATATGGTTGTATAAGGGTTCCATAGTGTCCAACTCCACCCTTTATTAGAACCACTCACTACTTGATGTTTCATTGGAACGGAAGAATATATAATGGAAATCTGATCACCATGTCTCACCAAACTTGTTTTTTTCATGATTATTTTCTTTTTGTCATTCTAAATGTGACATCAATACATGCAAGCTGTGTATTCCATCAATTTTTAGTCTATAAAGCTAACTCATAGTCACACATAATGTTGACATATTTGTTCCTATATTGTTGATACTTCAAAGTTACATTTTTTTCATGGAGAGATACTTCTAAGTTACTTTTTATTTTTTTTCCCAAAAATTTCTTCCCTTTTTATGTATAATCATGTGTTTCGAAGACTAGAATTCAAACTATATATGTGTAACTTTCACGAAAAGATAATAATGATGGGAACGATTAAGTCGATAACCACAGTTTAACTAGGCTAACTAATCTTACTCATTACTCTTGTCAACCAAACTGTATTATTGGATTAAGAATGATGTTAAAGCTAGCTCTGTTAACCTAATTGTTTTCTTAATGATGATAAAAACATATCTGAATTGATGATGCAAAAATCATTGAGATCATTTGTTGAAAAAGACTATAACAGCAAACCATATAATATAAGAGTGGGGACTCACTATCATGCATGCATGGATCATGGATGATCTTCATTAACTTTCTTTATGGTTCTAAAACGTAAAACCTTAACAACAAGATGATTCGATGAAAGATATATGGATGATAAAGAGAGAAAGATGGATAAGGGTGGGTTTGCATGTGGGCCCATTATACCTATCTTTCATTTAGTTGTGACAACTTGCATGCATGATTGGATGAGAACGAGAAGAAAATGTGGATGATGAACTTGTGTTGCTAGTTCATACATGATACCTAATATTGTACAAACTTATCCATCTAAGGATCTGTTGGTGATGCTCTGTTGGTGATGCAAAGAAGATAGCTTTGCCAATTCAGTTTTTATTCTTATCTTTTTTGGTTCAATGAAAGGGTTTCCCACCCCTTTGGAACTCTATGATAATACCCTCTTAAATTATATTGTACTTATCCAATAAGATCAGTGATGAAGCCTAATTGGCATAAATGCGTCCCACAAGTTGGATGTTTTTGTCTATTAATAATTGGATTAATTAAAAAAAAAAAAATTGTCACTGTCGGAATTATCCACATTATGTCGTTCAAATAAGGTTGGAGGAGTTATCCCTTACCCTTGTTTGAATGGGATACAGATATATATCTACTGGTCTTCACATAAGGTTAATGGTGTATCAGCTGAGTTGGTAAAGGTAAAGGTATTACTTAAGGAACCTCAAGTCACAGATTCGCACCCGACTGGCAGCATGATTATCAGTTTGTGGAATCGATTGAACTGCTCATGGATATTGGGCCCATAATCCAATAAAATTTAAATGTTTGGCCTGAGGTGAGTTCTGGTCCCCGATGTCACTTGGATTTGCATTGTGGTTAAGTCCATAGTAGCTGGGGTCACTGTGGGCTCTTCAAGGCCGATAATTGTCATGTCTACCCAAACAGCCTAAGAAGGTTCCGGTTTAGGGTGAATGTCGTTTCGGGCCCTTTTTCAATTTTTGCTGAAGGGCAACCTTTGGACGGACTTACAGTTTTTGCTGAAGGGCCCTTTTTCAATTTTAGGGTGAATGTCATTTCTGCCACAGAAATGACACGATGGAAAAAGTGTTTAATTAGAAAGCATTGTAAGCAGTGCCCAAAGGACTAAAGGACTGCACAGGGATTTAGACGGTTATTTATTTATTTATTATAATTTATAAAAATTAAGTATAATACCATATCTAATAAGAGTGCCATTGACGATTGAATGTGCCTCACTAATCCCATATTTAGTAATTGAGTGATTCTTAATGTCGAGGAAATGGGCGAGGAAATGGCCGAGGAAAGCCGTGTGGCGGGAGTGGTAACTATCCACTTTACTCGGGATGCGTGCACCAAAAACGATGATATTCATCTCGAGCGAGGTGAACGGTTCCCACCCTGCCATGTGGCTTTCCTCGCCTGTTTCCTCGACATTTAGAATTCCTTTTAGTAATTGAGTGATTCTTAATGTCGAGGAAATGGGCAAGGAAAGCCACGTGGCGGAGTGGAGACCGTCCACTTCGCTCGAAATGCGTGCACCAAAAACGATGATATGCATCTCGAGCGGGGTGGACGGTCCCCACCCCGCCACGTGGCTTTCCTCGCCTGTTTCCTCGACATTTAGAATTCCTCTTAGTAATTGAGTGATTCTTAATGTCGAGGAAATGGGCGAGGAAAGCCACGTGGCAGAGTGGGGACCGTCTACTCCGCTCGGGATGCGTGCACCAAAAACGATGATATGCATTTCGAGCGGGGTGAACGGTCCCCACCCCACCACGTGGCTTTCCTCACCCATTTCCTCGCACATTTAGAATTCCTCTTAGTAATTTCATAACTGTTTCTTTTGTATCAAGAATCGTCAAAATAAGCAAGAATATAATTTCTATGAAAAATACTATTTATAGGTACTTCAATCGAGATAGCCGAACGGATTATTAGTTCTTGTTGTTTATTATATTAGAATGGAATGAAAAATTGATTTTTTCTTCAGATGGGTCGAGGAGGCTATGGAGCTTTGATTAGAGATCATAGAGGAACAGTAATTGCAGCTGCTGCTGGTTCACAGGGAGGTCGGTGATCCTTCATGAACTTCAGGGAGTAGAAATGGGCCTCAAATTGGCAAGGACACTGGGAACACTTACACATACATCACCACCTCCACGATACCTCCATGGCGAGCTCGTCATATTACAAGGCGCATCAAAATGGCACTGTCACAGTTCGAGGATTACAGAGTGAAGCAATAGGGCAGCAGACAGGCTAGCAAGTTTATTGCCTAATGTAGCATTCATGGAAGTAACTCCTAGTTCCTTTGAAGATGATCTCAAAAAGACAATATTTTAGGATGTTAGTGGTAGGAAATATATGGGAATGTCAATGATTCAATTCCTTTTTTAGTGGTCAGAGGGAGCCCATTTATAAACCCACGCTGGCCTTTCAAAAAAAAAAAAAAAAAAAACATGATAACATATAAATTATTTCCAATTCAATGTTAAGATATATATGTAAAATGTATAAATAAATAAATGAAGTTTTACTTGTTTCTTTTTTTTTTTTGAACTGAAAATAAATAAAAAATTAAAAGAATTTCAGAAACCCGCATAAGCGGTTCCCAGCTACCTAGCGCCTAGGCGGCTGCCTAGACCATTTTTAGAACACTGACTGCCAAGATGAAAACAGAAAAATTGAGGGGATTTTACTGGTAAGAAAAGAACCTGTACCAGTAGTTGACATAGTATAGGTACCTCCTATACACAAATTTTCTGCGAGGATATTTGGATTGAGAATGAGAACCATCTGCGCTTCAGCTGAGCTGATCACATTCATTTCTACATTCACATTTCACATTCTACATTTACATTAGAAATTGCGATCTTGACCGATACATTAAAAGAATACATAACTTACACATTATTCCCACCTGACTAAACTCTGCCTTTTTCACCATATACTGATACATTACATACAGGCTTGACTCTACAGTTCATAGTCTACTCTTCTTAACAGGACCCATCTCCTTGGCCTTTGCTCTCAGTATGTGCTTCTGTATCTTGCCGGTGGCAGTCTTTGGTAACAGTCCAAAAACCACTGACTTAGGAACCCAGTACGCTGGCATCTTTGCACGGCAAAACTTCATGATGTCTTCAGCCAAACCCTGTTTGTTCGATTCATCCACCCCTGATCTCAGTGTTACAAATGCGCATGGTGACTCCCCCCACTGCTCATCTGGTCTGGCAACCACTGATGTCTCTAACACTAGGGGGTGCCGATATAGAATGCTTTCAACCTCCACACTGCTGATGTTTTCACCCCCTGATATAATAATGTCCTTCGCTCTGTCCTTAATTTCGATGTAGCCATCAGGGTGTTTCACAGCAAGGTCCCCAGAATGAAACCACCCACCAGCAAAGGTCTCCTTGTTAGCTTTGGGATTCTTCAAGTAACCCTTCATCACGGCATTTCCACGCATCACAATTTCCCCAACTGACTTACCGTCAGCAGGAACAGATGCCATAGTTTTTGTGTCAACAACATCTAGACCCTCCAATGCAACATAGCGAACACCTTGGCGAGCATTTAGACGGGCTCGTTCTTCCAAGGGTAGGTCATCCCACTCAGGCTTCCATGCACACACTACAGACGGACCATATGTCTCTGATAGACCGTAAGTATGGGCGATTTTGAATCCACGTTCGCACATGGCAGATATAATTGAAGGTGGAGGTGCTGCACCTGCCGTCATTGCATGAACCCGGCGAGGAAGAGGAAGAATGACCTGGTCTGCTGGGGCATTAACAATGGTGTTAAGTACCACAGGTGCAGCACAGAAGTGGGTCACCCCTTGCTTGGCTATAGCTGCGTAAACAGCCTTTGCTGTTACCTAAAAGCATGCAAAGATGGATAATTAGGGACCTTAAACAGACTAGAATACACAAACGAGACCATAAATAGACTACAATACACGAATCAACCAAAAATTTGAAAATGAATCAATATATCCCTGACTGTCATACACCTCTATCTGGGAGTAAATACAACTTCAACAGTAGACATCAACAAAAGACGAATTTGATTTTTTTTCCATGTATTTCAGCGCATGCTGAGAAACTTCATTTAATCTTTCGGTCATGGAGGCCAATTGGGAGATATATGACTTGAGATGGAAATCAAAACACACAAAGGAGAGTTGACAGAGAACTCATTATGGAAACTGGTAACGATGTTTTGGGGATGAGAATAGGGTCATCCATAAATTAAATTAAGAAAACACTCAGACCACTGGACATACCTGACGAAGGCATATGTTTGTTCCGCATATAGCTGCAAGAGTCCAAGTGAAAGACCATCCATTGCAATGGAACATTGGAAGAGTCCACAGATACACAGCACCTTCAGTTATCCCCCACACAACAACATTACTGATAGACATGAGATATGCCCCTCTATGGTGTAAAACCACCCCCTTTGGACTAGACGTCGTCCCAGAAGTGTAACCTAGAGAAATGCTCTGCCACTCATCCGTCGGTGGACTCCAAACAAATTCAGGGTCACCTTTTTCCAGAAACTTCTCATATTCCATCGCCCCTTTTCCTAGAGCATATTTGAGTGTCTTTGGGTCGCAGTTTTCATCACCTATGACAATCAGAATAGGAGCCACAAAGTTGCCTTTGGTTTTCTCTGCCCAGAGTTTTAACGCTTCCTCTGCTAAGGAAAAGAACTCTTGGTCCACCATTACAACTGCAGCTGATGAGTGACCCAGAAGGAACGCGATGGTGGGTGCATTTAGGCGAATGTTGACACAATTTACTACAGCTCCAGACATTGGAACTCCAAAATGAGCTTCATACATTGCTGGGATATTGGGTGCAATAATAGCCACCTGCAGGCATGCAATTAAAAAAGGGAAGATTGAAGATCAGTTAGCTCTTACAAGAGTAGAAAATAAAAACAACTGAGCCAAATTCAACATAAGATTACAAAAAAATTGCCAAAAAACGATTCACAACTTTCACATGCAATTAGTCTAGACTGTGAGTGAACCTTAAAAGTAGTTTCATCTTTCATGCAACTGCAGTCATACTTTGTGCATGAGTGCATCGATCCTAATCCTAAGTAGAAACATTGCAATTCCAATCTTCATTAATGCAAGTTGTTGTATACAAGTGCAATTCATCAGAAACACTGAATTATTAAAGAAATTTCGCTGATTTCCAACATCAAAGAATTATCGATTGTTGAGTAAGTTAACTTGGCTAAGCTTGCCAAAAGGTCCTGGCCATGGCCTAAACAAAGATAGACTTCAATCAAGAATAACAGAAACAGAAAACTGTAACCACCGGATCTTAATAAGAACGAGCACACATACAAGATCATACAAATTGGTCCTGCAAAATCAAAACTTGAAATACAGGATCTGAAACAAAATGGAAAGCACAATGGGCACACAACTCGTACGGTAGAAGATGATTACTTGACTTGGTAACAAGTCATTCATATAAAAACCAAACATATTTATTTGAATGAATGCAACAACAAACAAAAGCTAAAGAACAAGAAGAGATGACACACATATTACATATATTTACACAGTTCGACGAATCCATGGATTTGCACAACAAAACAATTGTTCGCCAATGAAAATAATAAGAGCTAGGATTCACATAAGATAAGGCTAGAAGTCCACCACACGCATTCCGTAGATCCCGACCTTGATATATACTTAGATATGACAGATTTTGATAAGTTTGCAATTTAACATATCCTCTTCAAATAATTCTATACCTATAGACAATTCAATAACCCGAACAATTTTTAATGAATCAATAATAAAGGAAGGCAAGCTTACAGTTCTTCCAGGGCCTATCGAATGCTTCTCCAAGGCCGAAGCGAGACGACGACATCGCTGATAAGTCTGAAACCATGTGTAGTGTAGAGATCCATGAATAAGTGATTTCCTCTGTGGATGAACCAACGCCGCTCTTTCAAGAAACCAAAGCGGCGTCAGAGCTGTGTAGTTCGCTTCGTTTTTCGGCAAATCATCGATGTCTCCCTCCAACCCCGCCATTACCGACCTCTCTTCTCTTCTCTTCTCTTCCAACTTTCTCTCTTTCTTTCTTCTCTCTTGGAAGAATTTGAGGAGAGGATTTTTCAGACGTCCTTCTCGTAGGGTCGCTCAGTTGATCTTCTCTAATGATGTAAGGTGAAGTGAGACGCGCACACAGTTGTCACTCATTTTATGCGATTTTCTCGGCCTTTTCTTTATTTGTTAAAATAAAATTGCTTTTAAATCAGATTTTGGAATCAGGATAACATAACGTGAACTCAAAATATTTGTATATGTCAAGGTTGTAAAAAAATTTCATTAATAAATTAATTATAGTTAGGGAAAAATCTTGGATGCCGGGTGGGTGTCACGTATTATTGAGTGGCGTCGAGATAAGTGTAACGCTTGTTTCGATACAAAATCAATGGTGCTGATACCCACCGGACATAGTACCAAACAAGATACCAAGCACCATAGTCTTACTCTACAAAACCTAATTTCCTAGCCTTTGTTAAAAAACAAAATGAATAATCCCTCATTTGACAATATTAATTTTAGCTTGTTAGCCGTTCGATGATATTTTATCTTTATTGGACGGATCATAAGTTTGCTGCCTGTGAAGGGTTGATAAATGGAATGGGAATTTGAGTGACCATATATTGAGATGATAATGATAATTGATCGATGAGTTTTATTTGTTTTTTTGGAAAATCATTAATAGCTTAGTGAAAGAAAACGATGTGAGATTGCAATTTTTATCTAGAGTTATGTTATAAATTGTTAATTCCTTAAAAACTTGAACTTGTAGAAACGGCGAATCCAATCATATATCAAGCATAAGCGAAAGCAGAATAATGAAATTACCACGTAGAGAGTGAATACCAATTATTTAAGTAGCAACAGTGTTACCTAATCATATGTTTAATTTACTTATATACATCTCAATATAATTCAAATGAATGTTTTTCAACTTATCAAAAAATTGTTAAGAGTATAAGCACTCTGATATAGTGATATCAAAGTTCCTTTCGGAATCGATAAATGTTTATTTTAGTGACAACGAAAAAAGTTTACAGTAATTGAACGAGTTTATGCTTAAATATTTTTTTTAAGGAATTCTAAATGTCGAGGAAACAGGTGAGGAAATGGGGGAGGGAAGCAACGTGGCGGCGTGGAGACCGTCCACTCCGTTCAAAATGCGTGCACAAAAAACAACGACACGCATCCCGAGCAGAGTGAACGGTCTCCACCCCGCCACATCGCTTCCCTCGCCCATTTCCTCGCCTGTTTCCTCGACATTTAGAACTGCTCTTTGTTTTTTTGATAGAATGCACATGTCATCTGGTTCTTTCTTTGTCGAAACTGCACCCACCACCACATGTTTTCTTTATGAAGGCTCTCGTACTCTTAACCATATTTTGATGACCATTTATGTTCTTGGCGGAGTAAAAAATTTATCACAATCATTCTACCAACCATACAATAGTGCCCATTTGTAACACATTCATCAAAAAAAAAAAAAAAAAAACCATTGTGCTAGTTGAGAGTTGTTGACGTTGTACATGCGATGGTTGCTCGCCTTAGAACTCTAGCTCAAGGTCGACCTTCACGGCAAACCAACAAGTTTTCTAGAATGTAGCGAATTATTTGACACAACAATTTACTCTTTTTTTTTTTTTTTTGTCAAACACGAAGATGTTTATTAATAAAAGAAAAGAAAACAAAATACAACTAGAAACATTCTTATAACAAGGAATGCCAAGACACTATGAAAGTGTCAAACCCAAATCCCTAAATAAATTACATGTCGTACCCATCCTCCATAGTAATTCTCTAATCTCGATAAAGATAGAGTGCTCTGATCTGTTTAGTCCTTCAAATACCATTTTATTTCTTTCTTTCCACACACACCACATGAGAACGTGAGAGACCCTACGCAATAACCATTCCCTCCGACAAGAAGAATTAGCTTGAAACCACCAACTTAACCAATCTAAAATGGAGCCTTCAATGGTTTGTTGCTTTCCTTGAGCTTCGAGAGAAGAAAAAAACGGAGCCTTTAATGGAGTGTGTGGTTTACTCTCACACACACCATCCATGGTTTGTTGCTTTCCTTGAGGTTCGAGAGAAGAAAAAAAAAATTGTGAAATGAAACTCTTGTACATGAACAACTTTTATTTGGGATCTCATTGAATCTCCTTCGACAAGGAGAATAAAGGACTTTTAAGGTTGCTTACATGGAATCATATGCCATGAAAATTTATGAGAATATCCTTATATTTTAAGCTAAATTGATGTATCACTTCACATCCATCATTTGATTTTGTGATCAATGGTGAAAATGATTCTGGAATGAAAGTCTCATGAACATGGAAATCACTCTCAATGAGTGGGATTATCATGTTCATGGGACTTTCATTCTCACCATTAATTACAAAATCAAATAGTGGTCAAATAGTAGATGTGGAGTGATATATCAATTTAGCCTAAAATGTAGGGGTCCCCTCATGATTCTCATGGCATAGGATTCATGCAACCAATAGGGCTGAAAACCGAACCGACGGATCGGTTTTTCAACTAAACCGTGAACCGAAACGACTTAGGTCGGTTTTTAAAATTTTCAAACCAAAATCGAATCGACCATTAACAAAACCGAACCGATTCTAATTTATGCAAATCGTAATCGAACCGAACCGACTAAAATTGAACCAAAATCGAAATAAAATTGAACCGACCGACTATTTTAAACATATTGTAATATTTATATATAAATATATATTATTTATTATATATATTTGGTTTAATCGGTTAAAATCACATAGATATCGAAAACGAACCAACCACTTTGGTTTTGAATTTTTTAAAACTAAAACCGATCTGAATCGAATTTAAACCGAACCGATTGATTAGATTTAGATCGGTTCGATCGATTTAATCGATTTTTGTTCAGCCCAAGGAACCAAACACACCCTTGTTGTTGTGAAATTGACAAGATTAACTGTTTCCATCATCAAACGAAAACAAGGAGGTTTTGTTTATTAAGAAAATTAGACAAATTTTTTAACAAATAATCAATTAAAATTTTAGTTGACAAAATCTCCCAATTCATCCATCCCTCCCCACAACATGGAATGAGTCAATTATTTTTATTCTGAATTAAGATTAAACAAAGAGATTATGATTCGTAATCTCTAATAGTCAAATATTATTCTTAGTTTAATAGTGACAGAGTTACTCATCCAACATACAGATAAATAAAAAATATACGCTATCCTAACTTCAAACCTGATGGGACGAGCAATGTTAACATACTCATATTATAAGGAATAATTTTTTTTTACCAATACAGCCTCTCTAAAAAAAATTGGTATTTTTCCATAAAATAGGTTTAAATCTAAAAAAATAACTTATATTTTAAATAGTGCTTTTACAGTGCACTAGTTTTTTGCCTGGTGCAATCAGGCACCGTTAAATTGCATCGAGACAGTGCAAAAAACCAGAGCACTTAAGAAAAACCGTATTCTAAAATATGTTTTTTTTTTTTTTTTTTAACTGATTGAGCGAAATGGTGGGATGGTTGTGAGTGTAACACAGATGATATGCTAATAAACATCGTATTCAAAGTTATAATTCTGTACAACCTTTTTTTATCGTTTCCATGCAACTTGGGCCGGCTACAAACCCATATGTAACCTGAATATTCTGGCCCATGGGTGGTTAGAAGTGCGTCGGGTCTTTGCAAGTAGATGTTTTTGATATGGTTGGGCTTATCAGTCCCAAGTAACTTGGACTGGACTTGAAAGGAAGTGAAGAAAAATAACCCGATTTGCTTGGCTAAGCACTTAAGAGTAATTTATGTGATGGGCTTTACTATTTAATGGGTTGGGTTTAACTCTATTTGGGCCCCCATCAACTGGAGCTAGACATTGATCGATTAAATCAACCTACTAATTCCATGTTGTACTATAAATCCTACCAACAATTCTAGTCAGTCAGGTTTGGTAGACTTTTTTGGGCAAAGTCTTGGTTTTTTTACACTTCTATCCCTTTTATAAATGGTGTTTATGGTTGTGTTTTTAAAGATATAAAAAGTGTAAAAACCAATACTTGGCCAAAAAATTGCTACCAAACCTAGCTGGCTAGTCATGGCTTTGGGACAGGTTTGGGCTTTTTATATTTTTTACCATTTTCTCTTTAAAACACAACCACGAACACCATCTATAGAAGGAGTAGAAGTGTAAAAAATTCAAAACCTGGCCCAAAAGTTGCTACCAAACTTAGCTGCCTATAATTGTTGATTTGATTTTTAAAAATACATGGCGACAACGATGACATGGTACAGACTGTGGACTCATCCAACAATTGTAGTCAGCCAGGTTTGTTAGTCACTTTTGGGTCAAGTCTTAACTTTTTTACAATTATACTCGTTTTATAGGTAGTGTTTTATAGATAAGTGGTAAAAAAAAATATAAAAAAAAAAAACCAGCAAACTTGGCTGACTAGACTTACTCAAACTCATCAACAAGAAATCCATGTTTCAGGACTCGGGAACCAGAAGTTATCTTGTTGTGCCTATAAATGATCATCTACTAAAACTTAGAACTCTCCTCTGCGCCAAACCTCGATCTCTCCTATGCTCCTCAATCTCTCCTCTGCAATAGGTCGAAAATCTCTCCCAATGACCGCGCAAATTCTATTCTTCTCCCCAATTTTTTTTGCCAAAGCGGAAAACCAGTTTTCGCTCTGTTTTCACCAGAGCGCGTAAGTCTCCGTCCACGCATGCAGTCCACGTGCAAAACGCTTAGATTTAGCAACGACTTTTGATCGTTGCCCTTTATAGCCACGATTTTTAGCCGTGATAAATGAAACCACGGTTTATAGCCGTGGCCATCTTTAGATATAGCCACGATTTTAGGCCGTTGGCCACGATATCGACGGTTTTTTATAATCTCCCTGTGTTTATGAAGTGCTTTAATCAAGTAAAATTTTAGAATCTTGAAACTTAAACATCATGAAGATGTATTGAATGACTGAATGACATCATTCCCTAATCTTCTTTGGGGAGCTCACACCCCACATTAATAAATCGAAATATAGACTACCCAATTCTGAACTCCACCAACCACCATCCACCACATGTTTTCTTTATAACGGCTCCCGTACTCTTAACCATATTTTGATGACCATTTATGTTCTTGGCAGAGTAAAAAATTAATCACAATCATTCTACCAACCATACAATAGTACCATTTGTAACACATTCATCAAAAAAAAAAAACTCATTGTGCTAGTTGAGATTTGTTGACGTTGTAAATGCAATGGTTGCTCGCCTTAGAATTCTAGCTCAAGGTCGACCTTCAAGGCAAACCAACAAGTTTTTTAGAATGTAGTGAACTATTTGACACAACAATTTACTCTCACACACATCATCCATGGTTTGTTGCTTTCCTTGAGCTTTCGAGAGAAAAAAAAAAAAATTTGTGAAATGAAACTCTTGTACATGAACAACTTTTATTTGGGATCTCATTGGATCTCCTTTGACATGGAGAGGAAATGACTCTTAGGGTATGTTTGGTTGCATTGAATTATATGTCATGAAAATTCATGAGAAAATTCTCATATTTTAGGCTAAATTAATGTATCACTTCACATTAATCATTTGATTTTGTGATCAATGGTGGGAATAATTCTGGAATGAAAGTCTCATGAACATAGAAATCACTCCCAAGGAGTGGGATTATCATGTTCATTTCCCACCATTGATTACAAAATCAAATAATGGTCAAATAGTAGATGTGGAGTGATATATCAATTTAGCCTAAAATGTAGAGGTCCCCTCATGATTCTCATGGCATAGGATTCATGCAACCAATAGGGCTGAAAACCGAACCGACGGATTAGTTTTTCAACTAAACCGTGAACCGAACCGACTTAGGTCGGTTTTAAAATTTTAAACCAAAACCGAACCGACCATTAACAAAATCGATCCGAAACCGAACCGATTCTAATTTATGCAAATCGTAATCGAACCGAACCGACTAAAATTGAACCAAAACCGAACCGACCGACTATTTTAAACATAATGTAATATTTATATATAAAATATATTATTATTATTATATTTATTATATATATTTGGTTTAATCGGTTAAAATCACGTAGAAACCGAAAACGAACCGACCACTTCAGTTTTGAATTTTTTAAAACCAAAACCGATCCGAATCGAATTTAAACCGAACCGATTGGTTCGATTTAGATCGGTTCAAACAATTTAATCGGTTTAATCGATTTTTTGTTCAGCCCTAGCAACCAAACACACCCTTGTTGTTGTGAAATTGACAAGATTAACTCCTTCCATCGTCAAACGAAAACAAGGAGGTTTTGTTTATTAAGAAAATTAGACAAATGTTTTAACAAATAATCAATTAAAATTTTAGTTGACAAAATCTCCCAATTCATCCATCCCTCCCCACAACATGGAATGAGTCAATTATTTTTATTCTGAATTAAGATTAAACAAAGAGATTATGATTCGTAATCTCTAATAGTCAAATGTTATTCTTAGTTTAATAGCGATAGAGTTACTCATCCAACATGCAGATAAATAAAAAGTATGCGCTATCCTAACTTCGAAGTTCGAACCTGATGGGACGAGCAATGTTAACATATTCATATTATAAGGAATAATTTTTTTTCCTAATATAACCTCTCTAAAAAAAATTGGTATTTTTTCATAAAATAGGCTTAAATCTAAAAAAATAACTTATATTCTAAAATATGATATATATATATATATATATATTTTATGGAACTGATTGAGCGAAAAGGTCGGATGGTAGTGAGGGTGTCCAATCCATGATGATTTGCAGAAAAAAAATGTGTATATGAACTTTTTCTCTTTAAAACACAACTACAAACACCATCTATAGAAGGGGTAGAAGTGTAAAAAATTCAAAACCTAACCCAAAAATTGCTACAAAACTTAGCCGCCTATAATTGTTGATTTGATTTTTAAAAATACACGGCGACAACGATGACATGGTACAGACTGTGGACTCATCCAACAATTGTAGTCAGCCAGGTTTGTTAGTCACTTTTGGGGCAAGTCTTGACTTTTTTACAATTATACTCGTTCTGTAGGTAGTGTTTGTGGTAGTGTTTTATAGATGAGGGGTAAAAAAAAAAAAAAAAAAAAAAAAACAAACCAGCAAACTTGGTTGACTAGACTTACTCAAACTCATCAACAAGAAACCATCCATGTTTCAAGACTCAGGAACCAGAAGTTCTCATGTTGTGCCTATAAATGATCATCTACTAAAACTTAGAACTCTTCATCACTTACAAACCAAAGCTCTACTTTGGCTAGAATCTTGGTCTAAAGCTTCACGAGTGTAACAGATGGTCCAAATTAGTAACATCACTCATTGAAAAAATTGTGTTTCATTTACGACAGGGAATTTAACCCTTTTTTTTTGCCAAACTCGAAGATGTTTATTAAAGATAAGAAATAAAACAAAGGACAAAGGGAATCATTCCTACATTAAGGATTGTCAATACACCATGAAGGTGTCAAAAACTAAGTCCCTGAACAAATTACAAGCCGAACCCATCCTCCACAACAATTCCCTTATATCAATAAAAATAGAATGCTCTAATCCGTCGAGCCATTAAAAAATCCTCATATCTATCTCTTTCCACACACACCACATGAGAACGTGAGGAACCCTACGCCATAACCACTCCACCTGCCGGAAATGATTAGCTTGGAACCACCAACTTAGCCAATCCAAAATGGAACCTTGAAACATCAAACTCAAACCAAATTCTGACAAAAACTGCTCCAAATGGATTTGGAAAATCTACAGTAAAGCATCAAATGATCAAACATCTCGTTAATCTCATTACAAAGCACACAAAGACTTTTTGTGTGGATTATTTTTTTCCTTGACCTATCTTTAGTCAAGATTCTCTCATGCAACACTAACCAACTAAGGAAATTTATCTGAGGAAAAATATTTTTCACCCAAACCAGATTCTTGTGAGAGGAAATGAAGGGGTTGGAATGAGTAATGAGAAGCATCCAACATATATCACAAATTTTTTTTACCAATAAACCCACACCTTTACCATTCCACACCAAACTATCAAGGCCCTCCGAGAGCATTTAACTATCCAACAAATGTATTAATTTGGTGACATCCTCTAGTTTTCCAGTATTTAGGGGTCTTCGAAAGTAAAGATCCCAATAATCGCCATTAAACAAAAAATTACTAACTCTCTCATATTTTTTTTGTTAATGATAAACAACATTGGAAAAAAATCCTTCAAAAGTTAGTTGTTACACCAAGAATCGTGCCAGAAAGATATGAGATCACCATTGCCACGACGAAGAGAAGTGTGGGGGTAGAAAATACTTGTGCACTGAGAGATGAACTTCCACAAAGAGCATCCATAGGGAGAGTACTTAGTTATCTTATCTCACTCCCATCTATTGCACCCATATTTATCAATGACGAGCGATCTCCATAAATTGTCATATTCTTAAACAAATCGCCAAAGTCACTTGGAAAGCAAAGCAAAATTGAAAATGATCACTTGGTGAATGCCCAATCCACCATGAGATTTGGGACAACAAGTTTTTCCTCAACCCACTAAATGCATCTTTCTAGAGTTTTGAGAGGAACCCCAAAGGAAGGCGTGCATGATCTATTCCATCTTGGCTGCTACTGAAGAGAGAACCTTGATAAGAAACAGAATGAACACAGGAATAAAAGCTACAGTGGATTGGACAATAGTTAATCTGCCTGCTTTTGAGAGGAATTTACGCTTCCAAGACGCTGGTCTCGATTCCATCATTTCGATTGTCTCATCCCACACAGCTTTGACATCTCCAATAAGCAACACCACTGATTTGTGAAAGTTGATTTTCAGACTTGAAATAACTTCAAACCAAATCATAATTCTTTTTTAGAACAAAAACTTAAGTAGTAAAAACATCACAAAATAGCATAATATCATCTGCATACTGAATAATGGGAACATGAGGACTACCCTCTGCGACAAATAAACCTCTAACTAGGTCAGCATCAACCACTTTAAGAATTATTTGGGTTAGGCCTTCTACTGCTAAAGTAAAGAGAATAGAAGACAGATGATCACCTTGATGCAAGCTTTTAAAGGTAATTTTCAAGAAAAAAGGTCGTCACTCCTCATTTTCATAGAAACACTCATTGAAAATGAGAGATCATGAGTTTTATGATTTTGACTTCATCCACTCCCAACTCCTTTAATTATGTAAAGTTTGCATTTTTCTTGTACGTATCATAGGGTTACAACAACTGGGGATGCTCTTGTTGTATTTAGGATTAAGACCGTTTCGTTTACGACAGGGCATTTAACTCATTCAATTATGCAAAAAAAGAAGTCTTGTTCATATAATCTTGTCAACATCTAATGTTTTCTTCTTTTTTTCCCATAATTTATTTTTTCTTTGAACGGGAAAATGGCTTAAATTCCAAATTACTCAAACAACATTAGCAACTTGTAATAGCTTTGCAAATCACTATCAAATTGTATGTGCAATTGTGCATGTGAAGAATGTTCACAAGATCAGTAATTAAGAAAGTTCAAAGGAGCCCAGCATGGGAACAACTACCAGGAAACTAATAATCTGGTCGTAATAGACACGTTGATGCTGATGTATCATGTTTTTCATGAATGAAACAGTTGATAAGATAAGATTAGATTGATCGAGATCGATACATGCTCTTTCTAAGAGGGACACCTCGCCATGGAAAATCATTCATGATCAGATCATTTGTAGGTCCTCTTGTGTTTTTGAAAGCTATTGCAAACCATAATTCAGAGATGGAGCTGAGTGATGTATTTTTTTTTTTTTACCATCCAACTGTAATGAAGACACAGTATCCATTTGACTCTTCAGATGACAAAGAAGGTGATGATAAGATGATATCTCATTTTATTCTTTGGTGTTCAAGTTATTTTTCCACGAATATTAATTTTCAGTGTAAAACCTCTTTTCTCACTTCAAGTGTTTTTAATAAGGATCTATATAATTAAGTTCAATGTCACTGTGTTTTATTTAGTGTTCTAAAAATTGCTAGGTGGTATACGGTTGGCGAGGACGAGTAGGGAATTATTGCCCAGAGGCTTATGCGAAAAACTAGGTTTTTTTTTGTATTATATATTATAATTTATAAAAGTTAAGTATAATATCACGTAAATTACTTCTAATTCAGTGTCAAGATACATATGCAAAGCGTATTAAAAAATAGTCTTATTTTTTTTTCAAACTAAAAATTTTAAAAATTTCAAAAACCCACCCAGACGACCACATAAGAGGATTTTTAGAACACTGGTTTCATTTGCTAAATACATTCAAACAAACCAAATATGCCCCGCCACATAGGAGGATTTTAAAAACACTGATTTCATCGTTAAAAACTGTCTTTCTATGGATTTGATTATCTTTAATTTGATTATGAACAAGATGCACAAAATCAAAAAATCTAGAGAGCCAGGCTCGCACAGCCAGACCAGCCCAATACCATCCATCATCATAGAGATACTATAAATGACACAATCTCTAGGATGATAAATGGTATTGGACTGGTCTGACGCGAGACTGACTGTGCGGCCTGGCTCACTAGAAAAATTTACACAAAATATAAGCTAACCTAAACATGAGTACTAACGAGTCTAGGGAGCCAGGCTAGGCACGCCAAGCCGACATCAGGCCAATCTCTCTACCCTTCATCATCTTAGAGATGAGGGATTATGAGCATCTCTAAGATAATCAAGGGTAGAGAACCTGACCCGACTCTCAAGAATTTGGGAAACATGAGATAGACGTGATTTGACATGACATGATCGGTTATAGTATATTTTCGATGTTTAGTCACTAATTAATTATGCATAACGTGTTCAAGATTTAAAGAAATGGACAAAAATCTACATTAGAACTTAGGTTAAAGACATGACATGATCCGTCATGGTACAGCGTTTGCTATGTTTAGTCATTACTAAGCAGCTTCTCTAGACGTCGAGGAAACGCACGACCAGTAATGGACAAAATTCTACATAAAAACTTAGGTTTCAAGCATGTAAAGAACGTTTCTTTAAAGTGTTATTTTCCTCGATTCAGTATCTAACTCGTTAACAAGAATGACAAAGTTTCTATAACTGCTGATTTTGAAGCACTCGTTGAAGGCTTTTGCAAGAAACAGTGCACCCCACTAAAGATTGTTGGCCCAAATTTGTCCACAAATATTTTTATTACACTGACAGATGTTAATGAATTCAAAATATACCTCCCCTACATATTTTTATGAGGAGTCATTCTACACAGCGAGGAAACGGGTGAGGGGAGGGAGATGGCGGGGTGGGGACTGTCTATCTCACTCGGATATGTTTCGTCATTTTTGGTGTGCGCATTTAGAGTGGAGTGGACGATCCCACCCCGTCACCTTCCTTCCCTCGCCATTTAGAATTTCTCTTCTATGAGATGGATCTTGTTAAGAACTTTTCAAAATCTCATGTTTTTTCTAAAAATATGCAGGAAAGCCTCCCCTTAACGTGAATCTGACACTAAGAGCCTCGCTCCCTGGATAAGCCTCCCCTAACATGAATTATTGGTTCATATAGTACATTTGAAATCACTATGAAAAGGATCCAACTAAATTATTGATCCAAATGGTAGGTAAAATGATGACTTCAAGCTGTCCTTTTTGCATTTGGTTTTTAGCTTTATCTTTCTTTACCATGGTAATAATTCCTCCTTTAAAAATTATTGGTAAGTTTTAAGGAAATTCAATAATGTTGTTAGCAAATATAATTAAAACTTTTACTTAATGCATAGATTGTGTAGCACAAGACATACCAGAACGTTTTTTGAATGATAATGTGCGAGTAAATCGAGCAACAAAAAACACTTTAAACCCAGTTTGCTTTCTTAAAAAAAAATAAAAAAAACAACCGAGTACCAGGTGACTACGAGCTTCAACTTGATACTTATGCACAAACCAAAAGCATGTATTGTTTCAAGTTGAGACGGTCAAATGAATAGTTGTATGCCTCCAATGAAGTGATGATTTTGTGCAAGTTGAGATTTTCAACTGGAATTGCGTTGAACAAAGAAAAACCGAATTTTGAAGAGTCAAGTCCTTTTAGTGAAGATAGTGCAATAGATTTAGCTACAAAAAAATTCTCCAATGCATGCACCTAAGACTTTAGGTTATATATTCAAAGATCCACTAGAGCTAAAAAAAAAGGAACAAAAAATACAAATGATGAAATCCTCGCGTCAAAGGAAAAAGATAATATCTTACCAATGTTAGTAAATTGTGAGATTAGTAAAGTCTTGCAGTCCTGTTTCTCCCTACAAAGACGAATTGTATTGTTAATTTTTTATTTATATAAAAGTTTATGGGTCCTTAAATTTCTGCTTGCTTAAAAAAATTGATGATTTTACGGCTTTCTAATGGTGCAAAGATACGTTGCGACTTGGGAGTGACAATGTATATAGACGGGTACCTTACAAATTTTATAATTATATACAAAATAACTTAAAGTTTGAACTAGTAAACTGAAAGCCAATCATCATCCCTGATCTCACCATCACATAAAATAATATTCTTCAAATCAACCCGTAGGTGCAAAAAGATTAATTTTTTGTTGTATAAGCAATTAAAAGATCGCAATCAATAGCATAAGATATAATATGTATATCTTTTGTAATAAACTAATAAAGTTAAAGTGTGATATGAAGTGATATCTTCGCCATGTAAGTTAATGGAGCCCTTCTAGGCGGCAAGAAACCGAGGGTATTTTTTTTTTTTTAAGAAATAGAATTAAATTTTTTTGTTACACAGATTTTCGTTGTTTGATTGTCTATTTAATGATAGAAAATTGATTTTTCATCAAACTATTTTTTCACTATTTATGGGAATCCAAATCTAAAAGAAGACTTCAAAATCGAATTCACATAAACAATTTTAATTTTCATATCTATTTTCCATACAACCAAACAGACACTAAAATAAAATCATTATTATAGAAAATTTCAAGTAAGTCTGACTATGGTGCATTTAACACTTTCATCCTACTTTTTTTTTCTACTTTTTCATAATTTTCCTAATCTCATTTGTTGACTGGACTTGACTATTAATCAATTTCTTTAGATTGTACACCTCAATATAAAAATAAATATAGACAAAATTTGGTTCAACTTTTAGCCATCTTTTTTCTTTTTTCTTTTCTTCGCGTATTCCTATTTTTTATGTTGAAAATCAAAATAAACTAAAGGTGTGTGACATGTATGTTAATGGAATAAATCAAAAAATTGTGAAACTAACATTATTGTTATCCAACTAATACAAGTAACCGCAAAGTAATAAATTGAAAATTAATATATTACAAAGGGATGCATTTGTATTAATTTACAAAATGCATTTTTTACGGTGTACCAAGCGAATCAAAATATGTAATGTACTCATCTTCGTTAGGTTGTAGTATACTAGATTAAAGATACATTTTGAATACGTCTTTAAACACGGATACATAGGAGACACTAGTATATATAGTTAAATTCTTCTATTGAATTTCTAGGGGTTTCATTTCACATTGTCTTATCTTATACCTCCATCCTTTTCCACTCTAGTTGATCTTCATCATGTTGTCGTATATCCACTTTAGACTTAGCTACCCTCGCGATTTTAAAACACATCATATCAATGGGATACAAACATGCACGTAAGTAGTCTATTCTTTTTACTCACTCAAACAATATTAAATTATAAAATCTTAATAGTTTATTAACCTATGCCGTTCATTCAAAATAATATATCAACCTCTCTCCATCCACACAAAATAGCCTATCAGCCTCACATTCCGCCCCCACAAGGGGTGTTACAACTATGCATGTACAACCAGTATCCTTGGAGAAAGGAGTAAATTCTATTACTTAACCATTAACAAATGATGAAAGCAAAATCTACGAGAAAATAGGTATCAAGTCCAAATACCAAACAAAGGCTGGGCCCATTGGAAATTTCGCAAATTTGATCAAAGTTGAAAAAAAAAAGTATAATATAAACCCACTAATCCACCACCATATTGACATGTAAAGTTTGTCTACATATCTTCACATTTCCTAAAGAACGAAAGAAAAGCGTTCGTTTTTTCCAGCGGTGTCTCTTCGCTCTCGTCAATACGAACTTCAACTACTCTCGTCGCTCGCTCGCTCTATCAACGTGATTTCTTGAATGAATTTACTTCTATTGGGATTGCAGAGTGTGTTTGGATGTAAATTTTCATTCAATTGAGTTTGTTGAAGGTTGGTGAAGTTATTGAAGCCATGGAGAACTGCGATCTTGTTCAACTCGCTGGTTCGGAGATTCATGGATTTCATTCAACTGCAGGTGAATTCGGAACTCGAACTTGTAATCTTTAGTTTATTGAGCGTTCAAGAAACTGTGTGTGTGTTTTTTTTTCGATTCAATCGAGACCGCGTAAGTTTGTTGTCAAATATGTTCTTGCTTTTGATCTCTAGGGTTTTGTGTGCTTGTTTGAAGTTTGATTACATTCAAGAAACGTGTTATTGATTCGAATAAATAACTTGAATTATTGATTCTTAGTCGGCTAGGTACTTTTCTTTATTGAACAAAAAGGATGATTGATGTTTTTTTGGTTAAGAATTTCTATTGTTGAAATTTAATTTGATCTCCAATTTAAGTGGAATACCACTATGGATCTCATTTGGCCGAAGCATTTTTTTAGGGTAAAATTTTTCTGCTGCTTTTGCGTGAGTTCGCCATGAGGTTGATAGTCGTCGGTAACATGTACCTATCTGTTTTATAGTTCTGCACTTACTTATTTTGTCCTTTTCGTGATGTGCAGACTTAGACATTCCGAAGATAATGGAGGAGGCGAGTTCAAGGTGGTTGAGGCCAAATGAGATTCACGCGATACTCTACAATCATTCTCTTTTCCCCATCCTTGTCAAGCCGATGCACTTGCCAAACAGTAATTACTTGTTCAAAATCATTGAATTATTTATCCGAGTAAACTAAACGTGTTATGGTCTAATGTTTATTTTACCACTACATTCAAGTGTTGTGAACAATTTAGTTGAGATTAGCCTATTTCAGTTATGGAGCACAAAAGGTTTGTTTATAGTCCTCGGAAAAAGTAAAGCAATTCAACTTTTGGTAGCATGTTATATGTTCCTATGATTATTATCATAATTGCCTATGGATTCCCCAACTAGTTGAAAACATTAACTCTATGTGCTTTCCATACCACACTCCACTTTAGGTGCCATACAACTTTGCGCCTGGTCATGTTCACATACACCTTCAAATGTTGATACCAACACTCCCAAGGAAAAAAGATAATCATTAGAGAACTTGGCATGTACCTATGACATTATGTGTTCCTTTCCTGATTCCTTGCTTCCGTTTTCAATTTTTGAATGTTAATATGATTATTCAAAATAATCATTTTTAGTATCTTTCTGAGAAGTTTGTAACAATACTATTTCTAATTTTCTATCAAAGTGACTTCGTGATATAATGTTATATCATGTTGAATTCTAGAAGAACATTACAAATAGGATGGATATTGATTATACACAAATTTATAGACGTGAATTTTGGCCCGAATACGATAACACAACCCGATATAAGTGGCTTTGGGTCATTTTATTTTTTTTTAAATTTCGTGTCATTTCGGGTTGACCTGCCTGAACATTTCACAGGTGTGGTCTTGATCGAGTTTGACACCTTGACCCGTGTCAACCCATTTAACATGTTAACTTTCAGTCATGTCAAACAAGTCGTTTCGTGTTAGTTTGTGTCGGGTCTAATGTGTCATTTTCAGGTTAACATGTCATTTCAGGTTGGATTGAAACAAATTTTATATTGAAACAAGACAAACGAGTTGGGTCTTCTGAGTTGATTTACTGACGGGTCGGTTTCATGTTTTATATTTCTAACCCGATAATCAAACGGTTCATGTTCATATCCTGTATACGTGAACCCACCAACCCGACATGAGCCAACCCATTGCCAACTCTACAAATTTACTAAAATAATTTGTAGTAGTGTGATTTTGCTGGGAGATATCATTGATTTGAAAATGTTGTAGTTGATTTAATAAAACTCCTGTTCTAATACTTGTTTTTTGCATTGTATTTCAGGTGGTACAATTGTATTGTTTGACCGTAAAATGTTGAGGAACTTCCGCAGAGATGGTCATAACTGGAAGAAGAAAAAGGATGGGAAGACGGTTAAAGAAGCTCATGAACACCTAAAAGTGAGATATTTATCATGTTGGAAAATACCTAAGCTCATAACTGCATTAGATAAATTCATGTGGGAAATACAAGCAAAATTATATGTTGCTGTATTGCAATGATCACTATTCTGATGAGGATTCCTCATATCCAAACTATTCATGCTACAGGTTGGCAACGAAGAAAGAATCCATGTATATTATGCACATGGAGAGGATAATTCTAGCTTTGTCCGTCGGTGTTACTGGCTACTTGATAAGTATATATGGTTTAAAGTACAGTTATCTACACGAATTATGTCTAAGATTTTGCTTATGTTAAAATGCCAAATTTCCATTATTGCTTTTTTTGCAGGAAATATGAGCACATAGTTCTTGTACATTACCGTGAAACAATCGAGGTTGGTTTTCAATTTTATCGGATGCAGGTCCCTTTTATATTTTGAAAAGACTATTAACCATTTTGAGAACCCTGTATATTATAACATGGATCAGATCGATCCCTTTTTGAATCTTTATACATACAATTGTCTCAACACTGGAAGAGATTTATATTTTTTTTCTACATAATTCTTGATACAATCCTGTATTTTTTAATCTTCCTGAAAACCCTGTGGATTATTTTTGATTGTTCAAACCAAAGGGAATGACAACTTTGGGTTGTACCAAGTCTGAAACCAAGTGGATTTATTTTGTCCCATAAAACCCCGCACCCATTATTGGCCCATAGTTCTCCGGCCATTCGATCATTCTTGAGGCATATGAGTCGATATGCTTTTTAAGATCACAAAGCACCATGCCTATTCAACTAGAAAACAAAAAAAACTTGTCAATACTAGAAGCATTTGTAAAAACTAGAAGTTTATAGGAGGACCCTTTGTGTATTTAGAATAATTATGTGGAACAAATAATTTAGAGTAGGGCTTTTTATTCCAAGGCGACTAAATATCCAAATTAAGAATAACATCGAATACCCAAATTAAACGTAACAATTCCTTATCTCAAGGATATAATAGTGTGGTATTTTGTTTTAGTTATATGAGACACAAGCAAACTATCCTTGACAACTTGATATCATTATTGACCAATTATGAGGGATTCTTCTTTATAATCCAAAACAATTGGGAGGGATTCTTCTTTGTGTACATGTTAATGAGGAATCGACAATTGTAAATGTAACTGATTTCAAAATTTGATCTTTTTTTCTTTTTACTGTCCCTATTTCTACAATCTTTTTTCCCTTATTGCCAATGTTAGATGAGTTATTCACTTAGAAAAATTCTCAGACCTTCCACCATATGACTTTTTATATAGCAGCAGGGTTCTCCAGTCACACCTGTTATCTCAAATTCCAGCTCAACCCAACTGGACGCTACTGCTTCCTTATTTTTGGCAGATGAAACTGACAGTCGAGCGAACCATGCATTTCATTTGGGTATGATGAGAACTGTCATGATATTTCTTCCATTAATATAAATGTCCATAGCTCAATGGAGCACATTTAAATTAAAGGGTATTCTTAGTTATTATGTTTTTTTTTGGTTGTTGGAATAATAATTCTTAATTCCAATTGTTTCGAAATAGACATTAATAAGTTTAGCTATAGGTTATGGGAAGCCTTTTGTTCACGAATCAAATCTGCTTGCAGATAATGGGACTGTGACAAGCCATGAAATGAGGCTTCATGAGATTAACACTCTTGAATGGGAAGATCTACTGGCGACAAATGATACCAAGAATTGCAATGCACCAAGAAAAGGTAACAACTTGAAAGTTATATATATACATGTCAAAGTTTTCAAATTTATTCGTGAGTCATTTACTATTGTTTCCTTTACAGATGGCATTTCATCCATCGAGCAACAACATCAATATGCTATGAATGCCCAAAACTATGTAAGTAAAAGTTTGCTTGCCTATAATCTATTTAACATAAGAAAAACAAAATGTTTTGATCTTGGCCTTATGATAAATTATCAGGATTTTGCCAGTATTATTAGTGTTTATTTAACTTTTGAAGCATATGCTTCCAACAACAGTTTGTCACTTCAACCCACGTTCCATCAGAGTCACAACCATTCTTTTTGGTTCCATTAATTTAAAACTTCTATTCCTATTCCTTCCTCCGTTTGTAATCGAAAGCTACAGGATATCTGTTTTAATTGTTTCATTTTGCATGTTAATCTGCTCTAATCCAACAATATAGCTAAAGGTTTGTCTTCTTTTGTTCAGACAGCTAATTCATTTGATAACAGTGGTTCACTTGGCGCTCAACTACCCAGCTATGGAAACTTCCACAATATGGGAAATCAAAACTATGATGTTATATCTACTGGGAGGAATACTGAATCCTTGAACGTTGTCAAAGATAATCTGCAAGCACAGGACAGCTTTGGTAGGTGGATGAGCTATATCATGATTGATTCCCCAGGCTCATTAGACAATCTACCAGCTGAATCTCCCTTATCAACTGGTCAGTCGAGTACATCAACGATAACTGATCCGCATCCTTCTATTCAAGGACAAGTTTTCACTATAACTGACATTTCACCTGGATGGGCTTTTTCGGCAGAAGAAACAAAGGTTCTTCCCTGGTTACCACCTCTTGTTATAAAGTAATTAAGAAGTATGTCTGACAGTTGTTTCAATGAATTTGTACTTGTATGATGGGCTGTCAAGTTCATTGAAACTTCTTGTTGACCAGGATCATGGAAGTCCCAAGGTTTTATGTAATTATACACATTCTGACATTTTTAATGAATTCTGCAGGTCATAGTGATTGGATACTTTCATGGGAGTTATTCACATCTTGGAGAATCCAATTTACATTTTGTCTTTGATGAAATATGTGTTCCAGCAGAAATGGTTCAAACCGGGGTTTTTCGCTGTATTGCATTGCCTCATTCACCTGGACTAGTGAACTTTTATTTGAGCCTTGATGGCCATACACCGATTAGTCAGATTATGACATTTGAATATCGTGCTTCTGTTTTGGAGAATGGGATAGGTTCACCTGAAGACAAATCTGAGTGGGAGGAGTTTCAAGTTCAGATAAGGCTAGCTTGCCTTCTCTTCTCGACTAGCAATAGCCTAAATATTTTGCTAAGTAAAATTTCATCAAACACTCTAAAGGAAGCTAAAAAGTTCGCACTGGCAACCACATCCATTGACAAAGGTTTGTCCAATTTAATAAAGTCTATTGGGAAGAATGAGATCTCATTTCAACAAGCCAAAAACAGTTTGTTTGAAATGACTTTGAAGAACAATTTGCAAGAGTGGCTTTTGGGAAGAGTTATTGAAGGATGTAAAAACTCTATCCGTGATCGTCAAGGCCAAGGAATTATCCACTTGTGTGCTATCCTCGGGTATACATGGGCTGTTCGTCCATATTCACAGTCAGGCCTCTCATTAGACTTTCGGGATGCTCGTGGATGGACAGCTCTACACTGGGCTGCATTTCATGGGAGGTACAATTCTTCTTTTTATTGCAGATTGCAGAATAGTTTCTCGGTTGTTAGTGCTTAAGTTGCCTCATTCTCTTTTACTATATAAAAGGTATTTTTTGGCTAACTACTACTACTACTACTACTACTACTACTATACTACTACTACTACTACTACTACTACTACTACTTATTATTATTATTATTATTATATTTTATTTTTAGTACATATTTATTTCCATGTGGCTATAGGGGAGCATATTTTACAAGGTTCACTTTGGACCTCGAAATTCTCCGAGTGGTCCCTGTCCACTTCTGTACCTCTTCAATTTCTCCTTTGTAGGAAGATGGTCTCCTGCACCTTGCCATATGAAGATCGAGATCTTAATTCTTAAGTGGATAAAAATTTGAACAAACATGCGTACTAGGACAGCTTCTACATGTATCCTTGTGCAGGCAGGACTCCATCCACTGTGCAAAGAATGATTCGAACGAAACTCATGATTTGGAAGTCTAATTCCCAAGTCCTTGCTCTTTTTGGAAGAGCGTGTGAAATCTCAATGAAGCGCTTGAAATTTCTTCGAGTGGTTTGAACCACTCCATAAAGAGTTCCTCTGGACCCTTGCATTCTTATTGGAACCGAAGCAATGAGAAGGAAAATGACATGTAGTAAAGTGGAAGAATGCTCTAGTCATTTTTTAATCAATGTTTATCTCGTATATTCTATCAACAACCTGCTCTTCCTCTTCCAAAATGAAGGTCTTCTCTTAGGTCATGTAGTTCCATAAATCTCTGTTATGTCTTTGATGCTCATATTTCACTTATATTGAAATAATATGTTTAATAAGCTTTCCTTTATAATCCTTAAAACTTTATCTTTTACCGGAAACTGGTGTATAGACACCTAATTTTGTTATTTTACTTATCTAGGTTAAGTCTCTATTACATTTTTTTTTGTCTCTTACCAAATATGGACTGATTGGAGATTGTTAATAAAAAATAAATTAAAAATGAAATGGAAGTACCTATAATTACACATGTGCCATGCATGTAGGAAATTTTGTTATGCACGTGAATACTACTCTTTTTACCACATTTTCGTGCACTTTTCTTCTGGAATTCCTGCGTCAGATAAGATGGGTTGCTCCAAGGTAAAGATTGATAAATACTAACAATGTCTTACCCAGCTTATGGTTTTATTTTGATGCATAATCATTGTTTCCATGCACTGCCCTTGAACATATTTTTTTCTTCCACTCAAATGATATGTTTATAAAAGTAATACATGTAGCTATTCCGGATGTTATTTCTATTAAATGCAAAACACATTATAATGACATTCATGAAAGACTGCAGCCAGTTAAAGAATGTGTGCCCACACAGGTCTTTTTGTTCTCTGCCTGCAGTTTTGGTGATGGTAGCTTTCCATTATGGAGTTCTTACATTTGGAGACTTCGTTCTACAGGGAAAAAATGATCGCTGCTCTTTTATCTGCTGGGGCAAATCCTAGCTTAGTTGCAGACCCCACTTCAGAATTCCCTGGTGGATGTACTGCCGCTGATCTTGCCTCTAAAAATGGTTATGATGGCTTGGCAGCTTATCTTGCAGAAAAAGGGTTAACAGAGCACTTAAGACTTATGTCTTTGTCTGGAAATATAAGTGGTTCCGTACAAACAAGCACAACTGAAACAATAAACCCTAGCAACCTTAGCGAGGAGCAACTTTGTCAGAAAGAATCATTGGCAGCATATAGAACGGCTGCTGAAGTAGCATCCAGAATACAGTCTGCATTCAGGGAGAACTCTTATAAGTTACGAACCAAAGCAATTCAAGTTTCCAGTCCAGAGATTGAAGCAAGGAACATAGTTGCTGCAATGAAGATCCAACATGCCTTCCGCAATTTTGAGACCAAAAAGAGGATGATAGCAGCTGCAAGAATCCAATATAAATTCCGTACGTGGAAGATCCGACAAGATTTTCTCAAATTGCGTAGACATGCAATCAAAATTCAAGTAAGCTTGATTTGCTGTTCTATTTACATTTTTTACTGACAGTTATTGCAAAGATTTATCATAGCTACTTGTCATTATATATTTACTTCTCCAAGTACATTGGACTTACGGACTCAGAATGGAGATGATTTGTGATTTCTAGCCAATCTGTTTGTCATTTTAAGATGGCCATGAGTAAAAGCATTTAGTTTTCAAGCTCATGATGACATAGTTGAACTTTTGGTTATATGTCTCTTGAGTAACATTAACCTGGAATGGTATAGGAACTGATCATGAATGACATTCCTAATGGTGAACTGATCAGTGAATGACGTTCCAAATAGTTTCTCGTCTTGAACTTGCGTTGTTGGATTGTCAAATTCAAATGGTTATTGAAGAATTGATCAAGTTAGATGCGACAGTTATCCTGCCTGACCCTCTTAGTCTGCACCAGTTGGTTGATTCAACCAAATCATACTTTTCAGTAGGCAATGTGTGAGACCCTAAGTGGGCGGACCTGAGGTGAGGGTGAGGGTGAGGGTAGAGGCCCCAACAGGCCCAATAGGCCAAGAAGGGTTGGACGAGCTACAAGGGGAATCATAGTCCCATATCGCCTGGGTGCGGGAGGGGGATGTGCTTTAAGTGTGCGAGGTCGCTCTACATGACAACACGCGTTTTAAAGCCGTGCGGGCCGGTTGGTAGCCCAAAGCGGACAATATGGTGTCATGTGGACCGGGTCGTTACAGTTGGTATCAGAGCCTGACCCAGCCGGAAGTATGCCACAGTGTTGGTGGGCCCTCTGGCGACGTGGACGTTGTGCCTGTGTGGCCAACGAGGACGTTGGGCCTTAAGGGGGTGGATTGTGAGACCCTAAGTGGGCGGACCTGAGGTGAGGGTGAGGGTGAGGGTAGAGGGCCCAACAGGCCCAATAGGCCAAGAAGGGTTGGATGAGCTACAAGGGGAATCATAGTCACATATCGCCTGGGTGCAGGAGGGGGATGTGCTTTAAGTGTGCGAGGTCGCTCTACATGACAACACACATTTTAAAGCCGTGCGGGCCGGTTGGTAGCCCAAAGCGGACAATATGGTGTCATGTGGACCGGGTCGTTACACAATGTCAGAAATAATTATGAATCGCGTGCAATTCTGCATAGCTTGGACCTGTTGAACCACATGATTATAGCATTGCAAATGTATTTTGCTTGTCAACAACAGGCACAGAATGATTCAATTTTGTTGTCTATTTTTCTAATATAGGCTGCCTTCCGAGGACATCATGTACGGAGACAGTACCATAAAATTCTCTGGTCTGTCGGAGTGCTTGAGAAGGCAATCTTACGGTGGCGTCTAAAGAGAAAAGGTTTCCGTGGGCTTCAAGTTGAACCAACTCAGGCTGTTGCAATAGAAGAGAAGCATGAAAGTGATGTGGAAGAAGACTTCTTCCGAATCAGCAGGAAGCAAGCTGAAGAGCGGATAGAGAGATCGGTTGTTAAAGTCCAGTCCCTGTTCCGATCTTACCGAGCTCAGCAAGAGTACCGAAGGATGAAAATGGCCTATGATCAGGCCAAGGTGGGTATTTCTCTAATGAAAATTTTGATGTGCAGTTTAATTCCATAAAATCTAATTTTGACTTTCCATTATGCAGTTGGAAGAGCTTCTGGACTCTGATATGGATGGGTGACTGACGCCAGTTTCCCTCCTGATCTTGCCTTGTTCAGATGGTTAGTATTTTTCAATGTACACTTGCAGAAAGTGAATCATTTCAACTAATCTTGTACAGTTTGATCTTCTCACGGAGTTAGTAGGTGAAACGTCACTACTCATCCCTTTTATTTTGGAGGTTGTGAAGGTTTGGGGGTTGATCTTCTTGTACAAAACTAGCTATAAAATGTAATAAATTGTAGGTTTACTTCGAAACTTTTGTACCCGCACTTGAATCTCCCGTAATGGGTTGCTCTTCTTTGAAAAGGAATATTACCACTAATTGTCTGTTAAATATTGCCTTAATGATCTAAAAAATATGCTTGCTTGTTTGATTAGCATAAAGGTATAGGCCGCTTTAGTTTGGAACTCCCAAGAGTTATGACGGACACCTCCAACTAGTTTATATAGTTTGAACGTTACTGACCTAACAAGATATTTAGAGCAGTTGATAGATTATTTATTAACATAACTTAAGACTCCAATTTATGCACGTCGAATAGTTCATACAGGATGGAGATTATATTTTTGACTGACATGAAAGTGACTTAAAAGTCTGTAGTAATCTAGACATGTTCGTAATTGTACAAGTTTCTCTTGCAGGTTTCATACAATATAAGAGCATGCATTGGTAACAGTCTCAGTCCATTCTTCCACAATTTGGAACGTTTGCCTAAAACAACCAGTGAGTAAACTTCTTACTAACCGTCTTCTCCTTGATCGTATCTAAGCTTGGTTTCCACACCTTGCCTGAAAACTGCCTGCACAAGAACTCAGGCCTCTCTTCGAAACTTTCTAGTAGAGGTTCCAATATGCTGCTCGTCTGGGAGTTTTCCATGGAACTCTCTTTACCATGTACCATAATATTGCCTTGTACTGTCATGTCTGTCGTACATATTCGAGCAAACAAAGGAAGAATGCCTGTTGATGATAATAGTTCTTTTGATCTCAAAACAGTGTTAGCTCTAAGAAAAATTTGACGAGCTTCATCAACTGACAAAGTTGTTGTTGCCTTACCTCTGTTCACTGGCAGCATCAAATAGGCTTTCTTCATGTCTAGCTTCACATCAGCAGGCAACGGAGTGAGCTTTTTTCCAGTCAATTGAGGGTGAAACTCAACCACGACCTGTTGTGGGTGCTCTAACATTAGTTCAGCAACTGTTATATGGTGATCAAGCGCATGAATCGATCCATCGGAGAGTACGAGTTTTCCAATGATACCAGGTAGTTTCTGTGAAACTTTGTTCCCCATTGGAAATGGAAACAGTTTTGAGATATCTGACTGCAAATCTCTGAAGAGTTTATAGAGATAGAGACAGAGACAGAGATGGAAGTACTTGAAATTGGATTAGAACATTAGAGGGGTTGCTAGAGTTTGATTAAATACAAAGCTTTTATTATATATTTTATTAGTGTCTGTTATGTGTTAGTTAAACTGTTTCATCTAGATATGAGAGAAAAATTAGGTTTTCAACTATTGAGAAAGTGACATTACGTTAAAACAAATATTTGAAATACTTTAGAGACTACCCGGAAACTGCAGTCATTGCAATATGTGTTGGTAAACTCGCCATGGCGTATGGTTTGGGGAAATACTCGTTTAACGGGCGCTGTCATTGACGTCTTTTTCCCCTAGTAGGTGCACAGAAAATATATTTGAAATGCACATATTCCTCTAATTATATGTTCTTTCTTTGGATGAGATAAACAGAGTTGTGTTAGAAGTTAAAACGGGTTTTAAACGGTTCAGGATCGAATTGCTAACTATGTCGAAATTTTGTTGTTAGGCAAAATGTGTTACATAACGACCAAAACAACCCAGCAGTTCTGATCTGACCAACTTCTCATTTGGTGTCAAAAGACTTTGGTGGATTGCATACATTGTGGACCAGTTTTTTGAACCTCTTCTTACCTAAATAGCAGCCACAACTCACGAGTCAAGAAACCGTTCAACCTATTGTCTCTACATGACCAAAGACAGGTGAGTCATTGGATTCTAAAATTTGGCCAATTTCGTAAAGTATAAATTAGGTCTATACTTTGTTGGAATTTAGAATAAACCAAAATACTATTTTTTTTAAAAGATTAAAAAATCACGAGTCTATGATGGATTTTATCGGAATCAGATGAATTTTGTATGCGCGATTAAAGTAATGTTTGACAAATTATCCAGAAATATCTCTGCATCTCTGAAACACTTAATGACCAACATAACTCTGAGTGTGTATCTATCGATCATCGATCAACCATATATCAATTGCATTTTTGCAAATTTGATATTACAAAAAAAAAAAAAATTGCCTAGTACTTTCCTTCATGAATGGGCTCAAGTTTGGGAGTCCACTGTTTAAAATTTGTCAACCTTTGGCCAGGAAACCTACTATCACCCTCACACTCTAACCTCAACCCAACCTTCTTTTTCCTCTCAGGCTGCTCTTCATCACCACCACCATTCTCATCAGTAGGATAAACCTTAGGCCAAACAGTCATTCCCCTTTTATTATTCTTACAAATCTCCTCAATCACAACCATCTCAGACCCTGTAACCTTCCGATGCACCCGCTCCGCCGGAAACATCAAGTAGACCATCCCACCTTGTAGCTCCTCATCAGCTTTCAATGCCCATAAACACTTAGTCCTCCTTATAGCCTCCAATGCACACACTATAGTTCCAACCTCTTCCATCATCAACTCCCCTGCTTTCACTGGTACCTCTAAGTGTCTTAGCTTCCCATCTTTGTCGAAAAGCTTTGCTTCCTTCTTCACCTTGTTGTTGTTGTTGCCACAAGGTTTGATCAGGATGAAACACACATAGTTGCCCATTGTTTGGTTTGGTTGATCTCATTGTGAGTTTTTTTTGTGTTTATAGTGTAAAGAATTATTGTAGTGTAGTTCTGAGAGGGAGAAAGAAAGTGGAATAGGAGTCAAAATAATAACTTATGTATCGAAATAACACGTGGCGGATGGAGATTAATGAGAATGTTATGTTAAAAACACGAATTTTTGGGGTCGTATTAGGAGGGTCGAGTGGTTGTCATGTTTCTTTCAATGGTCGCAGGAGCTGTATTTACTAACATTAAGCTTATTCTTGTGTGGGGATCCAATGTTGATACCCTTGCACAGGTCAACAATGATACTTGGCCTTATCTGGTTCAAAATAGGTTCAGGTTTTAAGCCATTTGAGACCATAACCCGTCGTGTGGGGTTGTATCGAATTCTAATCGTGTTGCTTGTCATGGCTCGAACTGGCGTGTATTTGACTCTAGGTTGCTAGATTCTGCATCCATCATTTTCGTTAGGTAACACTACTTTTTCACTAGGTTAGTCTCATACTTTATCAGAAAAAAGAAAAAAGAAAAAAGTATGCAACTCAAAAGGCTATCTTATTCAACCTTGTCAAAATGTCGGTTCAAGCGAAGCTCATATGGATTGGAAAATAAGAATATCAGGAAATCGGGTTTTTACAATCAGGGTGATGTGGCATGATTTTGAAAGAATGACGAAATTCTCAAAATGTTTATGTGTATTTCGAAGCTGTAAAAAATCTCCGTTGATTATGCCAGATCATCCTAGTTGCAGAACATAATTGCAAAACCTGATTCCCTAACCTCACCCTTGGAAAATAGTTTGATGGTTTCGAAGACCCGTATCTCAAACTTTGTAAAGTTCCTCATCAGTTATTATTCTTAGTAATGAATGTTCAAAAATTTTAAAGTTATTAATATTTAATAATATATGCCATCGTCTGGGTTCGACTAAGAGGTCTAGTGATACCATTTGCCACTACTGAGTCATCACACATTTGACAATAAAATAGTATTAATAGGTATATTATTAATAATGATGTTAATATGTTAAATATAACTAGAGTGTCGAAGCACACCTAATATTCAGTTTATTGTTATTAATTGCTTAACGTACTAGCAGTGATATTCTTGTAGTGCTTTTGCACTGGGATGAAAACAGGGTGCATTTGCTCTGTTTTTGAAGTGCAAAACAGAGTACAGCTTTGTTTGGTTTGGTTTTACAAAGTGTTTCTAGATTTTTTTTCTAGTCTTGATTGTTTTGGTTTTTTAATATGGGTAAAGTGGTAATGTACTTTCGTTTTGCTTGTAAATTAATTTTTTATAAATAATAAAGATCTGACATCCCATAGCTGTCCCTCTCCACTGGAGGTTTATTTTAAAAAAATTATTGTTAAATTTTTATCCAAAATAATCTAGAATATATAACTCCCATTCCCTATATGAATAGTGAAATGTGCAAGTCTTCAACTCAATTTTTTTTTCCGTTTTGCCCTCTTATGTTCTTAATAATTACATATGAAGCCAATATACCAATGAATAGTGTCAAAGGTATTTTTGTCTTTTAATTAAAAAAACCATTACACATTTTCTTCAACCTAATTTTCGGATTTTGACAATGCCTCCCAACCTTATGATATTTACAAAAACAAATCAAAAGGTAGTAAAAGTGACAAGTGGTGTTTGTGTCATTTTAAATTACACATATGTACCACTTTACCCTTCCAAATTCAGACTATTTACTATAAAAAAAAACTTGTCATTCTAAAATATTGTTAATTATCCTAAGCGCATGACATCATTTATTCTAAGTCCTTAATTATTTGTAAACTATACTTAGGCCCTTAAAATTATAAATAATTATTTCGTTTAGAATTTTGTAATAAAATAAAATAAAATAAAATAAAAGTACTGAATATTCACGCACGTAGAGCGCGTCGACACCCTAGTTATATTTAATTTAAAAGGCCTACGTGTAGTTTATAAATAAATGAGGTTTTTTTAATAATTTATGTTAGAAGTATAAGTATAATTAATTAATGTTTGAGAGTAGACGATGGTTTTGATTATAAAAGTATGAAATGTTAAGGGCAAGATGAGAAATCCAAAAGTTTGATATAATGATCTTTTTTTTTATAACTTACAAATAATTTGAGGGCTTTAAATAAATTATGGCAGTTACTTATATATAATTAATTAATATTTAGATGGATTAGATTTTTATTGTAAATAGTTTGAATTTGAGATGACAAAATTGTAAATAAAATGTAATAGTATTTTTTAAAAGACACGAACACCCTGTCCCTTTTCCCACATTTTGGTTTTTTTTTTTGTAAAAATGATAAAAATAGAAAGGAATTTATGAAATCTGAAAATCAGGTTGAAGACACCTCCACTATTCATTGGAGTGAAGTGTCGTTATATACGCACTAATAGATGTGTAGACCAATTCAATGCTCAAGGGTCTACTAGAAACTTAGCATAATATCCTTTAACTTGTTATATTATATAACTATGAGCAAAAATGCTAGGAAATTAGGTTTCAACAATCGTGTTTTATAACTAGAGTGACGTTGCGTGATCTTAAAATATGATGAAATCTCCAAATATTTGTGTATCTCGAGGTTGTACAAAATCTTCTTTAATGATGTCACATCATCCTGGTTGCAGATCCTAATTGCAAAACTTGATTCCCTAGCCTCACTCAACTATGAAACGTAGAAAAGAAAAATAACTATATTGATAAAATGATGAATTAATCTAAGGGTACGTTTGGTTCGCCATTTTTTTTTATAGAAAATGATTTGTTTCCCTTGTTATGCATATTTTCATATGACATGAAATCAAATAACTGCATAATATCCTTTAACTTGTTATATTATAACTATGAGATGCAGGAAAGAAAGTAAATATATTGATAAAATGATGAATTAATCTAAAGTTCATACATTTATTATGAGAAACTAATTCATAGTTCTGGAATGATTTACAGAATCAAGTAACTATATATAATGCGAAAACGATGTTTACTACCCTCAGCCTCATTAGCTCTATAATTTAATTTAATAGGATATTGGAGAAAACTAAAAATATATATATCAAGTTTCTCCAAGAGAAAATAACAATTATAGTGAAACAACGATGGTTTTGGCACTGCTTGAACCTCCATTTACATTATGTTGGCGCAACTCAAACCCGTAACATTTGGTGCATAAAACCAATGCTCAAACCCCCAACTTTTGGTGCATAAGACCAACGCACTAACCAATTGAGCAATATGACCCAAATTGATTTATAACAACTGAGTTTCGATACCAAAATATCAAATGTAAATATCTCATAAGCAACCAACTGAACTATAAGGCTTGTATCAATTAATTACTCAGAAGTACAAAAATAGAATTTGAATTTAAATAAAATAAATATACCACACTTATTTATTTATTTTATATCAGTTTGTATTATGTAATTTTTGTAATAAAGATTTTTATGCTAGGGGATAGAGAACAGCTCACTATATCCATGAATCTCTAATTCTTAATAGCCAGACTTTCTTTTTAGCCTCCCTGACGCGGATCTGGTGTTAGGGCCTGACTTTTAAGAAAGACTCTCCATAAATAGGATCACATATTGTACACCATATCGAGGATTGTGTTCAATCAAACATACGGATCTGAGTCGATCCATGATAAATTCTACACCATTATTTAACTCACTTGTGTGGGCACTGATTGATGATTTATCATGGACTCCACCTATTAAGAAATTTCTATTACTATAACTCCTCATTCTCAAATGAATAGTAAAAAAATGCTTTCAACTCTAATTTTTCGTTTTAATTTTGCCTTTTCATATTCTTGATAATTACATGTAAAATTGAAGACCAATTAATAGTTTCGGGGGTATTTAAATGAAAAATACTATTACATTTTTTTTTTACACTTTTGCTTTTCTAAATTCAGATTATTTATAATCGGACTCATCCTCTCTATATTCATTAATTACACATAAGCTCCTACATAATTTAATTGAAGTCCTTCAATTATTTATAAATTATAATAAGCTCTTACATATGAAATACCCTATTACACATTTTAAAAAGTACTGAATATTCACGCACGTGGAACGCGTTGACACTTTAGGGTGTGTTTGGTTGGAAAAAATCTTATATAATGTAAATTCATGAGGAGATCCATACATTTTAAACTAAATTGATGTATCACCACACATCCACTATTTGATTTTGTGATCAATGGTGTGAATGAAAGTCTAGTGAATATAAAAATCACATTATTTGGTCCCTCAAGACATGTGATTCTCATGTTCATGATACTTTCATTCCCACTATTAATCACAAAATCAAATGGTGGATGTGGAGTGATTCCTCAAATTAGCCTAAAATAAAGTGGTCCCTCATGAATTCTCAAATTAACCAAATATTATCGGATTCCCTTATCTACGGATAGGTTTGTTTAAGATTTCCCATTAAAAAGACCCGCTTATTGAGAAAGACCATTTTACCTCCAGATCTTTTAATTCACATAAATAATTTTTGTTTATGAAAGAGTGAGGTTAGGAAAATCAAGTTTTGCAATTAGGATAATGTGGTATTGTTAGAAAAGGGTTTTTACAACTTCGAGATAAACATAAACTCTTTAGAGATTTTATCACTCTTTCGAGATCACGCCACATTACCCTAATTGAAAAAACCTAATTTCTTAGCATTTTTGTTTATGCAAGTATAAAAGCATGTCTTTCCCTCTCACCATGTCTGCTCACAACCAAGCAAAGCTTGCCTTTCTCTCTCAACTAGGTATTGTTTCTTCTTATTATGGTCATCAATCGATCTAGTCCTCTGTAGCCAAAACATGCAAACAACAAGTTCTTGCTAGCTAATTCTCTTTGATCATCTAACCATTCTCTCCCTCTCATTTCCATCTTTACTTTTGATTGAATCATTGTGTGATTGTAAATTTATTTATTAGTTTATGCATGTATGCATGTAGGTAGTTTGTTAAATTTGAACAAGTTCTGAGTATGGGTTGGATTGTGGTGAGTTTATAATTTAGTTTTAGCACCAAGGATTATTCAAGTCTCATTTTGTTCAATATTTACTTGTTAGTTTCCTTACATTTTAATTTGTAAATGCTTGTTTGTAGATGAAGTATATATGGTTTATCATATGAGATCTATCTCATTTTAATTATGTATGTTAAGGATAGTTTTTTCAATCTTGCAGGATACTGATGAAATCAGAGTTGTCTTTGTTCTAAGTAAGCATTCAAGCGCGTCATTAGGCCTTGTAAATGGAATATATTTATTTTCATATTTATTTCAAGCTCTACATATTTTTCTATGCTCTTTTCATGTACTTGTCCATTCGGATCGTACAGGTGGTCCAGGCTGTGGAAAGGGTACCCAATGTGAAAATTTAGTTGAACACTTCGTATTTACTCACCACAGACTGTACTGGAGATCTTCTTGGAGCAGAAGTAGATTCTGGTTCTGAAAGAGGGTAAGATGATATTAGGCTATTTTCTATGAGAAATTTGGTTTTCTATTCAGTGATAGCAATGGACTAAGATTATAATTCTAGAAAGTATATTCATGATTGCAGTACCATGATTGAAAATGTGATGGAAGGAGAGCTTGTGCCTGCAGAAGTTATTGTGGAGTTTCTACAACAGGCAATGCAGGAAAGTGGTGATGACAAATTCCTTATTGATAGATTCCCCAGAAGTGAAGATAACCGTGCTGCATTTAAGGATACCTTACATATCCTTACTGTTATGTATGATTTTACATTTTCCTTTCTCGTAAATCAGATGAGTTTTATTTCCTCGTGACCATATTTTAATTGCCTGACAGACTGGAATAGAACCGGAATTCATACTATATTATGATTGTTCAGAGGAGGAGAAGGAGAAGCGGATCTTTGGTAGAAATCAGGTTAGAAAATTGATGAAGTGATATTATGTGCAAGCGCAATTTAATTGCTCTTATGTTTATAAATGAAGGGAAGAGCTGATGATAACATTGTTATGTTAAGGAAGCGGTTTAAGGTTTTCGAGGAAGATAGTCTCCCTGCCGTCGAGTACTATGGAAGGTGCATAAGGTAACCTCATTTTCTCTGTCTCTCTTCTCATTGACCCTAATACTGCCCATGGGAAACTATTGGCAATCAAACCATATTTCAGTTTTTATCTTAAATGAATTTTCAGAACACAATCAAACAAACCGTAATTCATTATGCTTTTTCCTCAGGTTGATGCGGGAAACTCTATCGATGAGGTTTTTGAAGAATTTGAAGCCATATTTTCCTCATGATCTGGGTGCATAGTGTGCTTATCTCCCTCTGTGAGCTCTCCCTTGTTTTTCAGCATTGGATTTAACTTAAATAAAGGCTTAGAGAGCCTAAAACTTTCAGTTGCACCTTTTCTAAATGTGGAGGGAATGGGCGAGGGAAAGAGAGCAAGGGATGGGTGGCCCACTTCCCTCGAGATACGTGTCATCGCTCTCTCAAGGGACACCCATCCCTATTTGTATGTTTTCAAGTTTTTTTTTTTTTTTTTTTTTGAAGAAGAAGAAATAAAGCTCTTTTAAGTTAGGGTTTCCATTGGAAGCCATGGATTGGTTCCTTGTAATATTATTTGGTATTGATCTTCTCTTGTTACTTTTGTGGTAGAAATTCATAAGAAAGGCACTGTTATTCCTGCTCCTGGACAAGTTAAACAAACAGAGCAATATTTCGGGAAAAACAATAATCTCTGTAAATAACAGAACAGACGCTAGTTGCTATCAAATGTATCATGGTTGATCTGCAATGCACATCGAAGAACGGTTGATCTTGGACTTATGAACCAATTAATGAATCGAGGAGATATTAGACTCCAAAATGATATAAAGAAAAAGCTTGAGGTCATCAGAAACCAAGGAATTCAAGTTTCAGAGAAGCATGGGGATCAACCAAGGATGAGTAGTTGATCTGGGTGCATGCTTTTATTCAGGCCAAAATAACACCAAGTACCAACCATCACAATCCAGTGCAGGCTGATCAGTAACTGAGCTTGGAAGTTGGACGCAACCCTTACTTAAAGACTGCAAATCTTCCCAATGGTTAGGTGCACCAAAGTTCAGCTCATAAGAATATTTGAACTCTTTAAGATCAATTTTGAATGGGAAAAAAATCCATAATCTGAGATCATTCTATCTGAAGTTTCTAGCTATATTAACTGTTTTTCAAATAGATAAACAGATCCTTCTCCTACATCCTTTTCCATAGCCTATCCTGTGAAAGTTAAACCATTAAAAGGGATGGCAGGTAGAACCACGATAAGTTGCAAGAAGAAAAAACAACACTAAACAAGGTGGTATCTTGCACGACAACCTACAAAACCAGGCTGAGATTTGCTACATGTTTTACAAAGCTGTAATGATCAAATATCTCCTTAAACTAACAAAGACAAATCTCCTTCAAAGCCAAATTGAAAAAGACATAGTCCCCTGCCCAGGTACTGGCAAGAAAATCCATGCCTCTAGACCTACTTGATATATTGCGAAAGCCACTTGAAACCCTCTCCATAACCCATCTTGCGGACAATGCTGCACATGAAGACCTCAAGTGGGCGGACATTAGAGTCTGCTAGATTCACCTTGCCCTTGCCAGTGGTAAAGTTGACGAGGCCCAAGTGGTAACGGAGCTCATCCTCGGATGCTGCATATGGAATGTCGATCTTATTTCCCAGGATGAGAAATGGAACAGTGGCCAAGGATTCATCTGATAAGAGAGCATCTAGCTCTTTCTTTGACTCTGCAAACCTCTCTTTGTCATATGCATCTACTAGATACACCACTGCATCGACCTGCAACAAAAAGAACCGTAAAAATTGCACTGCTACTTATATATTATGAAGATTATACAAACAAACAGAGTAGTATATCCAGAAAATGTTAATATCTGATAAATAACAGAACAGATGCAACACAGAAGCAATGAGTGCTTCACGGCTTGCAGAACAATTGTAGTTGATCCTGAACACAAGATTTTAGCCACTTTTTTTGTGATTGGCATTGATAATGATTTTATAACTGAGGGGAATTCAACTCCAACACCCTATTTTAGTCATACAGAAGCAGTGATTCAAATGAACTAGGTTATGCTGAAAAAAATATCTTAAACTGAACTTAGTGACATGCACAGTTACAGCACAACCAAATAACATGCTTAGTTCCGAAAGAATAAATAGAAAAACGAGAGAATTGATATCATCGTAACCAAATACTCAATTTACGAAGTATGGATCAGTACCTTGGAGGTCCAAGGAACCCAAAGAAGAGAAGATGAGAGATGAGGGCATCCAGCTAAGATTAACAAGGGTGTCAAAAGCCAGGTTTAGGATCACTCCCAAAACCTACTGGATTCCAAGTCAATCCCAAGATCAGTCCCAAACATCAGAGCTCATATTTCATTTTCCTCCTCTTCATTTAACAACTATGCTCCATATTTATGTATGTATTTATTTTTATTTTTTCTATAGGTGCAAGGGTTATGGCAGTGACATAGCGTAGAGATTCCTCTAATGTTTCTGGTGTAGCCTTGGTTCTCATAAATTAGTTATTGACTTTTGATTGAATGAAATGAGATTGAGAACAAGTTACTCTTGTTTATTTTCCATTTTGTAAACCCTTGGGTTGGAATCAACAATTCTACTGAAGGGCTTAATTGGGGAGAGAAGAAATTGCAGTTCAAACTAACCAAAGACTCAATTGTCCTGTATTTGTGTCATTATAAAGTATAAATGTTTAATCATTCCATTCAATTCATTTTGTTAATTGCATCGCCATCTTCTTATTATTCAAATCCCCTCACCTTCCTCTTTCTCCAAACCTCCATTAGGTCTTGATGATTCCAACAACTGTTCCCAATAGAGCTTCAATCACATATTTTCATTCTAAACCTTGTTCCAGTTTAATTCAATTAATCCTAATACCATCATATATTTAACTTCTTTCCCACGAGCGGTTACCTTGAAACCCAATTTATCTTGTGATTGAACAGTCATGAGAAAACAGACACGAGGAAACTGATTGCAAAAGCAATGTAATGTAATACATACTGTGCAACGGTTTTGCAATGTTAAACTATCAGCTCTAGGAAATCATGAATCCTCCCAGTTAATATCCAACCAGACAAAAGATAGAGAGCAACCTGGCACTTCAAACCTCTGTAGATTCAACCAACCAAATCACCGAAAGCGAGACCAAGCAGTAAGTTCAAAATAAAAATAAACACAAAATACTAAAAATGCCTTAGAAAGGACTGAACAGTGAACATCATCTTTCCGATCAACCATAATCCTACAACTCGTGAAATTTTTTATTTTGAAACAACTGACAGTGAAGAAATCTGAAAAGCGTTTAAGCAGGTAAGTTTCACAATGACAATCATCGCCACATAAACCCTTCCAAACAAATCGACAAGTTGGGAAAAATAAGCAACTAACCACCAAAATTACATTCTACGTTTGGCATCAAACACTACAATTAACAATATGGGCGTGCAATCCTTTCTTATATGATCCTCCACATTCGATATGACATAATAACCATCCAAATTGCCCAATTATAACACGCAGACAACTAAACTGAACACCAAATCAATACGTTTCAGATCTTAATTCATGATCACAACATCTTAAACAACAGAATTTACACATCGGGTTCTCGATGATGCAAGAGTTACCACGATAAAATCAGTAAAATTCAATAAATCACCAAAATTACAAAACAACCCCAACTATAAACCAACAACTCGAGAAACATAAAAATTATACCTTGGCGTAGTAATCCTTCCAGACTCTTCGGGCGATCTGATGCCCGCCCAAATCAAAAGCCTTAAACTTGATCTTCCCAATACTCAATTCTTCAGACGTCGGATACTGTGTTGGCTGATGCTGAACTAATCTCTGCAAACCACACAAAAAAAAAAACTCAAATTCAATCACAAAATCGAACAAAACTCAAAAACATAGATGAGATCCAGACACTACGAAACCTCATCCTTCAACATGTGAAGCAAAGTTGTCTTTCCGGCGTTATCGAGACCCAAGAACAAGATCTTGGCCTCCTTCTGCCAAAGACCGAGCGACGCGAGCACGCCGTAAAACCAATCTACAAGAAACATCGCTTCCAAGTTCGAACTAGAAATTCGAATCGGAACTTATCGATTGATTGAGAGAAATGAACAAAGCGAGCTAGGGTTAAAAATTGGGGGAAATTGTGATTTTATTTTGTTTTTTCGTTTTTTTTTTTTTTTTTTGGAGAATTTAATAGATGGATTGGGTTACCAGATGTACCGGTGGGAATTTACAATGTTTGCCATAATGGGATTGATAGGAAACCGGATTTATCCGGTTGCTTTTTTTAGTGATTTATGTCGTCATTGAGTGAATAGTAACCGTTGATTTTATAACAGACGGTGGAGATTGAATTTTTTTATTTTTTTATTTTATGTAAGAACAAAAATAGTGAAAAAGTCCTCAGAAGCACTTTTGAAGGAGGGAAAACTACTTGATTTGACTTGTGACTGTGCTGGGGTGGGATCCATGAAACAGGTGGGAGTGGGATTATGCCTTAAAATGGGTTTAGATAATTAATGGGTAGATTAGATAGACATAATGAAATGTGCTAATTGGTGACTGGTGAATTAAGTTGAGCATCCACAATTGTGTACATGCATAAAGAGCAAGTAGATAAGTGAAATTCTAAATGTCGAGGGAAAGAGCGAGGAAAAGGAGGTGGCGGGAGGTGAACCGTTCACCCCCCTCGAGATGTTTTTGGCGCGCGCATCTAGAGGGGGGTGAACGGTTCACCCCCCGCCACCTCCTTTTCCTCGCTGGTTTCCTCGCCCTTTCCCTCGACACATAGAATCACTCAGTAGATAATATACTCGTACTTGAGCCATTACGGTTGCTTGGTTGGGTCCAATTGCCTTCCCAATACAAGTTGTTCATGGCCAACTTAGTAGCGGACAATTGGCATGGTGTGTTTTAAATTCTAGTTGGTCGTTGATAGTACTTTGAACTTAGCGAACTTGTATCCTAGTAACGTCAAATTATGATTTGTAATTGATAAAAACTATTTTTCTTTGTACTAGAACTAGCATCTAGTGTTTATCAACAAACTAAGCAAATCAAACGCTTCCTCAAATGGTACTTGTATACTGAGACACGTACTAACTCGAGCGTTGAAATGTCATTATAGCAATAACCTTTATCGTTTAAACTCAATGGATAAGAGGTATAGAAGTCATCATGGGGTTTCTTTTGACGTACAACACTCAAAATAAAAAAAGCACTCCTGGAATTGAATAGATGCTATCACACTACTTGAACTTAGATCAAGTTCTTCTTCCCTCTCATTCTCTTTTTTTTTTTCTCGCGCATCGCAATGGCCTGTATGACGATGAGTTTTTCATTCTCGACAGGCTACGTGAGGGCAAAAAATTTTGACCATCGTGGAGGCACCTGCAAATAAAATACTCACAATCGTGAAGTCAAACCCATCATCGCACACGCTGCTATGAGGGCAAGAAAAAAAAAGAAGAGATGAAGAAGAATAAGAGGGAAAGGGGGGTGATGGTGGTTGTGTGGAAGAAGAAAAAATAGTGGGATGATGTTTGAAGAACTAGGAGAGGGGTAGGAGAAGAAGAAGATGAAGATCGAGCGACGGTGGTTGTGGCTCCTTTATATCTCGCCATCGCCGACTATCTCTCATCGTCCCTTGTAATCGATCGCTCCCTTTCTCGCTACCTCATTTCATGCTGTTGTGATCCTTTAGGAGGGTGAGAGAGAAGAGAGAACTGATGATTTAAATGGGTGGTGTGTTAGCGGGTTAAAAAAAATGGTGGTGCGAGACAATAGAATTTGTGGTGTTAAATAGTAACTGCCTAACCAGAAACATCCGCGAGCCCCAATCCCGCTATATTCCCGCCAAACTTCTCAACCCGGTTACAGTTCCCGCCATTTATCCTTTTCATATGTCCTCCATTTCTCTCGTCTCTCGTCACTGATTCAGGCTTCACCTGCCCTCTCTCTCTCTCGCTCGCTCTCTTCAGCAATTCATCAAACATTTCCATGGCGCCTTCGCGTCGACTCAGCAATGGCCGATCTCCACTCGTAAACCAACAGCGCCAAATCACCTCCTTCTTCACTCCCAACAAAGCCTCCAACCCTAACCCTAGCCCCCCCTCTCCTTCCATCTCTCCCACTCCACCGAAACCAAACCCTAGCTCTGTCACTCCTCATTCCAACAAACCTCTTCTCGTAATCGGCCCTTCCAATTCCTCTCCAAGAAACCCTAGTTCCGTCACTTCCAAGGCGAAAACACCGGAATCTGCGAAGAAGTTGTACGGAAGCGATGCAGTGGGCAAGAAAGTTAGGGTTTATTGGCCTCTGGACAAGAGCTGGTACAATGGATGTGTGAAATCGTTCGATGAGAATTCGGGAAAGCATTTGGTGCATTATGATGATACCGAGGAGGAGATGTTGGAGCTGGAGAAGGAAAAGATTGAGTGGGTGGAAGAGGAGGTGAGGAGCTTTCAGGGGTTGAAGCGGAGGTCGTTTGTTGTGGAGGAGGGTGAGAGTAAGGAGAAGGAGAAGAAGTCTGGGAGGTTGCAGAGGAATTTGGCGTCCGAGAAGGATCCGTTCGGGGAGGAGAAGGTTGAAGAAGGAAGTGGAGGAGATGATGATTTGGAGGATGAGGTTCGGGGAAAGAATGTGGCGAAGAAGGTTGTTGATCATGAGTCGGATGATATGGAGTCAGGGGATGAAGATGAGGAGGATGAGAGTAAGGAGAAGGAGAAGAAGTTTGGGAGGTTGCAGAGGAATTTGGCGGAGGAGGTTGTTGATGAGGAGAAGAAGGATGTGTTCGGGGAGGAGAAGGTGGAAGAAGGAAGTGGAGGAGACAATGATTCGGAGGTTGAGGACTGGGGAAAGAATGTGGCGGAGGAGGTTGTTGATCATCATGAGTCGGATGATACGGAGTTGGAGGATGAAGACGAGGAGGATGAGGTTGTTGGGAACTCGAAAGGGGGTGGTGGCAAGAATTTGGGATCCAGGAAGAGGAGGAATGTTGGTGGGGAGAAGTCGGGGTCTCGGAAGAATAGTAAGATTGGTAGAGGTGTGGAGAAGATTGTGGTTCGGAATTTACGGGTGGGTAGTGGAGTAAAGGATGTCGAACTCGCTGCTATTGCTGAAAGTAAGTGTCTTGCTCAAGATTTATCTCTGGGATTACTAGAAGTAGTAGCATACTTGGAAAAATGTAATCCAAATCATAAAAGGGGAAAAGGATTTGAAATGACTATAAGTTATCCAGGATTTGAAATGACTAAGTTATCCAGCACGCGAGTTAATTATGCAAGATCAAATTGGATTTTGTAGAATCACTACAATGTTAGTTGTTTAGCAGGTCATTGTCTATGAGCATTAGAAAATTTCCTGTCGGGGGGAGGGGAAGAATAAAATGTTTAAAATAGCGGAAAAGGATGTGAAATAGAGTGGTTATCTCACTTATCAAACTAATATATATTGTCAAATGGCATCTAAATCTATATGTTTCTGCTGCAGGAGGACAGTCAGCTAATCTTATTAGCAATAGTTTGACAGGTGATGTTGCTGAACGGGTTGCTATGCGTGAAGCTAATAAGTTACCCTTCCTTGGAGTGTAAGTGCTACCTAAGCTTAAATATTTATTTTATTTCACTCATTTTATCCAAGTATTTAATGCTAGGCAGTTCAGTTTTAGAGCGTAGTTTTATAATGTCTTAGTTATTCAATTTCACTAGAACAAATGATTTACATCTAATAGCACTTCTCACTGTAAAATGAGGACCTTTAAATCCATTGAGTTGTGTCAAGGAATCAAAATTGCTAGCTGTCAACATCTTACTTGCACTCTATTAAATAACCCATTTGTTATAGATACTCATCCAGGATCTACCTAAATGGTTTCCTGATTATGCCATCGAATGATGGATTTTTGCCTTGATTGAACCAACTGGATCACAAGTACCATATGGATCTCGCCACCCTAGTTAATGACCCATAGATTATAATGGAATTTATCTTGGTTCCATTCATCCCAGTTGTTAACTCTGCTACGAGTTTTGTTTTAATTGGTAGAATATCCTTTTTTTCATTTCAAAGTTGATTAATGGGATCTCTTAATTTTGGGTACAGATTTCTGATTTCCATAAGTTTTCAGAAATTACAGCAGGCACACAACAAAAGGGTGTTCAATAATGTGGGAGAAACTTGTTGCTTTACCTAGAACAATGTGCATTTTTATTTATTTACAGAAGGAGATGAAGGGAGGGAGAAACTCACTTTACCTCAATCACATCAATGCATTTGTGAGCTGACTATGGTGATGAATCTATCCACCCATGCATACAATTATCGAAAGAAATATCCTTGTGACCCCGACACAGTATCCTCATAGTGACGTTGATATTAGCGTGTCCATAAAACTTAGATCCTATTTTTGCAAAGAATGAAAAACCACTTTAGCATTTGTGATTATTATAGATAGACACAGTTATAAGCATCGTAGACATACCTATCAAATTTTGAGGCTTACCTATAATAGGAATTTGTTGAAAAATCTCTGGGCCTTACAAATAGTGCAGTTAAAACAATGTTATAATGCCAATATAACTTCGATATAACTCTTAATGGGGGTGTCATTACGTTATGACATTATAATGTTATGGTATCACAGCTCCGATATAACGGTGTTATATAATCGTTAGTGAGATAACATTTTTTTTCCTCTTTTCAAATCACCCATTTCATTTTCGATTGAACGAGAACCCTAGACTTATAGGAAATAAGGACATGAGCTAGCCGATACCAATCGACAGAGAACCAGATCTCGCCGTTTGACAGAGAACGAGAGTAGAATTTACCAGACCTCGCTGTTTTATACGAAGTGTTGCGATCTCATACGAAGGGAAGGTGTTTTTATTAAAAAAAATTGTTTTTGAATTTGATGTTATTAATATAATTTATTTTTTTGACTCTATAATACATTAATACTTTGTGGAAATATTAAAAATATATTTAAAAAGCTATTTCGTTATATACCATTTTATCTCGATATATCTGGTTATAACCTATAGTGCTCTTGGATCGTTATGGGTCTGTTATCCGTTTTAATTGCATAGCTTACAAATAAGCTCTTATGTGGTTACACCTACAACAACATGTTGGATATGCGTACACCTCATGTCGCTTGCACACCTTTAAATATTTTGTGCTTTGCTAAAGTGTGTTACGTAATGAGATATACTGTAGAGAAAATAGCATAACACTGCAATCTATGCAGTTATAACTTCATTATAATAGCGTTATAATGGTTAATGGGTCGAAGCTATTACAATTCAACATTTAGCGTTTGCGTTTAACGTTGGAATATAACGTCAAGATAATAGTCGTTAAGATATAAAACAATCATTTGTATAACGATGTTATACGTAACAAACCTATATAAGGGAAAAAAAACATAACATGATGTTGTTCGATTGACGCAGAGACTGAGAGAGATGACGCAGATAGAAAGATCCTGGGAGAGAGACGATGAAAGAGAGTGACTCACCTGATAATGTTGTTGTTCCAATTGCTTCTCCGATGTGCTGTTGTTGTTGATGGAGTGGGATTTGATTGCTCTAAATTTATTCAGACCAAGTCTACCAATTTTGTTAATAATATCGAGCTAGTTAAGAGTTAAATCACAAACATTAAACACTCAATTAGAACCAATAGGTGTATTGATTACAAATCTCATAACAATCTGTAATCGAGGTGGGTTCAAAATGGTTGGTTGATGCACACAGATGTTCTGAATCAGATTGCATGTTTGTAGTCATGGGGTTTGGTGAAATAACCTTTTCTATTAGATATCCAAGTGGTTGACTTTTACATAAAAAAATTTAAAGAATAGGGAAAAAAATATAAGAAAATCCCAAGTTTCTTGGATAGATCCTCGTATATTGTTACAATGGAAAAATAAAAATATTGTTGAAATCAGATTGTATGCCTCTTGATATAAAAACAAAAAAACAATTAAAAGGAAATTGAGCACTTGTTAGATAAATTGTCTCACCCCAATCTTTCTTTCTTGATCAATGCAACAAACTTTTCATTCTCTTTACTTTAAAGATTTGATTTTTAACTTTTTTTTTCCTTTTTGTTACCCTATTTATTGATTATTTTATTTTTTCTATTGTAGATGCACGACGGAATCATCATCGCGAGGTTCAACTTGTGAAACTCGTGCTAGCGCTATAGTCGCTACATCAAACCCCAGGAAGCCCAATTCCAACGACATGGCATGGGAATGGGGGGAGTGTAGAGATCCCACTAATAGACATATTGTATGGTGCAAAATATGTGGGAAGAAGATCACTGCAGGAATTTCAAGACTTAAAGAGCATCTTGCGTGGAAGAAAGGGAATGTGACACGTTGCAAAGACGTGCCGAATGATGTGAAAATAAATGCATAGAAGCACTAAAAAAAACAAAAAGGAAAAAGCTTGAGAAGTTTAGAATTGCGCAAATTCTTGAGGGTAACACTTTAACAAAAAGGAAAAAGCTTGAGGAGTTTAGAATTGCACAAATTCTTGAGGGTGACACTTTGTTAGGTGGAGAGATTGGAGATAATGATGATTTAAAAGATAAACAAATAATTAGAGGCAATGAAAGTGAAAGTTGTGGTATTTTCATTGGTGGTAGCAAGAAGGGAAATGTTGCTAGTAATGTTAGAGACCCTCTTGATACTATGTTGAAGGTTGACTTGGACAAACTCAAACAATCGAATTTGGATAACAATAACCCTTACAAGGAAAAATTAAAAAAGGATGCTTGGCTAGCTATAGCGGATTGGGCATACAGTGTTGGGTTGCCCTTTAATGCTGTGCGTACACCAAAGTTTCAACATATGATCCACGCCATTGGGCAATATGGAAAAGGTAAATATTTTAAGTTTTTAATATTAAATTACTTGAAAGTTTCTATAAATTAAATAAAATTTATTTTATTGTTTAATTTTTAGGTATGTCAGTACCAAACTATTATAATATGCGAGTGACATTGTTGAGAGATATGTTGAAGGAGACAAAGTTATTTATCAATTCCCTTAGGAAATATTGGGAAATATATGGATGTTCCATAATGTTAGATATTTGGACGGATGGAAAGGGTCGTTGCTTGATCAATTTCCTAGTGAATTGTCCACGAGGGACAATATTTTTGAAGTCAATAGATGCCTCAAAACATGTGAAAGACTCCACGCTTATTGAAGGGATGATGAATGAAGTTATTGAGGATGTAGGGGAGGAGAACATTATTCAGGTGATTTTATAATTGAGTATTCAAATCAAATATTCACTGACTACTATTTGAATTAGTCAAATTCATATGTTCTAATGTTAACAATGTTATTGTTGTAGTTTGTTACCGACAATGATTCTAATTTTAAGGCCGCGGGTGTAGAGCTAGAAAGGCAACATCCAACGCTTTTTTGGACACCTTGTGCCGCTCATTGCATAAATTTGATCCTAGAAGACCTTGGCAACAAGCTGCATAAGATACACAAAGCTTTGTCAGAAGCTAGATCTATGGTGGTGTATATTTATAATCATGGGCAAGTTTTGAGTATGATGAGGAAGTTGATGAATAATAGAGAGTTGCATAGATCTTGTGTAACTAGATTTGCCACCTCATATTATACATTGCAAAGTATCTGGGACAATAGGTGCCATTTGCAAGTGTTGTTTGGTTCAGATCCGTGGAGGAAAAGTTATTTTTCGACCAAACCTGAAGGGAAGAGGATAGAGAATTTAGTGGCACAAAATGAATTTTGGGATAATGTTCATTTTGCTTGCAAGGTACTCGCTCCATTAGTAGATGTGTTACGATTAGTGAGTGCAGAGGATAAGCCTTGTATGGGTTATATCTACGAGGCCATGGACAGAGCAAAGGAGCAAATAGAAAAGAACATTGGCGCAAATGATAAAGTTGTCACAGTAATTTGGAGCATTATCGACCAGAGGTGGAATGACCAATTACATCATCCATTGCATGCAGGTATTAAAGCCTATACTTAAGATTCAATCATTTCTTTATTTTTGAAGTTTAAGATAATGAACTCATATCTTATTTTTGTGTCTAGCTGCCTATTACCTGAACCCCTCCATATTTTACAAGCAAAATCTAACTCAAATCGAGGGGAATAAAGATATTAAAATGGGACTCCTTACAAGTATTGATAGGCTTGTACCTAATAAAGCAGATAATGATCAACTTAAACTTGACTTGAGGATGTATACCGATGAAATGGGGCAATTTGGGACTCCATCGGCCAAACGAAGAAGAGATAAATTCACTCCTGGTAAGTATAGATAATTTAGACTTGTAAATTAGAGTATTGTTTCAGCAAACTATTATTTCTTACTTATACATTTTATTAATCATATTTAATAGTCAACTGGTGGTGGTTTTATGGGTTTGAAGTTCCTGCCCTCGAAAAGTTTGCAACAAGGGTTTTATCTCTCACTTGTAGCGCGTCACCATGTGAGCGCAGTTGGAGTACATTTGATCATGTAAGTAATTATTATTAATAGATCACAATTGCTATTTGTAATTTACAATTATTTTAATTATTTGTTGAATAATATATATTAATTATTATCTTTCATCAGTTGTATTCCAAAAAGAGGAATTGTCTATTGCAAACAAAGTTGAATGATCTTGCTTTTGTTCAATACAATAAGAAGTTGGAACAAAGAATGAACGAAAGGATTGCAAACATAAAATTTGAAGCTCATGATCCCATTGTGTTGAGGGAGGTTGATGAAAATGATGATTGGCTCATTCCTACTGACAAAGAGCTAGAAGATTTTGTGAGGGAAGGTGATGATCTTACTTGGACACAAGTAAGAAATGCAAGGGGGCCCACTGATCTCATGCCAAATACAAGGAATCGGATGTGGCAATCAAGTACAAATACTTTGTATTCACTTCTTAACAAAAACGAGGATGAACTTGTAGAAGATGTTGATATTGAAGTTCCTTGATCCCCAGGTACACTTCATATCCCTAATGGATAATAAAATAAAAATAGTGATTGTCAGGATAACTATGACAGGTTTACAACCGCACTTCTATTCGACATGATGGTTGTTCGATAATGATCAAATGTGAACCAATGTTGTGATATTCTTTCTCTATATTTGTTTCTGGCCTCCCAGTCGATCATTTCTAGCATATATATTATCTGAATGGACTTGGTACTAGACGAAAATCAGTGGATATGATTCTAATTCTGTTGTGCTTGAACTATTGCTTGTAGGTATCTCTGTGCCATATGGCATGCCAAGTTGGAAAAGGAGACAGATGTGGAAGAAGTTACATTTTTGTACAGACTGACACCTTGTGCATGTCCTAAAAGTTATGGTGTCAATGTTGCATGATTGGCTGGTATGTGTATGCCTCCTTGTTCCTTCAGTTACAGATTTATCTATTTTAGAGAAAGAACAGTGAGTTAGTGGGATATGTGCTAAATTGGCTGTTGGGTTGTCATCACCTTGATTATGCCTTCCATTTGGCATCTCAACAATTTATCTCATATCAAAATCTAAGCATTTGATGGGGGGTTCATTAACCAGCTCAAACTAGTGCCTGTTGGTATAATACTACTTTTGATTAAGAAATCCCCAAGATAAAGTATGATTATTGTTATGATGAAGAAAATTTGTGTTAATAAAGTTTATAAGACTGGGGTATCTCTAACCTAAAGCAAACCTGCTAATCTTCAATCTAGATCTTTTGATTGTTATACCACTTCAATGGACCATCATCTTATTAATCGGAACTCTTTCTATAACTCCATGGAAGGGATTATCCAGATGTGACCATATCATATGCCTGGCCTAACGTTTGACTTTTTCTTTTTATATTAAAAGTTGGAATATGAAAACAACCAATTTGTCTGCTCGAGTTATAGTTTGTATCCTACAAGTTACTTGATAATACAATATGCTTGACTAGCTTCCATGCACCATAATGGAACTCTGTTTAACTAAAACTAAAATCTCAGGATTCCCCCAACTCAGTACTTCAAAAAGCTGCAGCCAAGTCGAGACAGTTTGAGGCAGTGTATGGTAAAAACAGGCAAGGGTCCAAAGAGCTTTCTGGTCACTGTTGGGATGAAAACTTTTCAACGCTTTTGCAAGGTTTGTCTCGTGTCATTGCGATCCAAAGTTGTCTTCAGCTCATGATAGAAATGGTGTTGATTTGCTACCTGACATTCATCAAAGAGCTAGATTGCTTCTGCAGGGAAGTTGATTTATGTTGTCAATTTCGTCTTTGGGTAATTTATCATAAATCGCCAATTAGCTTTGAGGGTCTGCAGTCATTGGAACCTCTCTATGATACTAGGAACACCTTTTGCAAGCAAGAAGTATACATGGTAGCAAAGCTGATACTTATTTTGCCATGGAGAGTGGTTTCACATTCAGACTGTTTCATACTGATCAAGGTACCATTTGGCATTTGAAGGGAGATGTGGAATACATAATATGCAAAGATATACAAGTTCAGTCTAGGCTTGTTTGATTGCCATAGTGTTTGGTTATGTTGTGTAGTCAGTTAAAACAGGTGCCTGTGTGCTGTTGTATGTGAAGCTGGGAATCATTTGAATTTTTATTATCGGTACTAATGTGTTTGCAGTAGCACTTTCATTTTGATCAAATTCTGAGTTTGATATAGCAGCTATATGGTTCAAGTTTTACTTTTCTCAACAGCTTATGTAAGATCTACTTAGGTTTGAATGACTTTGACTCCATGAGACTGTGGCCTTGTAGAAATGTGCTTTCCTGGAGATCTATGATGCTGATCTGAGACCTTGTAACTCAAGTATTTAATACATGTTAGATGTTGCCCCAACTCATCGCAGCATAAATTTGACTTACATGTGGTCCGTGAGATGAGTGAACAGGCAGTCACCTTAAATTGTTTCTTACCAAACTAGGAACACAAATTTTACAGATTACTTGGTAAATATGCGGCCACCATACTTGGTAAATATGCAGCCACCATACTGTAACTAATATTTGTCGATACATGTTCCAGAAGTCTTAAATCAGATGAACCAATCGCTTATTGTTCAATTAGCCTTTCATTGTTTCTTCTCTAAAGACAAGATCACTAAAGCAATTCCTTTATCTAACTTCCTAAACTACCTTCCACCTATGCTTTTTTAAGCAGCACTTTCTACCTCCTATAGCTCATCATGTGCATCATCCGCCTTCTTTTCACCAGATTCATCACCCTCTGTATCATCGTCCTCATCATCATTGTCCTCCTGATAAAAATGCAAAATGATTACTAACAAAGACAAAACAATCGAAGTCACATTATTGGGATAAGTTTGTATTCGCGAGCTCACCTCAGAATCAGCTGGGTCATCCTTCTTTTCCTGCAAAAAGAATGACAAGTCAGAATTTACAATCGGGGAAATACCAATACATACATCCTTCTAAGTGCCTACTACACGTCTATTCGTAATTGCTCTCATCTACCAAAGCATTTTACATTGGCCTAGTTTGCGAATGAAACATACAAACAACAAAGATAGAGTCTTATCATCAAGATAAAGAAAATGACCGTAATTAGAGATTTTTGTATTAAAAAAAAAAAAACCAACCTCTTCTTCTTTCTTCTTCTCTGCCTCTTCAAAAGCCTCTTTCTCCGCCTGCAAATACCATGGAACCATGATTACAAAATAAAACTGGCATTGAGAACAAACATATAAAATTCAAAAGGTAGAAAGCCTCTTACATCTTTTTGTTTGCCCCATGTTTCTTCAACTAACTTCTTAGCATAATCCGGATCATCACAAATCAATACATTGTCAAACAAGGTTCCTGATTTTACCTGGACGATGCAGATATATTAAAGATTAGCTTGTTTACCGTATGTGTATACACATCTATATGTAAAGTGAGTATCAATACACACCTGCCACAACTCAATGCCAACATATCTCAGATTAGGGTAAACATATAGATCAGGGTCATCCTTGAAATCTGAAATATGTAAGAAATCTAAAATGTTACTAAAATGAAACTGGTTAAACACTTCAGTGTCATATTCTATCAAACATCAGAAATAACCTGGGTTATCGATCTTAGAAGCCTTCCACTTCCCCTTGAAGTTAGGGTTCTTAATTTTCTGCCAATGAAAAAAAGGCCATTAACAAACATGTATATCCTAATAACCAGTTACATATTAGGAATTAGAGAACTGTGAAAACCTTTGGCTCCCATGGTCCCTTGTACTCAGGGTTTGCGATGATTGGAGCAGACCATTCACCATCTTCTTCTTCATCCCAGTCCTCTGGCTATATTGGTAAACAATGTCCTTTAGTATAAGATAACTAATACTGAATATGCAGATTACATAGCAAGATTTTGTCAATCAAATACCTTTTTGGCATCAGGATCGGGGATCTCACTTGGAATATCATCATAACCCTTTAAACAAAGAATAAATGTTAGTAAAATGGTAAAAATAGAAGGAATGTTAGTAAAGTGGTAAAATAAATGATAAGTCAAAACTGAGAATTGCATATTCTTTCTATGTCACACAGTTGAAACCAAATACCAAACCATAAAATGTAATTGGATTTATACCTCTGGCTTCTTATCCTCGGGGTCAGGAATGAACTCCTTGTCATCCCAATCTTCAGGCTGTGGATTAACATAGATGTTATTGACAGAATGCAAATTTCGTCTAAAAGAAGTTCATCAAAGTTCATTTACCAAAAACAACAATTAGAGGGCTAACCTTCTTGGCTTCAGGATCTTTGATTTTCCTTGGAGGGAGAATACTCCAATCAGTATACAAACTTCCTGATTGTTTCTCCTCGTTGTCAATAAGAATGCTATATGTAGCATCCGGACGAAGGATGAATGTATACACATGAGTCAGCTGGTCAGTCTCACAAGGAACTTCTTTCTTGATCAAATGGTTTGTCCCATTGTATGTAAGAATTGCATGGACCTTCTTGGTGCTGTACCCACAGATATCTGGTCCAAACATGATGCTGCAATACACAATATACTTACCATGTTAAACAGTCATGTTAGCTAAACAATGCATCATTTGAACAAAATAATACTATTTACCTATAGGGAGTCTCGCCTCCAAAGCTCTTTTGATCAACCTCACCACTGAGCAGTTTCATATAACCACCACCACAGTCAAGCTTTTGCTCGTGTTTAACAGAGAACTGAAAAACCAGCGTCTTTCCCTTGTTGCTGAATTCAGGGAACTCGGCTGAAATTGCATAGAATCTCAAGTCTTCACTGGTTTGAATACCTGCATCAAGAAATCAAACTTATTACCCAACTCCCAAACACAATGAGATGAAACTAAATACTAAATTCAATGGACAATAGCAATATGAGACTTGAAAAAGGATGAAATTTATCTATACCTTTGTCATTAGCATCTCCATTCCATTTGCCAGAAGTGTGGTTCCATTCACCAGCAGTATTCTCATCTTTCTTCCAATCAGATTTCACCCATCGGTTCTCCCATCCATCTAGCATATACATTCATAAACAGAGACATTAATCATCCCACGTACAGCACAACAACATAGCATAAATATCCAAAAGAAAGGGCTACATAATAATCAGAACAAAAACTCAAAGACGACCGCAAACTTATCTAATTATAGGATTTTCAGATGCAAACTCAATTTTACATCCGTAATTGCTAAATTTACCACAAGAAAATGAAAATTAACTACTGATCAACACAATATGCAATCAGTTAATCATCATTTCATTTCAAACAACAATTTAAGCATCACTTTGCCTCAAATCAATGACTTAATCAAACAAAATCTTTGATCGATTTCAACTACTCTACAACAACTACAATCTTCTCTCCAACTTTCAATTATTCGATCATCAATCAGCAAAACAAAACACTGTAATCTAACAGAGAAAGATCAAACATAACCAAGATTCGACCAATGCGGAACCAAATCGAAACCCTAATAAGTTCATAAAAAATAGACTGAAATGGGGAAAGAACAAAGAAAACAAAAGCGAACGATTGATTACCTTCGAAGCGTTCTTCGAAAAACACCTTCGCTGAAGCGATCGCGAAGAGCGAAAGAAGGACGAGAAGGAGAAAACTAGGGTTTCGTCGTCTCGTAATCTCCATTGCTGTCGAGAGAGAAGAGTGAAGTCTACAAAGCAAATGAGGCACATATAGTGAGAACTCGAGCTAATATGGCATGAAAGTTCAATTTGGTGATGTTGTGATACAGAGTGAAGGTTAAGTGAGTTGCTTCGATTGTGGAAGGGCCGTGGATTTTGGGATACTTTGTAGTGGGTTGGGGATGGTTTTGGTAAGTTGTTGATGGTTTTGGTGACAACAAGAGTTGACCAATGAGATACGAGTACTGTGTCATTTATTTCGTTACTCGCCAATCAATTGTTGCCAAGTGGATTTTTATATTTTGGCCCAAAATTATATGTCAATTATCGGTGATTCTAGAATATTTGGAAAATCATTTATACCACGATTGAATAAATACAAATTCTCTCTTGAGTTTTAAAATTACATTTATGACCTTGCTTTTAAAACTTAGTTACATTTTCTATCCTAACTTTTTATAATGCCAACTTTTTTCATATTAGATAATCAAAATTTCATCAAAAAAACATAATATATATATATAATCAATATCACATTTCCCCTCAACAAATTAGATGAAATTGTATTACTATCTTAACCCTAACATATTATTTATAATTAGAGATTGTCCCAATGTGAGTTTTTTTTATTTACATTTTTGTGAATCTTATTTGAATTGTCAAGCGAAACCTAAACAAGCAACGAATAAGCGTACTGCCACGGAAGTCTTTGCTTGTTCTTTGAGTCGTGTCTTGCAGCATGTTTGAGTGATTTTTGTACCCAGTATACAATCCCGACCTTGTCTGCTTAGGTAAGGATTGTGCAAGTTCTGACACTCGACTTCCATAAACCTAACTTTCAGCGTCTCGTGGTGCCCTACGGCGAATATGAGCGTTCTTTGTTGTTAATGTTTATTCAGCAAATAACACCAGAACACCATTGGTTCAATTTTTTATCCGGTGCAATGATTGTTGGTTCAAATCACCTATGGGTTGCAACCCATAACACCAACGAACGGAGTTTCTGACTGAATAACTTGTTAGATGACAAATCAATCTATCACTAGTCTCATTCAACCCCAAAGTGGAGTTCACAAGCCAACCCCTACTTCAAAAGGTTGTAACAAATTAACGATACGAGGCAATGAAGGCGTTGCTAATGTTGGCTATATATGTGTTTTGGCACGTTTGGGAATCTCACTTGGCATTATGTAGATCAAGCCGGTGACCATGATTTATGTGATGCTGTGTACAATGGATTCTTCAGCGCAGTTTACGGTAATGGAAGCGTTTTTAAATGCGACTTAACTATGTTATGTAGATGATCATCATGATTTTGGTGACAACACATATAGACCAATGAGAAATAATAATTGCATGATTGGTTTGGTGAGAGGCCAATCAGGTGTTACCAAGTGGATTACAATATTTTGGCACAAAATTATACTTCAATTCTAGGTGGGTTCTATATGATTGGGATAGGGTTATGCGCAACAACATTGAATTATTTTGCATAAGTTTAGGTTCTAGGTGGTTCAAAAAACAGGACAACGTAAATCATGTCCAGATATATTTGAGTCGTCCGTAGCCACCACCTAGTACATATTAGCCAAAATCTCATTTAAGAACCTACTCAGTGACGGAGCCAGAATTTTTGTCGAGGAGGGGCGGAGTGATGTCATAATTAATTAAATATAATATAAAAATTAGTTATTTTAACATGAATTTTTTTTTTAGTCCGAAATTCTTCCTGGCTTAAAAAAACCAGCGAGGTTGCTGTCTGGGGAGGCAAAAATACACTTTTGCCCCAAAAAGGTTTTTAAATAGGGGGGCAAAAGTGTATTTTTACCCCAGGCAGCAAACCAAACAGGGGGATCCAGGCCCTGTAGAATTACTACTATATTCATTGATTACTACTATAGTAAAAATTGGAGTACAACAAAGACAGTCATTGAAGATGATTACTATTATATTCATTGAAGATGATTACTACTTATAAGCTCCTCCATCACGTCTATTTCCAATTGCTCTAATCTACCAAAGCATTTTACATTGGCCTAATTAGTGAATGAAATATAAAAGCAACAAAAACAGGGTCTTATCATCAAGATAAAGATAATGAGAGTAATTAGAGATTTTTTTTATATGATTTCAAGATATATAAAAAATAAAAAAAAATAAAAAAAACTCTTCTTATTTTTTTTTCTCAGCCTCCTCAAAAGCCTCTTTGTCCGTCTGCAAATACCAATAAACCATGATTAAAAAATAAAACTGGTAGTAAGTTTCTTACATTTTTTTTGTTTGCCCCATGTTTCTTCATCTAGGTTCTTAACATCCGGATCATCACAAATCAATACATTGTCAAACAAGGTTCCTGATTTTACCTGGGGGAAAAAAAGAAGAAGATTTCACTAGTAAGATACAGATATGTTAAAGGTTAGCATGTTTTACCGTATGTGTATACACATTTATATGTAAAATAAGTATCAAGACACACCTGCCACACCTCTATTAATTTTTTGTTATTTCAAACTAGTAACCCCTAGTTAGCATGAAGATAGTAATCCCCTTAGTCAGCTTGAAAATTTTACGACTTTTATTGTAATATACATATCTAACTACTAAATTTGATCCATATTTGCGTTTTACTTGAATGCGGAATAATCACCGTGTCATTCATCGAATATTATAAAGTCTTATATTATAGTTAAGCGAAATTCTAAATGTCGAGGGAAAGAGCGAGGAAACCAGCGAGGAAAAGGAGGTGGCGGGGGGTGAACCGTTCACCCCCCTCGAGATGTGTGCCCATTTTTTTGGCGCGCGCATTTCGAGGGAGGTGAACGGTTCACCCCCCGCCACCTCCTTTTCCTCGCTGGTTTCCTCGCCCTTTCCCTCGACACATAGAATCACTCTATAGTTAATTGTGACACAATCCATGAGTTTCTGTTACCACTCATTTGTATCCGAAGTGCAATGCACAAGCCGACCCTACTTCCAAAGGTTATGGTGAATAAGCAATACGAAGCGATGAAAAAATTTGTATGATGGATACAAATAAGAACATATATTAGCCTCAACAAAGCAAACATATCATTATAAAGAAAAAAATATTTACAATATTTTTCTTTATTACGTCATGGAGCTATTCAAAATTAACAACACTGTCACAATCAAAATTGTAAATATAAACTTCAAAAAAAAATTATAACGTTCAAAATAGGATTCAAAATGGTGCAATAACTATTGTTTTAATTATTGCAAAATTTATTCTCGACAATATCTAAAATTATTGCAAAATTCTTTTTCACAAAAAATCTTGTATAAATCCTTTTATTAATCTATCAATTAAAATAAATTGTCTAATTTACTCGATAATTAATTAATTAACTAATCGTCTTTATGGTGATTTTAAAATATATAGGGTTTACAAATACGACTTATCTTCTATTTACATCACGTCATATATCAATCAAATGACCGTCTTTATAAACTAGGGTGATTCGCAAATATTTATTAACTTATATTCTACACAACATTAAAGATGGTTGGAGGACGCCCCAATAAGTGGCAAAATAACCGCAACGAGGCAATAAAGTCACATTTGAAGCATCAAATTACCCACTTATTGAAAAAACGTCGGCAGATATGAAAGTTTGCGAATGCGGCAAATTGGGTGGTCAGATCATCTCTTCATAAATAAACTAAAATAAAAACTAAACTAGAAACAAACGAAAAAACGTTATTTCTTTATGAAGAAACAATACACATATATCATTTTTTTTCTTTAATTTGCTTAATAATGATTACAAATTTTATTTAATCATTGTTTGTGTATGCAAATGTGCATACCAAACAATACACGAGCTATCTTTACATGAGTAAACAATATAATAAACAATACTGATTAATACACAAGCTATCATCTTAGTATGATGATGATATACTAAACAATACACGAGCTATAATGTAGAATGAAGATGTGATTACAATACATGAGCTATCTTTCATCTTAGGGTGTGTTTGGTTGCATGGAATTCTATGTCATGGTAATTCATGAGGGGACCACTATATTTTAGGCTAAATTGATATATCATTGAACTTCCATTCCCACCATTGATCACAAAATCAAATGGTGGATGTGGAGTAATCTATCAATTTAGCCTAAAATATAGTGGCCCCCTCATGAATTCTCATGATATAGGATTTCATGCAACCAAACACACCCTTAATTTTTCCTAATCTAATTATATGCATGCATAGTGTGCGATTGAAGTTTAGCATATAAAACTCCCGCAATTAACAAGTACGGAGTTACATTATACACACCATATTTAATTTTCAAATACCAAAAATTTTTTCACACAAACAAAAAAAAATCTTCCATATTGTCTGATATGGTTTCATTACATTTGAAATAAATTTGTGTGCTTTCTTAAGTCAGATTTTAAACATACGTCATATTTTTAATGTTGGTGACTGAAAACAAATAATAAGATATTGTTGTCTGCTTATCAAATACGACATAGAACTTTAAATGTCATAGTTGTCAGCTTCTATTCTGACTCCTCAAAAAAAAAACCCAAATGTCATGAATTATAAATCGATAACGACTTTGTTTCAAGTATCAAATAAATGAAAAAACAAAAAAAAAACAATTAATAGATTGCAGTATGTACTTGTCACAAATTACATTTAAGTTAAGAAAATAATTTGATCAATCAAATTGGGCAAACTAAGCCCAGTCAAACCTATTTATCGAATAATGGAAAACCAAAACCACATTTACCCATTTTGCTTAAGGCAAGGACTTTGTAACACTATGGGTTCTATTGTTTCACACCATATTTCTTTTTCACGCCACCAATAAAAAAACACTCGTTCTTCTTATTCTCCTCTCTTCCTCCAGTCTCCATCATTTTCCATCAAACATCGTCACCACCGCGCCATACCCCATCAACACCGACCACCTTTTTTTTTTTTTTTTTTTCTTGTCTCTTGCGATGGCGATGGAGAAAAAAAAACAGAGAATAAGACCAAAAAAAAAAGTGGATGAGGAGAAATAGAGAATGAGAATAAAAAATGAAGAGATAAAATGGGTGGTGGCTGGTGATTATGGGGCGTGGCGTGGTGGTGGGGTCGTCAGTGAGGTGGTGGTGTTTGATGGATAAGAGATGAACAGAAAGGGAGGGAGGACAAAGGAAAAAGAATAAGAGTGTTTGAGTTAGAGTTTATTTATTTATTTTTATTTTAATGGCGGTACAATAAAACCTGTGGTGTTAAAAAGTCGCTACCTTTGCTTAAAAGGAACAACAAAAACACAAGTTATCTAAAGAAATCTGATGCAGTTGATTGTCGCTCTCTATTTGACCTTGACCTGCACAAAAAAAAATGTAAGCCATAGACCACCATTGTGGTGGTGATGACACTCCAATGCTAAAGTCAGACAAGTCTCTGAGGAAGGCTTAAAGTTGTAAACAGGTAATTTGTAGCGTGCCTTTATTCACCAACCTCCTGTCTTATTTATAGCGTTGGAGTCCTGGTTCAGCCAGGCCATCGGTGGCGTAGTATAGGGAAAGAGATTTTCCTAGAGATCACTATCTAATTAGTAGTTGTCTTGTTGATGAAAGTTTCTTTGTTAGACTTGTGTTACTGAATACGCGAGAGATAGTTCATCGTTGGAGTGTTGTCCATACGTGAAAGTTTCCACGTACGACATATACTATAATATTTTCTTCATAGTTGGAGACAAAGTATTGTTGGCTTGCTCGTCGGAAACTAATACCCGAGATACTTTGCCTCAATAGGTCTTACGGGTATTGGGGATGGTTGTGAGACGCATGGACATGACATAATAATTCGGGTTTGTCTGGTGGATTGCACTTCGCAGGCTTGATGGCGTTTGGGCAGAATTAGTGCTAGACTGATGTTTGGGCTTTTTATTCCTACATATCATCATGACCATGTACGATGTAGGTGAAATGATGTTTCAGTGTATCATCAGCTGCTCCCCCCTCGAGTTAGTGGGCCACCTAGTCGGTCTACTAAGTCACTTATCGAAAATATATGTTGCTCATGATGATTGAGTCTGAACCGTTACTTGAGCGACACGTTTCATTAATTAAGCGTGCGTCGGTTTAGTGGAAAAAAATGGGAAATCAATCTCCATTTAGATCTCCCCATTTGTAGAGATTGGCTATTTCACACGGACGACATCGAACTGATGCAGTCGATTTTCGCTCACTGGTTGACTTTGACATGCACAAGGAATGTACATGAGCCACTAACTACTGTTGTGGTGGCCGATGACACTCCGATGCTAAAGTCAGACAAGGTTATGAGGAAGGCTTAAAACTGTAAACATAGAATTTGCAACATACATTTATTCACCAACCTCCTGTCTTATTTATACTGCTGGAGTCTTGGTTCGGCCAAGCCATCGGTGGCGTAGTTTAGGAAAAAATATATTCCTGAAGATCCTTATCCAATTAGGAGTCGTCTTGTGGATAAAAGTTCTCCTATTAGACATGTGCTCCTAGATATGCGGGAGGTAGTTCCCCATTGGAGTGTTGTCCATACATGAAAGTTTATGCATACGACGTATACTTTAGTATTTGTTTCCTAGATGGAGACAAAGTACCGTTGGCTTGCCCGTCTGAGGATGATCCCCTAGATACTTGCCTCAATAGGTCTTACGGGTATTGGGGATGACTATAAGACGTATGGGCTTAGTGAGACACAGTAATTCAGGTTCGTTTGGTAAATTGCACTTTGCAGGGCTTGACGTCATTTGGGCCGGATCAGTGCTAGACTGATGCTAGGGCTTGTTATTTCTAAATATTATCACGACACACGTATGGTGTAGATGAAATGATGTTTTGGTGTATCATCAAAATCAAAAGTAAGTTTTTGGGTTATTCGAATTACCTCAAACACTCTTATCTTCTTATTCACTTCCTCCATTTTTTGCTTTTTGCTTCCCTTTTATTTTCTCTCACACCCTCTCTGTTCATGGGTGTTGTTAGGGGTGGGCACGGGACGGGATGAGACGAGATATACCCATCCCTATCCCATCCTGTTCATACGGGATCGGGACGGGATGGGATGGGAAAAACCTCATCCCGACCTCGTCCCATCCCAAACGGGTTTGGGACGGGACGAGATCAGCGGCATTCGAAAAATTTGAAGCAACATCCAAAAAATTTGAAGCAACATTTGCCAAAAATTTTGAAGCAATATATACCTGTAAATTTCATACTCTTAAGTTCTTATAGCAATCACTTTATGCTGTGATCCTTCGCCTTTTTTTCTGAATATATTGTCTTATGTCAAAATTTCACTTCAATTGCTAGGGACCTCATCTACTTGCTCCAACTGGTAGTGACCTTCAACGATATGGGAAGTTGGGCACTGTTTTTGCAGGTTATCACTATGATCTCAACTTCCTAACAATCCACGGTAGAAGCAGATTCCCTGGTATGAACATTTGGTTGAGAAATGGGAGGAAGGTAGAAGTGAAGGTTCCCGTCGGCTGTCTCCTTATTCAGACAGGAAAGCTAGTAAATTGAAACGAGTAAGAAGTGGTCGTTAGTGTTTAGTCGCAAATATTGTATGCTAATATAGTTGTCATCTGAGGGTGGAATGATACTCGAGAAGATTTGAGAAACTAAAAGATCATCTCATGGGCTTGGATGAAAGAATATAACACAATTAATATGTGCATGTGTTAGTTATAAAATAACACGTACACATTTAATTAGTGTGTGCATCAATAAAAATCTTTGTATGTTAATAGAAAAATCTCATTCGGGCATTGATAAAACCCGATGGTCGTAAGTCATAAGCATGTTCTAACCTCATTTCTATCTAGGTGTATACTTCTTTTGCATGGTTTTTCCTTCAATCTCTCATTCGTCAATATATCTTTTGGCCTTCCCCCTTCTTCACGGGGTTTAAATTTACACAAACTATTCACTCTCAGCCAAATCCTTGCCACAGATGATGTACTTGTTAAAGTTGTTTCATTTGATCTTCAGTCTCTAGTTGAGAGAGTGAGTGAGAACTGTGAGATATTCATGGAGATGTGTGAGATATTCATGAAGATGCTAAAAAATTAAATATGTTATATACATCAGTATATTTGTATGGGCATCCACAATTTTAAAATAAATAAATAAATAAAAATATTAATAATTAATATTAATAAATTAGTTCGGGACGGGACGGGATTATCGGGATTGAAAATCTTCATCCCATCCCATCCCATTCTAGATCGGGACGGGACGGGATCAGGATGAAATTATTCAATCCCATTAAGACCCGGAAAAATCGGGATGGGACGGGAACGAGATCGCGGGATGGGATGCCCACCCCTAGGTGTTGTTGATTTGGGGGATTTTAAAGTTGGAAAGATAGAAAAATATTAAAAAAAAAAACATCAACACTACACAATACACGAAAGGTAACAAATTCTACATCTCCGATGATGAAAGACAATAAACTTTTCATACATAGATTTTGTACGACCATTCATGCGGACACCACACCTCCCCTTTTGCTCTCCCACTATAACTATCAATTTTTTTTTTACCCATACTATAAATATTACCATTATCTTGATTTTGCATTTTATGTCTATGACCAAACGGTTAATCATTTCGATTACAACTGAATCACTATTAGCTATGAACATCGCTATTCTTTTGTACAACATTAAGATATTCACGTACTCTCAAGACAATGCTATTATTTTCTACAACAACATTACCATTGCTTTATTTCCCAATGTCCCTCTTCTTTGGTAGTACCAACTTTGTTTGGCCTTGGGATAAAGAGGATATCCAAACATCCAAGAGTACTAATATTGATCAAATTACTACCAAACCATCTTTCATTCTATTGTTAAATTGAGAAAATGTAAGCAATAATCATTTGGTTATCACATTATATTAACATTCAATTCATTTTATTGTCAAGGCGACCCGACAATTTTTGTGTTATTATTGTCATTGTTTTTCAAAAAATGTATTTGTTGTTTAGGACAAAATAAACTTAAGTACTATTCAGAGCATCATTTTCAAAACCTTTACACACGACTCTTTAATTTTTCCCTTTCTCGTCTCATCTTCTCCAACATTTTTTCTTCTTAATTCAACCATCACCATCCCATTTCTCTAACCCCTTATGAAGTCAGGTCCGTGCTTATGAGTCACCTCCGACCATCACCACCATCCAAATCCTAGATTTGTAGAGTTTTAAAGTGACACATGAAATGAACGTGTCACAGACTGTACGCTAACATGTTCTAAATTGTCATTATTATTAACTTAATTTACAATTAAATTTTATGAATCGATTATTTATAAAAAATAAAAATAAAACAAATTACAACACTAGACACAACTAAGCATATATAGCATGGGCAAAGTGTGAAAGTAATTCCAAATTCCAATTGCCGTGTCACAACTCACAACTCACAACTCACAACTCTTCTCGGTATTTCTAGCTAAGGCGGGGAAAGTACACAGAAAGAAAGAAGAGAGAGAGAGTTGGAAAAAAAAAATATCGGAGAGAGCGAGCGAGCGAAGAAAAAAAAAAACTCCACACGAGATTTCACGAGTTCGAGTTTCTCTCTGCAGCGACGTTAATGGGGGTTAGGGCTTTGTTCATCTTCTACTAAATCCCTTCAATTCTCCCGCCAATTTATTGCTTTCTTGCAAGAACAACGAAACCCTAGAAATCAATTTAACAGTTGTTCACTCCACACGCACACTCCCTCCCTAATTTGTGAAGTAGAGGGTGAAGAAGTGAAGATACGGAATCAGTGATGAGGGCGCAAGGGAAGAGTCCTTCTTCTCCCTCTTTGGCTAATTCCATGCAGGTGAGTGTTTCTTCTTTCTTCCGTCCTTCGATTGGTTTCGAGTTTTTGCGGTTGTAATTTCTGTGCCCTAGATATGGGGTTTGTTTCTTGATTGGGGATATGGGGTTTGTGAGCTGAAATCTTGGGGTCGTTTGTGTTTCTTTCAGTAGATCAATTTCGATTTCAATACTTGTTTAATTTAATTGAGTTCTAGAAATTAGAGGGGTTGGTTTCATTTTATAGTTTAGAGGCGAAGCTCAGTATGTTTGCAGTGAAGTGAGTGGATTCGAAACCTGGTAGAGTTGGTTTCTTAATTGTTTTGTTTGTTTTTTCAATTTGTGTGAGAGAAAGATTCAGTTTGTATTCAATACCGAGCATCCTGTATAGGATTTCAACCAATTTCTGGGTTGAGTCACGTTTGCACTTGTTGATTAAGTTCAAAAGTGAGTTTTTGGTAATTGAACTAGGATTTTCTTGAATGGCATTCTGGAGAATATAAGTTTAAGTAGGGGTGGGCACGGTCCGGATCGGTTCCAAATTTGGAGGAACCTAACTCGAACCGTTTAAAAATAACGGATCCGGTCCGGTCCGGATCCCCTCATTTTGAACATTGGAACCGAACCTAACTCGAACCGTTTGAAACGGTCCGGTTCCTACGGTTCCAAACGGTTCCAATGTTCAAACTGAAAGAAATCTTACAGACAGCTAAAATCAAGGAAAATGTTTCTACAAATAGGATTGGTACAAGATTTTCCACATTCCAGATATCAAGGTAGAAGACTGGAATAATATTTCAGTAGAAATTATTTCCAGACAAGTCGCAAATAGGGATAATATCATAATATTTCTAAATTAAATGGATAAACTCACAGTTATGCTTGGTCTCAGAAAATGGATAATATTTCAGAAAATGTCTGAAGTAGCAGCTATGCTTGGTCTCATAGCTTTTGCTCTTATGATTCTCACGTGTTCTTACTGCAAACTTTCTTCATATTTGGAAAGCAGGAAGCCAATGATGATCTTGATTATTGAGAATGGAGAGTCCCAATATGGAGAATCTTCAAGTACTAAAGCCAATCAAGCCATATATGAAGAGACGAAAGTGGTGATCATGGCTGGTGACCAAAAGCCCAGCTTCTTGGCTACCCCTGTCATGTCCCCCCGGGGTCCTTCTCCCACCTCTTCCTCTGGAGATCATGATCACAAGATAGATATCCCCCAAAGCAACATCACTAATGAGTTCATTGAGACCTCATATCGAACAATCAAAGACCACGTGAATGAGTTCTTTACATAGAATCCGAGCAATCAAAGACCACGTGAATGAGTTCATTGAGACCTCATATCGAACAATTGCACTACAAAAACATCGCGCCAACCTAATCTCATTTCTTCTTTGCAACTCATCAAGCAACACATTGCAGCCATTCACCAAAATGGGAAAAACCCCATGAACCTTAACTCTCCGAAAAACCTCCAAACCATCAGAAACCAACCCTTTATTAGAATAACACTCCAGAACAAAACTACAAACACGCGATTGGGTTTCTTTATCCTGACACATTAGAACCATGGACTCAAAACCCAAGGAAACTGGTTGGGTCTGAATCACAGAACCAAAGAGAGAAACAGAGACAAAGAGATCTGGGTTTTGAGATCTGGTTTGAACCCAACATTTGTTTTTGCCCAGTTGAAGAAATTGTTGGAGATAGAGACATCGATACAGAGACAAAGAGAGGAGAGGGAGATCTCCTTCCCCTTCTCGAGACAGAGACAGAGAGAGGAGAGGGAGATCTCCTTCGGTCCTTCCCCTTCTCGATACACATACAGAGGCAGAGAGGAGAGAGTCGAGACAGAGAGATCTCAGAGAGGAGAGACAGAGAGAACTCAGAGAGGAGAGGAGTAGAGTTTAGGATTAGGGTTTTTAGGTTTAGGTTTGGCTTTTATACTAAATGGGATTTGAAACGGTCCGGACGGGTCCAACCCGGACCGTGTTTTTTTTAAAAATAGAAACCGGGACCGGACCGTTTTATAACGGATCCGGACCGATCCGAACCGTATCTAAAAATACAAAATCAAAATCCGGACCGTTTAGAGCAAAACGGTCCGGTCCGATTTAAACCCGCGGATCCTCGACCCGTTTGCCCACCCCTAAGTTTAAGTGTTGTTGTTGAGACTCTGTGTGCAAAATTTGAGAGTAGCAATTAAGTGGACCTGATTATGATTGACCAACTTGCTTAATAAAAAAGAAAAATACCATTAAGTAAAAGTTATCACATAGATTAGGACCATTTTTAGCAAAAGTGTAAGAGTGTGCTCGATGCTCGATGTTCATTTACTCCTTCCCCTGTACCATTAAGTAAACAAGTGAGAGTCAACTCAATGATTCCACCGTTGATAAACCAATTTGCCGATAGTTTTTTTTTTAATTTTAAATTCGAGGAAGGTTCAAATATTATTCATAGAGACAGAAAAGGCCACAAAAGGTCTCCCTTCCAGAATTTGCTAATAAGATCTCAGCTTTATGTTTTGCAAAAAAATCAAAACCTTCCCAAGCAAGCCCTTCCTAGCCTCCTGACGTACCTCACCAAAGGTCATACTCCCTGAAACAACATTAAGGCTTGGATTATACTCCCCAGACAAATTTTGATCCTTGCACTCCATTCTCCACTTCCAGTTATTTTACGACCCTTTAAGACGGCCAGTGTAAGCCATCGTGCCATCAAGCACGTTACTTGTGCTGGCAGTTGTAACAAAAAAACCAAATTTAGATAAAAAAAAAGTGATTTGAAAAAGGCCATGGTGACAAATTACCTTTGGGCGAAGATTAGGAAGCATTGTTTGAAAAGTTGAGGAGGATTGGTTAATTTTTATCCTCTCTCACTAGCAGTTTCATTTGGTGCTATCTTGGTCAGATAAATGGTGGATCCTACATCTTCTTAAAGAGGAATTTCTGGAAATCTTTGATTCATGCGCAAAAAAAAAAAAAAAAAAAGACTTTGGCAGTGGGCTCTAGGTCCCTGATAGGTGGATTTGAGCTTGGAATCTCTCCCTTGGTGGTTTCTTCAATCACCGAGAGATTGATATTTTGATATCATAGAGCAAGCTTATTTATTCTGAATATCTCATTAAAGGTCGAGGAGTGATTAAGGATAGGCTTTTACTACTTATTAGATGTGAAATCAGTAGGATTTGTTGTCAGGGAGTTCTAATTTTTTGGTTGGCAAAGATAAACAAACATATTAGAGATAATAGGAGGCTATAGTTCCATCATTTGAGTTTATGACTAGAGCTTATTTGAAACATATTTATGCAAAAAGATTGTTAAAAGCTCTATCCAGGCATCAATTTTCCTTTCATCTAGGATGCACGGACTCGGATACGCGTGTTGTGTCGAACACGGATACGACTATGCAATTTTAAAAAAATATGACTTGGCGACACGGTCAAACCTTATTTTTTTTATAACTCATACGAACATAAATAATAATAATAATTCATTTTTTTATACATTTCATTTGCATAAATCGTAGACTAAATATGGAAGAGTTGTATTAGCATAAATCAACAGTTGTATCAGCATAAATAGAGATTAAATATGGAAGAGTTGTATAATTGTATCAGCAGGTTTCATGTAGAGCATGATATGAACCGAAAGCTTTAATTAGATCAAATTTTCAGTTGAATTTAATGTAAAATTTTAAAAAATTCAAAACTCATCACTCTCTAAAGCTTCTTCAAAAAACAGGACGTTAACATTTCATTTGCTTTTCTAGAGAATATGGAAGAGTTGAACATGGGAGAAATGAGCAGAAAATTTGGATCTTTTGTGAATTGAAACTTTAAAGGAAATCAACAAAAAAAAATTAGAAAAATTAGGTCAATGAAGCAAGGATTAGGGTGGGCACGGTCCGGATCGGTTCCAAATTTGGAGGAACCTAACTCGAACCGTTTAAAAATAACGGATCCGGTCCGGTCCGGATCCCCTCATTTTGAACATTGGAACCGAACCTAACTCGAACCGTTTGAAACGGTCCGGTTCCTACGGTTCCAAACGGTTCCAATGTTCAAACTGAAAGAAATCTTACAGACAGCTAAAATCAAGGAAAATGTTTCTACAAATAGGATTGGTACAAGATTTTCCACATTCCAGATATCAAGGTAGAAGACTGGAATAATATTTCAGTAGAAATTATTTCCAGACAAGTCGCAAATAGGGATAATATCATAATATTTCTAAATTAAATGGATAAACTCACAGTTATGCTTGGTCTCAGAAAATGGATAATATTTCAGAAAATGTCTGAAGTAGCAGCTATGCTTGGTCTCATAGCTTTTGCTCTTATGATTCTCACGTGTTCTTACTGCAAACTTTCTTCATATTTGGAAAGCAGGAAGCCAATGATGATCTTGATTATTGAGAATGGAGAGTCCCAATATGGAGAATCTTCAAGTACTAAAGCCAATCAAGCCATATATGAAGAGACGAAAGTGGTGATCATGGCTGGTGACCAAAAGCCCAGCTTCTTGGCTACCCCTGTCATGTCCCCCCGGGGTCCTTCTCCCACCTCTTCCTCTGGAGATCATGATCACAAGATAGATATCCCCCAAAGCAACATCACTAATGAGTTCATTGAGACCTCATATCGAACAATCAAAGACCACGTGAATGAGTTCTTTACATAGAATCCGAGCAATCAAAGACCACGTGAATGAGTTCATTGAGACCTCATATCGAACAATTGCACTACAAAAACATCGCGCCAACCTAATCTCATTTCTTCTTTGCAACTCATCAAGCAACACATTGCAGCCATTCACCAAAATGGGAAAAACCCCATGAACCTTAACTCTCCGAAAAACCTCCAAACCATCAGAAACCAACCCTTTATTAGAATAACACTCCAGAACAAAACTACAAACACGCGATTGGGTTTCTTTATCCTGACACATTAGAACCATGGACTCAAAACCCAAGGAAACTGGTTGGGTCTGAATCACAGAACCAAAGAGAGAAACAGAGACAAAGAGATCTGGGTTTTGAGATCTGGTTTGAACCCAACATTTGTTTTTGCCCAGTTGAAGAAATTGTTGGAGATAGAGACATCGATACAGAGACAAAGAGAGGAGAGGGAGATCTCCTTCCCCTTCTCGAGACAGAGACAGAGAGAGGAGAGGGAGATCTCCTTCGGTCCTTCCCCTTCTCGATACACATACAGAGGCAGAGAGGAGAGAGTCGAGACAGAGAGATCTCAGAGAGGAGAGACAGAGAGAACTCAGAGAGGAGAGGAGTAGAGTTTAGGATTAGGGTTTTTAGGTTTAGGTTTGGCTTTTATACTAAATGGGATTTGAAACGGTCCGGACGGGTCCAACCCGGACCGTGTTTTTTTTAAAAATAGAAACCGGGACCGGACCGTTTTATAACGGATCCGGACCGATCCGAACCGTATCTAAAAATACAAAATCAAAATCCGGACCGTTTAGAGCAAAACGGTCCGGTCCGATTTAAACCCGCGGATCCTCGACCCGTTTGCCCACCCCTAAGTTTAAGTGTTGTTGTTGAGACTCTGTGTGCAAAATTTGAGAGTAGCAATTAAGTGGACCTGATTATGATTGACCAACTTGCTTAATAAAAAAAGAAAAATACCATTAAGTAAAAGTTATCACATAGATTAGGACCATTTTTAGCAAAAGTGTAAGAGTGTGCTCGATGCTCGATGTTCATTTACTCCTTCCCCTGTACCATTAAGTAAACAAGTGAGAGTCAACTCAATGATTCCACCGTTGATAAACCAATTTGCCGATAGTTTTTTTTTTAATTTTAAATTCGAGGAAGGTTCAAATATTATTCATAGAGACAGAAAAGGCCACAAAAGGTCTCCCTTCCAGAATTTGCTAATAAGATCTCAGCTTTATGTTTTGCAAAAAAATCAAAACCTTCCCAAGCAAGCCCTTCCTAGCCTCCTGACGTACCTCACCAAAGGTCATACTCCCTGAAACAACATTAAGGCTTGGATTATACTCCCCAGACAAATTTTGATCCTTGCACTCCATTCTCCACTTCCAGTTATTTTACGACCCTTTAAGACGGCCAGTGTAAGCCATCGTGCCATCAAGCACGTTACTTGTGCTGGCAGTTGTAACAAAAAAAACCAAATTTAGATAAAAAAAAGTGATTTGAAAAAGGCCATGGTGACAAATTACCTTTGGGCGAAGATTAGGAAGCATTGTTTGAAAAGTTGAGGAGGATTGGTTAATTTTTATCCTCTCTCACTAGCAGTTTCATTTGGTGCTATCTTGGTCAGATAAATGGTGGATCCTACATCTTCTTAAAGAGGAATTTCTGGAAATCTTTGATTCATGCGCAAAAAAAAAAAAAAAAAAAGACTTTGGCAGTGGGCTCTAGGTCCCTGATAGGTGGATTTGAGCTTGGAATCTCTCCCTTGGTGGTTTCTTCAATCACCGAGAGATTGATATTTTGATATCATAGAGCAAGCTTATTTATTCTGAATATCTCATTAAAGGTCGAGGAGTGATTAAGGATAGGCTTTTACTACTTATTAGATGTGAAATCAGTAGGATTTGTTGTCAGGGAGTTCTAATTTTTTGGTTGGCAAAGATAAACAAACATATTAGAGATAATAGGAGGCTATAGTTCCATCATTTGAGTTTATGACTAGAGCTTATTTGAAACATATTTATGCAAAAAGATTGTTAAAAGCTCTATCCAGGCATCAATTTTCCTTTCATCTAGGATGCACGGACTCGGATACGCGTGTTGTGTCGAACACGGATACGACTATGCAATTTTAAAAAAATATGACTTGGCGACACGGTCAAACCTTATTTTTTTTATAACTCATACGAACATAAATAATAATAATAATTCATTTTTTATACATTTCATTTGCATAAATCGTAGACTAAATATGGAAGAGTTGTATTAGCATAAATCAACAGTTGTATCAGCATAAATAGAGATTAAATATGGAAGAGTTGTATAATTGTATCAGCAGGTTTCATGTAGAGCATGATATGAACCGAAAGCTTTAATTAGATCAAATTTTCAGTTGAATTTAATGTAAAATTTTAAAAAATTCAAAACTCATCACTCTCTAAAGCTTCTTCAAAAAACAGGACGTTAACATTTCATTTGCTTTTCTAGAGAATATGGAAGAGTTGAACATGGGAGAAATGAGCAGAAAATTTGGATCTTTTGTGAATTGAAACTTTAAAGGAAATCAACAAAAAAAAATTAGAAAAATTAGGTCAATGAAGCAAGGATGCAGAAAAATTGGATGAAATCAGCAGAATGAAAAAAAAAAATCGAAGGAGAAAGTCGGAGAATGAAAAAAGAAGAAAGAAAATAGCTTACTTGCTGATGTCGACATCTCAGTCCAACAACCTCCGTGTAGCTTGATCTCCCTCCCTCTAGCCCTATTTCTCTCCCTCTATCTCGATCTATCTCTCTTTGTGACTCGATCTTTCAACTGTGTGGCTTGATCTCTCTCTCCGACCTCTCTCCCTCTAGCTCGATCTGTCTCCCTCCATCTCTCTTTCTCTCTGTGTGGCTCGTTCTCTCAACTGTATGGCTTGATCCCTCTGGTGCTCGAAGGCGTTGATCTTTCTCTTCGTTTGCCCGGACCCTGCCCAGGCGTGTCTAAAATGAGTCGAAAACAATCAACGAATTTTAACCGTTGACCACGTGTCCAATATGTGTTAGGCGCGTGTCCGTGTCCGACACGTATTTGACACTTGATACGGTGGATTTTCGGAGAGTCGGTGCATTCTTGCCTTTCATTCATGGTCGAATGCTAACGTTTGGTAGTCTGTCACATCAAGGGTCCCTCTTCCAAATGATTTTTTTTTCCATTGCAACCATATCTAGATGTTTGGGCATTTTCTTGGCTGAATTTAGATGCAAACTTGGGGACCAGTAATTCAGGTCACGATTGGTCGCCCACTTTAGGGATAGTTTTACTGTGATAGGTGAGTAGATGTCGTCAAGGGTCCGCTACGGCTTACTAAAGGCTCTATTATTTATTTATTTATTTATTTCAATGCTCTTAGAGTGTGCTGGATGGCAACCATTAAATATACGCCTTTAAAAATGGCTCCATGAGGTGATGCCTCGCCTTACCAAGGCTGTAATGGCAGATCTTTGGTCTTTCCTCGCCCCGAGAACATAGTTCTGAACAAAGAAACAAGCATGTCTTTGAGCAGATTAGCATTATTTGTTAATGAATCTTACTGAATATAAGAGATGAATTCGTCTCATCATTTACGTTTAATTGGGCCGAGGAATATTTTCCTCACATTATCCTTCTATTTCTCGTGGTGCTCACGAGTACTTTTTAACTTTTCCATTTAGCAAAATTCATTGGTTTTTTGCATTAAAAAATTTCCCATGGAAAAAATATGGTAATTTGCTTTGGAACTTGTGTAGTTGTGTTTTATTGTTTTCTTACCGTTTATTTTTTTAAAATTCTTATTATTTTTTGCGTTGTGAGATACCACAAAATTTTGTAAATAGCTCTGGATCAACGACACTTCATTTTTCAAAAACAATTCTGTGTTGGACACATATTTGATGCGTTGACACTCTGTATCAACCTACAAGTACAACTAACAATATAAAACTTGTCGCCAAAAGGGTAAATAATGAGCATTCTTGAATTGTGTTTTTTTAGTTGTGTTCAATACTAAGTTCATGTCTGATATCAAAAATCATGTTGGGTAAATAATGAGCATTCTTGAATTATGTTTTAAGTTTTACTCGCTGCTCGTTACTTGCTACTCTCTAGAACACTGTGGGACTAAAAGTGTCACTTCGGGTGATTTACTCGAAATGTGCGATTCTGAGTCAATCCAACTCATTCCCTCTTCCTCCCATTCCTTATCAAAACCCTAATGTGAGAAATGATAAAAAACGTGATAGAAGGTGAGAGTAGGGGGTTGCTCTCGCTTCTGTTGCTAGTGCCTGCTACTGCTCCTTTTCTCTTATTTTGATGCGAATGCGCTTTGCAGTTGTGGTATGTATTGATATATTGAATTTGTTGATATTCTTTTTGTTAATCATGTCACTAGGAGTGGATATAAAAAAAAATTCTATTCGGATGAATGGTCCGATTTTTTTCGATTACTCATTATGGTAATCAGTGGTCTCGTTACTCGCTCCTCGATCAAGTTGTGTGTAAACTGCCAGGTGTTACATAGGTAAATAGTCATGAATTTTAAAATTACCCTTTGAATGTCTTTTTTGTGTTCTTGAACCTTGTTGGCATCATGCTGTACCAAACCCCAAAATAGGAAAAAATGAAGTTGAAAAAGAGAAGAAGAAAATAAAGAAAATCTTTGAGTAGCAACATCGAGGATGAGGAAGGAGAGGAGAGAAGGAGGGCAAGGATAAGAAATTGGAAAAGAAATACTAGTCTCGAATTAGAAGCAATAGTAGAAAAGGGGAGTAGGTGAATGAGAGGAAGGAGAAGAAGATAGGTTAAAAACAAAGAAAAGAGTTGTCTGTAGAAAAAAAATTACATTAAAAACATGGAAAAGATAGTTGTCAGTAGAAAAAAATAAAAATACATATGGTTGGGTCCATCTGTCGTAGTTCTGCTTGGTGCTTCGTTCTCATTTTTCTTCATTGGTTCGGTTAGGTAGTGCAAAGTTGAAACTTGAGAAAAAGAGAATAGAGAGGAAATCCATACGATTTGGAAAACCGTGATGCGGAGTAAAAATATAAATCGACAAATAAACAGTTCAGTCTGACTTTTCTCCTTCAAACCTTCATTATTTGGGTGCAAGTGGGTGCAAGTGCAAACTTTTAGGGCTCGCGAGGTACTGTATGCCAAAGTGCGAGTTAAGCTTCCCTTCTTGTGGTTACTGCTTTAGATGCACCTGCTTTCGATAACAACTATTTGAAGTAAATTTCAAGGTTCATGATGATCACCTTGTTTATTGGATTGTTATTGAACAAGATTCGGTCATACACTCATGCCTAAACCAAATGATACATACTATAGGGCCTTTGTATCTTGGAGATAAAGATCTTGATCTCATGGATTTGGATGTGCTCTGATCAAAACTCCTAAGTACTTTTTATTGGCTCAACCTCAAACTGATGATGATCTGGGTTAGAGGCAAAGCTAGCGCCTAAGGTTTCAAGAGGCGATCATTAGGATAGTGTCTCGATGGATCTTAACAATAGTTTTGCAGGGGCTACCATTCCTTGAGACTGTCTCCAGCCTTGCACCTCGTTACAAGTAACCCTGGCCGAGAGTATTCTAGAGCTTCACACCAAGATGGTCTAAAAAGAATTTGAAAGATTCTCTCTAGCAGTGAGTGCACAACATGGTGTGCAGCGTGAGTCTTGCTGCACTACTCAATTGAGAAACTAGTGCGCAAAAGAATTAAGGGTGCCTGAAATGCATGGCTGCATGTGGTGGTCAATTTCTGGTGGGTTAGGGATTTTTTAGTGGTGAATTTCCACGTCTTTGTGTGTACATCGGTTCTGCCAATAAGTCTTAAGTTACTGTCAGTAATGTGTTATTGACCTGTTGTGGCAATTCCTTGGTCGGGAAAAAAACACTTGTGAATCACATATAAATTGAAATATGATCAGAGTGATACTTTGTGACATCGCGGATGGCCAAATGAAAATTTTTAAAAATGTTTTAAATTAATTAATTTTTATAGAACTTCCTATTTATAATTAAAGTTTATTTATCTAATGGATTCGGACACAATCTGAATGTTATTGGGAACTTCCTATTTATAATTGAAGTTCATTTATCTACTGGAGTCTGACGCAAGCCAAATGTCATTGGGAACTTCCTATTTATAATTGAAGTTCATTTATCTACTGGAGTCCGACGCAAGCTAAATGTCATTGGGTTGAGTCTGGATTCAATTCAAGACTTGACAAAGATTTTATAATTTTATTTGAAAAAAGATGCTATCTGATCACTAGTTTTACTTGTTGGGTAGTGTGGATGTACCAGGATCCTACCCAAACCTAATCCATTGAAAGGCCTAATTACGACATTTAATAGCTGACCAACAACCTTCTGTTTCATTTTTATTTTTTCAGCGTGTTAAAGTCTATCGCTTGAATGATGATGGGAAGTGGGATGACCGTGGGACAGGACATGTTACTGTTGATTATTTGGAGGTTTGTCTTTATTCTGACTGTGACCTTGATTATCTGGTCATATATTGAATGAAACTGGTGAACTTTCTTTTATTCTATTAATGCAGAGTTCCGAAGATCTGGGCTTGTTCGTGATTGATGAAGAAGATAATGAAACATTACTTGCACATCGGATCAAATCAGATGAGATCTACCGAAGGCAAGAAGGTATGCATCAATCTTATGAGCTTCATTGTATTAGCATTAGCTGCTTCATCATTACCATAATTGTCACCATATTTTGGATTGGATTTGATAACATGTTACTTTCTTATGTTTCCAGACACCATAATTTCTTGGCGAGATCCAGAATATTCGACAGAGTTAGCTCTCAGTTTTCAAGAGGCTACGGGTTGCTCGTACATATGGTGACCAATTTGTTAATAACTTCAAATTAATTAATTAATTTAAATTGTTTACTTTATTTATAGAATTGTGGATTTATCATCTTTTTTATCCCATCGGTATATGCATCATTTTTAGGGATCACATTTGTTCTGTGCAAAGGAACTTGCATTTCAACTCTCTTGGTGGTAAGCATATGTTTTATAATAATTATATACTAGAGTGTGGGTATGGTCCAGTCTTCTCATTTTGTGTTATTTAAATTCTATATAGATATTGAGATTGGTCCTCGTCCAGCCACGGAAACGCTGGAGACATCTGGTACATCACAGGCCAATGGTAAATTTTTTTCTGTGAACAGTCCTGGTAGTTTGTTGTCCATGTTTCCAAGCAATGCATTGCAATGTCAAGGACGTATATGGAAATATCTAAAATAACTTCTTTGGCTCAGTATGACTATGTCTTTTGTCCTGTACCTCCAAGCAATGGTTTAACGTTCAAGATTCTGGCTTAAATGATAAAACTGAAAGCTGTATCTTTATTTTGAAATAAGTGACCTTGTTACTGTTCCTGTGTCGATTAGGAGGAAATTCAGCACAAAGCCTTTACTGTTGTATGTAGCTGCCATCTGAACAATTTCTATTCAGATGAGAAAAGTTAATGGATTCTTCCATATGTTACACTATAACACATGCACCCCTAAAATTGCTGAAAATTGCCAAAAATTGTTTACCAACTGAAGGCTTTGATAGTGTTGATGTTTCATAATATGCTGATGCTTTCTAATATCAGTGCCACAGGATCTTTTTTGGTGCACTGAAGAATTGATTCTTCTGTATGTGGGGCATATTGCCAAATATCAATATACTAGAAAAATTTATGGGTGATCACAGTCTATACAGTTGTATGCTTTGAATATTAAGTAACATTGCACACACATATAGATGATCCACTGTTTCTTCATCTGACCCACACATGCAACAATGATTTGGGATGGTAAATTCATCTTTCTTGATATTGCCTACCAAAATTATTTGCCCTTGCACCACCATCCAAAGAAAGAGCCAGTCCGAGTGGATTTCTTTATCCGTATGCGCTTGAGATTATTGGTAATGAACTGATTCCCATATTTGAAGGTAGTATCTGTGTTAAGAGCAGAGAAGAAGAAATCCACTGAGAGATTTCAACCTACCCTTCCTACAACACTTGGTCTATCTCATCGTTGAGAGAGATTGCATTGAGAGTATCTGAGAACTCTGTAGTCTTCGCTATTTCCATTCATTACCATGTTCTTGGACGATTGCTATTCCAGTAGTCAACCTTCTCATTCAATTTTTGTAAGCACGTATATGAGTGATAACGTCCACTTAGGTCAATCTTTTTAGGATCTTAATCACAAGGAGATGATCATTGTGAAGTTCAAAATAATTTAATATTATAGTTATAAATTCAATCCGTGTTGAATTGACCTTTATGGCTTTATGCCTGAGTTTCCACTTATTTCCTTCCCTGCAGATGAAGCGTTTCATAGTGTCAATAGTGGCTTGCGGGAGTTGCCAGCTGTCGAGTTATCCTCACTTCCTTTGATCCTCAAGGTGTGAACTGATTTTTGTTTTTGCAGCTGCTTTGATATGGTTAGATAGTGGACAAGAGCGTGCACTCAATATAAATTCTGAATGTCTCTTTCTGTGTTAATGATTAATGGTTTTCTTCTTACCATTGGTGTATGTTGTCCTTGAGCTATTTGATTTTCACATTTTTGTTCAAATACTAGCTTCATTGATTATCACTGAACAGAGGAACCTGTTATATTGGAACTTTTTCCTAAAATAAGAATAAAAGAAAAAATAAAGTATGGTCGTCTAAAATTAGGTGTCTTGGTATGTGTTGTCTTAATCTGTGTCCACACGTGTGAGGATGTGCGATTCATTTGAATGTCCAAAGTATTGGCACAACCCAGATTATCATGCACAACCCAGATTATAATGTATAAGCGTGTCCCCTTGTGGTATGATTTTCAGTCTGAGCGTCCATCACATAGTATCCGACTCAGTGTTTGATACACATACCAATGTCATTGTTACCTAGATATTAAGGCTGCAATCAGATGAGACCAATCCAATCTGATTTGATCCTAAAACATCACAAAGATAGATCTAAATTTTGAATGCCATGTTTTTCTAAGGTCTCTTCTGTCCTCGCTGTGGTTTATATTAAGTGGAAAATATATTATCTACAGGTGGAGGGCTTGAAAGCTCTAGATTAGTCTCTTGGTGGAGCTGTTTTTGTTGTGACTGTTCTACAGTGACAAGTGATGCTCTTTCTTAACATAATTGTGAACATATTTGATAGAAAGCGTGTCCTGTAACTTGTGTGCCTATCCAAATTTTGTAATGATTTACTTCTATAATTTAATTTATAGGATTAACATTTATAATTATTTACAATTTCTATCTCTCTCCCATCTAGGTCAAAGCTATTAGCTTATTTTTGTTTGAATCCATCATTTACTAATCGAGATGACATAATGGCAGACTGTAATGGAGAGTGGCATTGCTGATCAGATGCGTGTAACAGAGCTCATAATACACGATGTAAGCTTCTTGTCACTTTGATGCTTTGCGAGATAATGACATTTTGCTAACTAAGTATCTAATATATATGTGAAAATAACTTATTGGAATATTAGCAAGTTTACAAAATATTATCAGCTGTTATCAGTTTGTATTTTATTTTATTTTTAACTGTTATATCACTCGTACATGGTTAACAACTCTTCTCTTCCGTAGTTTTTTTGTTATTTGTTATTTATAGCAAGTAGAACAGTAAGACTTGATGCAAATATTATTGTGTCTAGAAGCTGCGTGTCACCTATTTCTGGGAACTAAATTCTAGAGGATTAATTTGTGGATATTACTGAAGAACCAGATAGACGGTTTTTTGGGGTGCCTTTTAGTTTATTTCGTCTCCAAGCTTTTATTTTTTAATGTTGTGTGTGGTTTATGTGCATGGTAAGAAGTCGTTTATAGTTTGTTGATTAGTCTGTTGAGACCATGTTCCTGTTTTTCACGTGTGCTGCCGCTATTTTGCCTAGGTAAGAATTTCATGACTTAACTGTTGCTATGGCCTCTAAATCCCTTACTTACCTCTGATTGATGTACTATCTTCCTTTACACTTCAAGACCCAAGGCCATACAATTTCCAAGTGTATGCCACAGCAAGCATTTACCCGACTGCCTACATTAAAACCACCTCTTCGACTTATTGAAAATCGGGACTCCTAGCTTACTTGAATACTTTGTACTGATCTCTTAAGTCCAAACTCGACCACACCCATCCTGATTCATCACTTACAGGAGATTCAGCAGACCAATTTATCACCCAACTCGTCTATCAAGCCAATTGTTTTACATGACCCTACTTCCTACCATGTGCCTTGGGACCAAGCAAAGTTCAAACTTGGTCACGATACTTTGATCTGTGGTTGGTGTTTCGTTCTTAACCATGCAAAAGGAAAAAAAAATGTTCTAAGAATTGGTTGCCAATTCAGTAAACTAGTTAAGATATACAAGTGAACAGAACGTTGGATATTGTCACTGATGCTTTTGAACGCGTGACTGTCACTTGATGTCCTTTATCCTTCAACAAAATTTGAAGTTCCTTTAGTTGTGCTGTAAAACAACCGATTCTTCAATTAGCAACAAAGGATTCTACTATTTCAAGATGACAAAGATAACAAACATCATGATGACATACATTAAGAAGCGAGAGAAATTGAAAGTTGAAGGCAAAACTTTGGCCAGGGGTGGTTGAAATTCCTTGCTATGATTTTGTGGGAGTCGACATGGAACCTGATAGTAGTCCAGCTTTGCAATTTCAGTGTTGGATCACAAATTCCTCTCATGATGAAAATGAAAAAACCAAACATTGTTAATTTATGTGGACTTATCTGGAATATGATTTGAAACACACGTCCCGTATGTTTCCAAATTTTGTTCATCATATGCAGAATCTTGTGGCTTTTATCGAGTGTTCAAGTTGCTAACAACCTGATGGTGGATGACATAGTTACTTAGGAAGTTTTTATTTTATTGTTTTTAGAAGTCTAGAGTGTTAGTTATTTTTGAGTTTATTGTTTTGTGAAATGTATTGTTTAGGAATTTCGTTGTTTTACAGTTACCAATAGTTGCCCTAGGCTAGAAGGGCAGTTGCGAAAGTGGATTTTAGTTTTGTTTCTTAGTTGGATTAGGATTAGATTTTAATTGGTTGATTAATGAATTTGATTTATTTTGTAGGAATTTTATGGAATTCTCTTTGCAGTTTGCATATTGCAATCTGCTTGACTTATTTATTTTTGTTATGTTGATTCCTTTCATCTTGACCTTTTTTACTTCATTTTTTTTTTCATCTTCTTTGACAGCGCGATTTTTTTCCGAAGCTGATGGACTTGTTTAGGATTTGTGAAGACTTGGAAAACATCGATGGGCTTCACATGATATTCAAACTTGTCAAAGGGATAAGTCAGTGCTTGTATTTTTACTTTTTTTTTTAGTTATTTCTATTCAGTTGGCAGACTTTATTACTTTGACTTTTTATACTCTATTCCAATATGTAGTGACACAATATTCTTCTCTGCAGTTCTACTTAACAGCCCTCACATCTTTGAGAAGATATTCGGTGATGAATTCATCATGGACATAATTGGGTCTCTTGAATGTAGGTTCCCTGTTCATTTGATAACCATGCTTACTTTGTTAAAAATTTCAATTACTTGCTGTGCAACTTACTCTATTTAGTTATTTCCCAAAGTCTGTTGCATAATGCATATGTTTTTGTGCTAGTATTTTGGTTTTCTTATATTTTGCCAACTTAGGGGAATATTTCTACCTCTAGAGTTTGGCGATTCTGATCTCTCTTTTAGCTGTGCATTACCTATAAGATGAAGATAAATTTGGTTAAAAGCAATGAAAGATATCCTAGATATTGTCACGGTTATTGGGATGAAAGTCTTACAAGTTTCACTAGAAAGTCGGCTTTGGATTGGTATGGTTTTTTCATGTGGAAAAAGTAGTTGACTAAATCTTGGGAATCTTTGCCTAGGTTTTTCCCTTTTCATTGTCATTAAGACCATTCTATCAATTGGACTGTGTGCAAAGCTTATTAGTCTGGATACGAGGATGCTTGTATAGGATGGGGGAAGTTCATTTAGCAACTTATGTACTCCCCAAAAGGGTAAAAAAGGAACAAGGAGAATTTCCAAAATTCATGTTGTGAGTGGGCATGAGGATGCTTGATTCAACTGAAGAATGACTTTAGATGCAACTAGCAGTGAAAGGGGTGCACCTGTAGCTGAATTGGATAGCTGGAACCTGATAAGACGTAACTGATTGGATAGATCCTTTATCTATTTTTTGGACAGACAATTTCTATATTTATATCTTGATGCTTATGTGTTAAAGTATTTATCTGGTTATTTTTTTTATTGTGATATATCCTACATAATATCCATTTGTTTCTTCAGATGATCCCGATGTTCCCCATGTACAACATCATCGTGCTTTCCTTAAGGAGCATGTGATTTTTAAGGAGGTATTACCTATTTTCTGTCTTGTTTAGCTTGGTCATGTAGGTGAATGTATCAGAATAGGACCTTATGTTCTATCTCTTTTATTCTCTCTTCGGTTGAGAATCAATAACTACACTACCATTTTTCTCGACAACAGGCTATTCCCATAAAGGATCCCTTGGTATTATCAAAGATCCATCAGACATACAAAGTTGGTTATATAAAGGTTTGAACAATTTACTTAAGCTCCAGACTGAATGATATTTTTATTTTATTTATTTATTTATTTATTCATTATTATTTATTTCCCCCTCTTATATTGTATATACATGTATGCCATCTCTTATTTAGTTGTTACCACTTCCAGGATGTTGTTTTACCGAGAGTATTGGATGAAGTTACAATTTCAAGTCTAAACTCCATCACACATGGAAACAATGCATTGGTGAGAATGCACTTTGCATTTTTGATAATTGATCTCTGGGTTTTTTTCCCCAACGCATGCTGATATGTATTTTATTAATGTGCATTAGGTAATTACTTCACTGAAGGATGACAGCACGTTTATTCAGGAGCTCTTTGCTAGGATGAGGTCTCCAACTATTTCTGTAGAATCAAAGAAAAACTTGGTAATTTTGCATGGTCTCATCTCGTCTGGCATAACTGAATTCAATCTGGTGCTAACTAATGCAATAGATGCCATCATGCAACTTATACTAAATTGCTGATAGGTTGACATCTTATTAAGTGTATGGTAGAAGTGGTCGTTGTCTTGTTATTTGATTGGAGGTGCGTTGTTTGTCTTAGGAGATTTTGCAAGCCAATTGTCATGACTGGTATAGGGGTTGCCATTTGAAAGAGTAAGCTTTTATCTAGGAGGTAGGAGTAGGAGTAGGCTCACCTTGTTGAAGAGTGCACTGGCTAAACCGCTAAAACTTGAATGCTGCCGTCCATTGGCTACAGAATGACAATGGAAGGAATCATTAATGACTTCTTTGGGGTGCATGAGAAGTGAAGAAAAGCATTAATGCTATTAGATAGGAATTAGTTTGTACTCCATAATCGGGCTTTCACACCTTTTAAGAAGATGATTTTTCCCTCATGATAGTTAAATATAGTGCTCTTTTTTGAGACGGGTCAAAGAATTGGACAGTGCATGGAGTTGAGTTAGCAAAATATGTTAACTGGGAATGGTAGTTGGTTTCCCTACATCCTATTTTTCCTGTGGGATAGGCTTGTGGCGTAGTGTCTCTAACTGTACTCCCTTTTCGTCAAGGGGATTTAGTTAGTTTTTGTGAAAGGAGACGATTAAAATTTAGCCTCAGAGAGATGATGTGGCTGGGCCGCCCAAGGATACGTTTTGTAGGCATTTTAGTGGTTGCTTAGGGAATTAAGGCCTCACACAAGATTTTGCACGTCTGACATCTGAGGGAGGATGATTGATGGTAAGACGAGCCTTAAATAAGGGTCAAATTGGTAAGGTGGCTGGATTGATGGAGGTGGAGGTTACTGAGGATAAGAAATGCAACAATAGGGCTGCTGGTGTAATTGTAGATGGGCCAGGAGTTGGTTATTGGTGGTTTGTTCTGGATTATGAGAATTTTCGAGGAAAGACTTTGTGTGAGGCGTGAGAATGGATTCCTAGTGACTGTGGTGTGGAGGAAAGACTTCACTGTTTATCTCGTTTATGTGTGGGAATTTATAGCTATTTTGACTTACTCAAATCACAAAGGCAAGCTGGACTATAAGAATCTTTGGTGCCTTTCTTTTGAATTTCTCGCACTCGAGGAAATGTGGTCTGTGTCAAAATAGAGGCCAAACTGCCAATTTCCTAGTAGGTTGATGTGCCTTTTGAGATCCAATTCCACGAATAGCTGTTACTCGATTTGGATACTACATTTTGTCCAGTAGACCTCACATATAGGAAACCTACTGCACCAGATGTTTATCCACTATACTTTTTATTGTTTATTTGTTGTTGCCAATATATTTTTGTTTTTATTATTTTTCTTTCTTTTGATGCTCATTTTGTTCCTTTCCATAGTCTAGAGTAATCTTGGTTCGCTTTTCAAGCCCTCACTACCTGCCATACTTTTCCACACTTAACAGTTTACACCAAAAGAAATTGGCATCAGTCCACTTTCCCATGCTTCCAGCCATGCCTGGCCAAAATAGTTCCTTCTCCATAAGCCATGCTCTTCCCCAGATCTCCGCAATCACTTATCTATTATAGCCTCCTTCGTCACCTCGAGGTTCTCAATGCATGATCCCTCTAATAACTCTTTTGTATTCATATATCCATTCATGCATCCACATGCATATAACAAGTAATCAAGTTTACAACTTTTAATTTTAAAAAGTCGATTTCATCTATACTTGGACCGTGATGATGGTATGCAAAATGTGGTTGTTGTAAGTGGCAATGTCTTAGGTATACATTCTATTCTTTGTGTGTATGTTTGCATGATTTATTGCAAGGATCTAAATCTTTTTCACGAAACAGGTCCTTTTTTTGCATGAGTTCTGTACTTTAAGTAAGAGCTTGCAGTTGGTTCAGCAAGTTCGACTGTTTAGGTATGTGGTTATGAGCTAACCTACTTAAATCTGAATACTTCTTACTTTTTGTAATATTACTTCACTTTTTGATGCTTTTCTGTGAGATTTAAGAATCGGTTTGTTCGCTGTGTTGTACAACTCTTTATTTGAAAATGTCATCAGAGGTGTTGTTGTTTAGTTAATTGTTTATCTGCATGCTAAGATATTGCTTTCTATTAGGGACCTCATCAATGAAGGCATCTTTGACATCATCACTGATGCGTTGCAGACTGAAGACAAAAGACTTGTACTATCTGGGTATTGGTTGTCCTTTCCATCTCTTTCCAGATTATTGTTTCAACTGGATCTGTTGGGTTTGCTTAACTTTTGTGCTTCTATGAATGTATAATCATACAATTACATCTTGTTTTTAATCCGGTTATTCTATTGGGAATGCAGGACAGACATCCTTATTCTTTTCCTTAACCAAGATCCTAACCTTCTGAGAATGTATGTCACCCGACAAGAAGGCAACATTCTTCTTGGACTTCTGGTATGCTTATGTTTGTATATTTTTCTTTGTGTTGAAACAAGATTCGGAAAATGTGTTAAATGTTGAAATACAAGTTTTTGCAACAATTGTAATCTTCTATCTCGTTCTGAGATGTTTCAGAGAATAAAATTGTCATCAGTCATCACTTTTGTCTCCTATGTCATGGACTTCACTGTAATAAAGGTTTTTAAATTGTTTCTAATGTTTTGCAAAAATTTTCAGTAACTGAACGCCAAAGAAAGAGTGGTTTTCTGTCCTCGTACGCCCTTGGTCAGATCTTGTGCACCCAATAGTGTTATTTTCACATATTATCTCGGCCTCTAGGATATTTCCTTGAGGAGATCCTGCAGTGCTACACTTATCATTATAGTGCACATGCGTTCATTCATTCCTTACGAGGACTGTTTCTCTTGGGTTTGTCTCAAGTTCTTAATTATATTCCCAAACCCAAATTTACCAAGTACAAACAATTGAGTTGAAATGCCTCTTCTTAGAATTAGATATGAAGGTAAGAGGGTAGGTAAAGGCCACAATATTACTTTTCGAGAACATAAACAGGAATCAGATTTTGCACTCAATACATGAAAGCTGAAAATCTTGATGCGCCCCACAAAATCTCAAAAGAATGCCCATTAAATGCCTAAACATCCAGTCTGACACAAAATTACCCATCTTAATGGGTGGGGTGCTGTTTGATATTAGATTTGAGGATGGGGTGTCTTTTGAGGCATCAATGCTAATTGGGGTGTCATATGCAATCAGGCAAGAGGGGGTGCAACGAGGAAACACCTATAAGAAATGCAAATGATGTTTTTAGGGTAGTGTTGAAGTAACTGATATGTGTTGATCTTTCCCAGAGCTGTTATGTTGAATTAATTTTTATTACTCGTCTGCCCGGTTCTCAGTGTATTTGAAGTTATCGCTTAAAAATTTGAAGAGAAATGCATACGTAGTTGCAAGAAAGCTTTAAAAAAAGATTTCTATTGCCACATAATTTATATGGCATTGAACTATATAACCAATCCGTTATGGATGTTTCTTTTTCAAGGAATGTTTCTTATGGCATAAAGAAACACCTCCCAGACAGTTTGTTCCCATGGATGCTGGTCCATGTGAGAGTCTTTCACCATTGATAATATTACAAATATCCTTCTAACACATGTCCGCTTTGCGAAGAGAAACTGAATCCATCCTTCACACCTTCCTCCTTTGTCCTTTCACCATCTCTATGTGAACAGCAATTGCTTCCGAGTCCAAATGGCCTCACTTACCAACAGACAACCTTGTCTAATGGATGAACACTTGAATTTTGAGAGCCCTCACTCCTTTGGGGAAAGTGGAACTGGGAATGTCTGATCTTTATTGCGTTTCAGGTGATTTGGAAGGAGAGAAACTCGTGTATTTTTGGGGGAAAAAGGCTCTGATAGCAACACCATTTGGAAGACGGTCAAAGTCATGTCAATTTAGTGGGCGGACGCATGGAAGAAAGTTTCGGATGAACCTTTTGCCATCCTCTTCTTAGATTGGGCAAAGCATAGCTTAGAAATTTAATTGCCATCTTTTTATTTTTGCTTTGCTTTGTAGTGTAGTGAGCTTCTCACTCATGTTTTTCCCTTTGGGCCCCTCACCTCACCCCTAACTAGAGTGACTTTTATTTTTATTTTTATTGATATTAAAAGGTTTTGGCTTTTTAAATCATGTTTTGAAGAAATTTCTTTTTGCGGAATGCATGTCACAATAAAACTCATCATGTAAAATTATATCCTTTTAGGTATACCTCGTGGACCTACTTGAATGAGATATAAGTTTTTGGTATTAAACTGCCATATATTGGAAGTATCATAGTTATTTCTATAGCTATTCTTTGTTTTCAATTCATAAAGAGTTTTATCCACTATTGCACTTTTGATTTATGTTTTTTACTGGATTAAATGATGCACTGATGGTTGGTGCTATGCAGGTAAAAGGTATGATAACAGATTTTGGGGAGGACATGCATTGCCAATTTCTTGAAATTCTCCGCATTTTATTAGACTCGTACACATTATCAGGATCACAGGTTCGTTTCCTTTCACTTACATGCAGTTATTTTAATTTTACTCTATTTACTAAATATCGAATTATTAAGTAATCATAAAGTTTTTTACTTGTCGCAGTGCATTTGATAACATATGACCATAATAGTTTAGAAGATAGACGAGATATTTGTCATCACTTGGCTATGACCGATATTCCGTTGTTGGCAACAACTGCTGCCCATGATGCTTCTTTAGAATCCGTGGAGGCATCTTTGCGATAAGGATTAAAACTTCATTGTTAAAGAACATGCATTGTTGTACATTGAGATTAGAGTGGGTCTAGGAAACTTTTAGTGTTCAATACTGAGTACATAAATATTCATTGTGGACTAAAATTGGAGTTCCAACTAAACATGGTATTTGAATACATAGGATAGCTTCCATCATTTCTTTAAGAGCTATATATAGTAGAAAGATTTGCAAGCATGTGTGTATACTTGTGGTTTTTGTTAGGGGTGGGCATGGTTCGGTTTGGTTCCAAATTTTGAGGAACCTAACTCGAACCGTTTAAAATTTTAACGGTTTCGATTCGGATCGGTTCCTCTATTTTGAACGTTGGAACCGAACCTAACTCGAATCGTTTACGACGGTTCAGTTTCAAACGGTTTTTGTATTATACATCTCCAAAAATATTAATAGGCCACGCCGCCACAGACTTGTGCAATGTATTGCCATACATGGATCCAAAATTCATCTTTTAAATTTTGAATGGACTCGATCAATAGCTTGATCATAGTCTAAATGAAAAACCCGAACCTAACCATTCCTAGGAAATCTTTGTCTGTTCTCCTTTTCAGGTTTACATACAAATAGACATTACCATGACAAGTTTGAAGAAACGACCCAAACTATAAAATGTCACAAATTTGTTTGGGTCTTCAAGAAATAATGCCTCTAAATCAACAGCTGCTTAAAAAAATGCAATAATGTGTAGGGGGACTCACCAGAGAGTGGGTAATCAAAGAGACTTCTCTGACCATCTTTGCACTGGTCACAGAAAACAGTGCCAGTCACCATAACATTTCCTCTTGTTTCCTCTACAAATGACACCAATAGGAGCACAGACCCCAACAGTAGTTTGAAGAGAGAATCCATGAGAATGGGAGGAGGAAAAACAAGTAGTAATGGAAGAATAAGCAAAAGATCAAACTTTTTTTTTTTCAGCTAATCGGATCGGAACCGAACCGTTTAAAAAAAAATTTAGGAACCGGAACCGAACTGTTTCGGAACCGAACCGAATCGTTTCACAATTTTAAAAATCAAAACCGAACTGTTTGGAGTAAAACAGTCCGGTTCGGTTTGGATCCGCAGTTCCTGAACCCGTTTGCCCACCCCTAGTTTTTGTTACCATGTATCTTAACATTGTAGATGCATGACACATTGTATGAATGCTTCTGAGGCAAATGGATATGACTCGTGCCCTTGTACTGTTTTGAATATGATAAAGATGTATCACTCGATGCACACTTACATGGTTAGTACAATGCAACACAACTGGCAACACCACTTTTTCAACAAATTTATTCAAATTTTCTTATTAAAATTATCTCATTTCCAGGTATATCAACTCTATTAGGGATTTAGGGTGTTTTTACACACTTTCTCCAACCTCTTCCCTCTTTTCACCAAATCATCGTAAGTTTTGCCACTCGACTCTCAACCCAAATTTGTCTTTCCATACGTCTGTAGGCAAGGGGATTCACACGCATGCAACTTTGTTTAGCACTTTAGCTTTGAGAGTTTTTGAGTTGTTGGTGAAAGTGCTGTCACGCTTTACCTGGGCCAATTTTCAGGTGGAGACCTTAAGAACTTAGGTACTTGGCATTTTGAGTAGAAGTCAAGGAATATATAGATGGTTACCATACTTGTACAGCTCCTAGGTTTTTGGATACAAATAGGTAAGTTCAATGCTATCGATCATATCTTTATAATCAGTGAAATGTTTCATCTCTTAAACTGGAATAACACTGCATTGTAGCGGTGAAAGCTCATTTAAGTTACATGTACCTGTGTATGCCTTTGAATAAATTGCCCAAAATCGGAAAACAGGGCCAGACATATAATGGACCAGAATGGTTAAGAAGGACACTGTCTAACCATCGGTTTGACTTTGATTTGACACGATGTAGGATCCCATAAATTACAAAGATGCACGAAGTGTCTGATTTTTATCCAGAGATGGACGGATCATCCAAAGATGGTCCGGGCATTGCATTTCTTGATTATTAGTGGCCTTTGCTATGGTTGTGGACTTGTGGGACAGGTTGCGCTATGTCATTGATTTTAGTTCAGGTTGTGCTATGTCATTCAGTTGAGTTAGTTCAGGAGTTAGTTCAGGTTGGACTGGGTCATTGTGTGGGATGATTTTCTTATAGTTCAGTTCAGGCACTATTGTTAACACGAGCATGCTGGGTTGTTGAGTTGTTTGTCACGAACTGAGTTGATTTATATTGGTGCTTTTGAAGATTTCATTAAGAAACTCACATTCCAATGCAAGTTATCAATTGCATGGGTTACACCAATTCTTACAGTTATCTGCTGATGGCTTGCAAAGAGTAAGCATCTTATTGATCACATCCTGTTGCTAACTCAAAAGCAAATGGATGCACCTATGATTTATAATGTTGATGACCATGCTTCTTGCAAAGTTCATGCATGTGAATCATATAATATTTACAAGCTGGTGGAATGACGGGCTTGTAAGATAATCAATTAGGAAGGCATTCACCAATTTAATAGTTTGTCTTCTAAATCACGTTCCTTTGGTTGGTCAGTGTGTCATAGTTAAAACTTTGTCTGCTCGATTGCCTTGATATTTAAGATTTGTTTTTCTATTCATTATAAAGTATCACTTGGCATGTCAGAATCTTATTGTTGATAAACCTTGTTTTGAGATTCCTTTAGATATGTCCTGCCAACTAATTCTTGAACTTTAGTGTGTATACGTCAGGGAACGGTTATTTGTTGAATAACTTCGTACTACGTTCATGTTTAGAAGTCTTCACATGCGATTTGTGAATATAACTCTGCAACCTACTTAAGTTTATTTTTGCAGGGTAGGGCATTGAATGTTCATTTGTCTTAGTAATTTTGGTCTGGATTGTTGGAACTTATCGCTAAACTTCGTCCATGAGGATATACAATCTTTGCTTTGCCAAAAATATGCTTATGAAATATTTTTGTCTCTATTGTGTGCATTGAGTATATAATTTTATGTTTTTTCAATTGCAGAGAGACACAATTATAGAGATTTTCTATGAGAAGCACTTGGAACAGTTGATAGATGTTATAGTAATGTCATGCTCCCCGCAAGGTGTAGCCCCGTCAACTCCACGTCTAGCTTGTTCTGGTGAAAAAGTTGAAACTCTTGATGTCATAAAGCCTGAAATTTTGTCAAACATTTGTGAGCTGCTATGCTTTTGTGTTCATCACCATCCATACAGGATAAGGTGTCGTTTTAGCTTTCCCCATTCAAATTGATAGGTTTTCTTGTTCTTTTTACCTTGCACATTTTAACTTTTCTTCCCCATGGCTTTCCATTGCAGGACCAATTTTGTTTTCAATAATGTGATAGAGAAAGTCATGTTTCTCACTCGCAGAAGGGAGAGATACCTAGTGGTTGCTGCTGTTCGCTTTATGCGCACTATCATTTCACGGAATGTGAGTGATTATATTGTGGACCTTTGGGAATATATCATAAGTTGCAATTTCTTGCTCTGATTGTAAGCAAGGTCCTTTTTTATTTTAGTTTTTACTATGTTGTTCACATTACAGTTTACCTACTTTGGAACTCCAAAAAACTCTGATTGTCTATATCATCGTAAGACTTCGAGTGTCTGCGTGCTCGAGTTCAATGTAACGAGCTGCTCCACTCTAGTTGGAGGCCCAAACAAAGCCCACCACCTTTGAACAAAACCCAAATTGCACCGATAAGATCCCCAACTTAGACACCTAAATTGGGCCTTTGGGTGTTAGTTTTATCTCAAAAGGCGTCTCGGTACAATTGAGGAGATGATAACATCTAATAACCCTCATGTCAACTCCTCCATCTCATGATGTGGGACTATACAAGCTAATCCCATATCCCACAAATCTCCACCTTGGACGGCTTCCTAAGCCTGTGGGACACAACATGGTGCAACCATCACCCCTCCGTGGCTAGGCGCACACTCAAGCACCCATTATCTTCATTCTTCAAATGCTTACTCTTCCATTTCTTTTCTACATTGGTTTTCAGCACCGATAGGCCTTTATTCACAATTCAGGAGATTACATCACCTCTGTGAATCTATGTGACTTTCTTCTCTTGAATACTGGATCAGATTACCCTTACCTTCCCCCTACCCCATTTTGAAAAGACAGCAACATTGTCATTAAAATCCGGGCTCAGAGATGCATCTGAGTTTGAAGGCGCTGCTTAGATAGTCAGCACACGACCTGAAAAACCAATGGAAAATCAGTGTGGAACTAGGGATTAATGGAAGGTTGTAATCCTTCTTTGGAGTCCATGCCATTCATTCTGTCTGGCTCAGACATGTCCCACTGAGCTAATTTGTCCGCAGTTCTAGACCTATACATGCCAAAATCTGGCTCCCGCTTAGCAATATAACCCTAGCTCTCCCAACTTACCCAACCCTATTATATCACTCACTGGATGAAGTATGAACAGAGCTAGAGTTGAAGATTTTTGTATGAGACATGCTCTCTCTCTGTTTTTTTTTTGGGTTTTCCACGACTCATTTGCATGAGAAATCCTACTTGTTTATTGTTTCCTTTTTTTCAACATGATAAAATAACATGACATACACTTTTGCAGGATGAACAGCTAATGCTTTATATTGTCAAGAACAACCTTTTGAAACCAATAGTGGATGCTTTCGTTGGTAATGGTAATCGATATAATTTGCTGAACTCTTCAGTCCTAGAACTTTTTGAGTATATTCGGAAGGTGCTCATTTCTCTTGCGTCTTAGAATTTTAACCAGCATAAAGAGTGTATTTGGTACTTATATACTGATTTTTTTTTGTGCAGGAGAACCTGAAGTCCTTGATTATGTATTTAATTGATTCTTTCTGGAATCAACTATCAAAGTTTGACTATCTACCAAGTATTCAAGCGCTAAAATTAAAATATGAGCAGGTTTCTCTCTCTCTTTCTCGCACTCTCTCTCACACACTCACAAACACACCCGCCCATGTGCACACATACAAAACCTTTGACATCAGTCTTACAATTGTGTTTTATCACCAGTGTCTAGAAAATTGTGATATGCGACGTACTGTTAATGTGGTGGACCCAAGAAAACGTATGGATGAGCGTGCTCTTGAGAAAGAGGAGGAAGATTACTTCAATGAAGACAGGTTTGTTTTCTAGAATATCTGCTGTAATATGATACAGTTTACACTTTTCTTTTTCTAATCAAGAAATTTTCATTTATCATCAGTGATGAAGAAGATAGTGCATCTGCTCAGTCATCACGTGTCCAGAATCAAGAAGCTCGATCGGCTATACCCAATGGTGCCAGTTTCAGTTACCCCTCTGTGAGGTATTACCACCTGTATAGACATATTTGTATTCTGCCTTTTTATTTTTTATTTTTTTTATTCCATGGTGTGTGTGTCATCTTGCAGAATTTTGTAAATAATAAATCTTTGTTTTCCAGACCAAGATCTATCGGATTGGTCGACTATGATGATGATGACGATGATGAAGATTACATTCCACCATCAAAGCACAAGCCAGAAACTCCTGAAGATGGGAAAACAGCAGATTTGTCGCCAAAGCCAAAACGGAAATATCGTAATGAGGAACTTGAGCTGAAAAAGAAACAGAGGTTACATAGACCACTGGGTGATGAGAATGGTCTTGCTACTGCCTGTTCAACATGCACTACTGCTGCATTAGACAGTGAGAAGGAAAACTCAAAAAGACATGGTTCCCCAGCCTCTTCTGATGAAGACAATAATACAAATGAAAGAAACCTCAATGAGAAAAAAGCAGTTGTTTCAAGAAGCTGTTCTGATTGCTTGGCCAAGACACCTGATCATAGACAATCAAGTGGGGATGATTGCCCTTCAATACTGCCAACACCTGGTAACAACTCTTCCTTGGACATCGCTGTAAATGGGGGAAATGTTCCTGGTTCAGAACCATATTCGGTGCGATGATTAGGTTTCTGATCTTATTATTGATTATTTTCTGAGCTGAGAGCACTCGGAGAGGCAGTCAGCCTCGGGGGGAGGAAGCTTTTACATTGGTGGCAAGATATCGAAAATATAACGCCTAGTGGATGATGCTGCAGATTGGTGTTTGGATTACTTATCTGGCTCCCATCTTGATGCGTCTGATGCTGCCAGTAAAAGTTATAAAAGAAAAACAAAAAAGGAAAAAAGAGGGGAAACAATGTTGCTTATGTTGAACATTCATCAGGCTAAAATGCTTTCAGTTCATCTTTTTCTTTGCTTTTCTAGTCTTTCTCATAGTGTTATTTTTGTTGGCATAGTCATTTGATAGAAGGGGGATTAATAACTTTGGTGCCCCCATATTTTCGGTGTCGTGTTTTAAAATTTTGTTGGGTGGTTTAGGGTGTGGTTTATATATTATGCAGGGAAGCTTTGGTAGGTTGGCTGTGAGGAAAAATAATAGACAGGAGGGATGAAAGTCCTCCTAAGGCGAATGTCAATGTAATTTTATTTGTATAGCTCAACTACTTGGCCTCTCTTTAAGCTAGATTTAGTGAAGTTCACTGTTGTCAGAATCATTAAGAGTATTTTTTTTTACCTCTGAAGAACATGTGTACCTGTCTAGTGACATATTTGATGAAGTGGCACTGGCAATTTTATTTTTAGCAAGGTCTTGTGGGTGGTTTTGGTACATCGGTGCAATTATTTTTTTTATTTTTTATTACTGTTGGGCTTCTTAATTTAAACAATGTTTTTTGTTTGTGGCGCTTGCTAAGATTAAGCAGGTATTTCTATTGCAAAATCTTTGTTCAGCTATTTTATATACCTTCGATACAGTGCCCCTCAGATGGACATTTTTTATGAAATTGATTCTCTCATATTTTTTTTAATCCATAACCCTTTTCGACAGGGTTTAAACCCTGAATTTGGGTTTCCATCCGCCACAGATCTACTGTCCTTCTATCCGTCAGCAAGTTGATTTTTTTTAGTAGTATTTTGTTATTTTATTTTGGTCAAACAACAGTAATTTAGCTTTCAAATGATTATTTTGGTTTAAGGGATAGTGTTGCTTGTGAATGGCCAAAACTTCCATGGACCTCTGAAATCAGATTCTGCATTCCTATTGAAATGATGAAATAACAATTGAATTCTACTTTTATCACGAAAATTTGTAGTAGGGGATGAGATACTAGAGATCCTCTAATACTTAACACACATCAATATTATCATTACAAAATGAACCATGTTTTTCCACCAGTTTCAAAATAAAACATATTGTTAGAAGCTAGAAAGCGTTTTGGGTGTCTGATCTGTTTTTCTCATTTCGACCTAAAATTATTGGTTTCCACCCCATGGATGGAGATGCTCTAAATAGATCACCACTTTCGATTTTGTCTGACTACAATGATCAACTTTCGCACATTTGATACCTATTGTAGTATTGTCACGAATTGAAACACAACACTGGTTCAGAAACCAACCCCCCGAATTCGAGGCTCTTTATAACTCCAGAAATTCTAAGTGTCGAGGAAATGAGCGAGGGAAGTGAGGTGGCGGGGTGGGAGCCGTTCATCTCACCCGAAATGCGTGCATTGACTTTTCGCGCGTGCATCTCAACGAGATAAACGACTCCCACCCCCGCCACGTCACTCCCCTCGCCCATTTCCTCGTTGTGTAGAATCACTCTCATAACTCTACTCTTTAGGGAGTGTTTGTGGTTGTTAAAAAAAAAAATTGCCTCCACTTGCTCATAAACCGAAGTCCACATGGCTCCAATGACCTAAGAACCCGCCACGTCGTTCGTACACCACGCAAGGCCTATGCACCACGTGTCCCCTCCTCCCAACTCCTCCTTCATAAACTCTCCCTTCACAGTCTCTTCTTCATCCCACTCAAATTTACATATCCTGCCATTCCGTACGACACCAAGAAGAAGAATAAATTAGAGACATGTTGTTCCATCATCGATGAGTTCCGCAGGTTTGACAAGCAGGGCAACTTCGACTTTGGCCATCCACTTCTCAACCGCGTTGCCGAGAGTTTCGTCAAGGCTGCAGGGGTACGTAGTTTTTGAAGCTCTTGTTGTAAAGCGGAACATAGAATGTGGTTGTCCAGATCGGAGCGGTTCAAGGGACGCTTAATTCATTGCTGTGGATGGTGAGTGACCAAGATTGTGCATTTTGTTTTGTTTTAGGAAATTATGTTTAAGGACTAGTTTTTGATAATATTAGAGTTCAGTTCTTAATCGTTTTATTTTGAATGTGTGTTGTTTCAGGTTCTGGGTTTGATTCCAGTGGTGTGCCGGATATCACAGCCCCCAGGAGGCACCATATAATGCCACACTTGAGAGGTAAGACATGATCGATGGTGTAATTTTCTTCCGAAACTATCCCTGCATGTATCATCAATTAATTTGTTTTGTGAAGGCATTTTCGTAGTAACAACAATGTGAAAGTTAATGCGAATGTTTAAGATAATCCACAATTAAGTTCAGGCTACCAGCCATTATTTGGCCAGGGTTAGGCTTTTTTACACTTTTACTTGTATCTTTAAAACACAATCACAAACATCATTTATAAAAGAGATAGAAGGGTAAAACTCCTTAAATCTGGCAAAAAAATGGCTGGCTGTCGAGAATTGGGGTGCACAATTTCATAACATGGTCCACAAAATTGTGTATTTTGGCCTGGCTGAACTAGCTGGCCAGGCTAGCTTTCATCAGTATATAATACTTGAATGGAACAAAAAAACATTAAGCAAGTGAACTACTAGGTCTCTCTCTATGAAATGCGAAATGCATGATTGACATTATGCAGATTCTCTATGAAATGCGAAATGCATGATTGACATTGAGGGAGAGTACGTAATGAACGCCATGGTTTTTGCCAATTGCATTATGTATGACGTGTAGATGTTGAAGGCAAACTACTTGCTCTCTATTCTTTATGACATGCATGACAACCATTAAGCACTCTCTCTCGAAGGACTTCAGAACTTCCCAAATAGGCAATTCAGAAGCCCTTGAGGGAAAGTGCGTAATGAATGCCATGGTTTTTGCCAACTACATTATGTATGACGCGTAGATGATGAAGGCAAACAACTTGCTCTCTGCTCTTCATGAAATGCATGACACCATTATGCACTTTCTCTCGAAGGACTTCAGAACTTGCCATAGAAGCATTCAGAAGCCCTTGAGGTATGACGCGTAGATGATGAAGGGAAAGTACTTGCTCCCTGTTCTTCATGAAATGCGACACCATTATGCACTCTCTCTCGAAGGATTTCAGAACTTGCCATAGAGGCATTCATAAGCCCTCGAGGGAGAGTGCATGATGAACGCCATGGTTTTTGCCAACTGCATTATGTATGTCGTGTAGATGATGAAGGCAAACTACTTGCTCTCTGCACTTCATGAAATGCATGACACCATTATGTACTCTCTCTCAAAGGACTTCATAACTTGCCATAGAGGCATTCAGAAGCCCTTGAGGGAGAGTGCGTAATGAACGCCATGGTTTTTGCCAACTGCATTATGTATGACGCATAGATGATGAAGGCAAACGACTTGCTCCCCGCTCTTCATGAAATGCATGACACCATTATGCACTCTCTCTCGAAGGACTTCAGAACTTCCCATAGAGGCATTCAGAAGCCCTCGAGGGAGAGTGCATAATGAACGCCATGGTTTTTGCCAACTTAATGCCATGTTTTTTGCCGCCATGGTGTTTGCCAACTGCATTATGTATGACGCGTAGATGATGAAGCAAACAACTTGCTCTCTGCTCTTTATGAAATGCATGACAACCATTAAGCACACTCTCTCGAAGGACTTCAAAACTTGCCGTAGAGGCAATTCAAAAGCCCTTGAGGGAGAGTGCGTAATGAACGCCATGGAGTCACCGCCTGACAATAAAAGCCTTTGAAATAATTGTTCATTCACCTCCAAGACTTCAAGCTTAACACCCTTTCCAGGCAATGCAAAAAGCCTTTGAGGGAGAGTGATCAATGGGTGCATTGATCAAGCTCTGCATTGCGTTTGCAAGGTGTGACTTGTTCATACTCCCCCAAGTGCTCCTAGCCCATCAAACTTGGTCGCATCTATGTAGGTAAACATACACAAATAAACTTCAAGCTTATTGGTTAGGCTAGAAGCCCTCGAGGGAGAGTGAACAACCAATGCCTCGGATGTTTCACATGCTATATCTATCTTGAATTGTTTTTGCCTTATTAGACATTCGATCGAAGCTAGAGGCCTTCTTATAGTGAAGAACACAATAAAAGCAACTCAATATGTGGGACCATCATATCTTTGGCACTTGACATTAGTGGCAAAACCAGATCCTTAATAATACATTAATTGGCTCTTTGGAGCCTTGGTGAGACATCTGTTTCAGCTAGACAAGAATAAAACACATTAGGCATCTCAACCATATCCAAATCTCACACAGACAAGGAAACTATATTAGCCACCTTGTTGTAGTGTCATCTTTTGGTATAAGACCAATCGATGGTTCTCGTGTTTTACTTGCTGTGAAATCCTAAAACCATCTAGTGGTCCGAACCTTGAATCGACACTAGCTCTCTACTATATGCAAATCAAAAAGAGAATTCCTTTTGACATTCCCCTGATTCCATCTTTATCACCATATCCATTCACCTAGATAATGGAACACAGCAATTTATTCCAATCGCCACGTTTTTTAACAGGTTAAGATTTCTTCAACACCTGGGAGTACTAATGTAGAACATGCGTGAATATGAAATGTTAGTTGTTCTCAAGATGTACATTATGACAAATGTGGAAATCGAAATGCTATCCTTTACTGAACGTCTTAAACTTGAGCATCTTATGCCACTACTAGTTATCTATTACCTAGTGGACAATTAATGTACCATAAACAGGTTGCTTTCCTTTTTGATTGAATACCTTGGTTGGCATGTACTGAAGAATAAAATTATGAATTTCTTCTCCTTTTCCGTATGATCTCCATGCATCGAACATCTTCTTTTGTATTATAATGGTGAAAACTATGAAAAGTTTCTCCTTTTCCGTAAGATTACCAGGCACTGAGCATAAGATTACCATGCACTGAGCACCTTTTGTATTATAGTGGTGAAACGGGTTGATGACACTCTCAACTTAATATAGAAAAATCGTGTTAATGGTGTTGTTTTTCCGTCCCAAAATTTTCATTCCGACTTTCCAAACCACAAGAAGTTATAATTTACTGAGGTAGCAAATAATACACGAGATGGGTCACTTTCTATATTTTCCTTTTTTTCAGTGGCTTCAAACTTTCAATTATTTTACCTTCAGTCTTTGGGTCTTTATGACGAGTGTCTCTATCAAGATGCTAGAGCTACCCATAGTTTTGAGTCGAATCATGGCAGAGGGGTGGTATGAGCGAGTACAAATCCTATAAGATGGAGAGGTGGTCCTGGGTGAGTGCGAATCCTTTAAGACATAATTTAGTTCTTGATCGGATCTTATCTTTCATAACTCTTTGAATCAGATGCATTCACGAAGTTGATGTTATTGGGGACAGCTCTTGATCATATTATATCACTACACGATCGTTATAACTGTGATGTCAATGCATAATGCCAATTAGAATCACTTGATACACTGTTTACAGTATTATCTTCCCTCACCACTCACAATTGTGTGAATTTAATGTTAAATTATACGATCTGCAGGTGAAACCAATAAGAAGTCTCTTGAAGCAATGGTAAGTGTGAAACTCATTTTTGTACCTTTAGTTTTAGTGATTAGATGTTAAAAATTTTAAATAGCTATTGACACTGGGTATAGAATCGTAACTAAAAGGTGATTTATCAGCCATATTGTGGACTCGCATCTTAACCTTGTTAATTTTCTTTCATATTTAATCTTGTCTGTCCGTGTTAACTTGAGTTCACTAGCTGGATTTCCCCTTCCTAATGTGTGCCTTTTGTTTGGTGAATTTAGAACTAATTAGGTTGCTTGTTGAAGCTTTGAAGCAAGTTTATTGATTTGTAGATGATGAAACGAGTGAACGTATGAGCGATTGTAAACTTTATTATCATCATTTTTTATTAATATAAGGTTCGGGGATCCTAAAAACCCCAGCTCGCTTTCCAAAAAAAAACCCAAAAGGTTAATAACCAATGAATCACTTGTTTGTCAAAGCAACAAAACCAAATCCGAACATTATATCCTATGTTACCACCATCCAAGTAGATGAAACAATTAAGATCGGAATATTTTCTTTTTGTTCCGCGATTGGCTTTCGCATGAGTTCATTGCAAGTCTATGAACAAACATCACCCTCACTTCCCTGGCTTCAAACATTACCACCTCCACCTTCGGTATCTTCAACAATACTTTTGGGAATCAACCTAACGCAAGCTACAACTTAGTTCAACCTAGAGGTGAGACGGAGCCATGATTTTTGTTGAAGGGGTGGAGTCACGAGTTATAGTTAATTAATAATAATTTAATGATTAATTATTTTAACATAATTTTTTTAATTCGAACAATATATAAATAACTATACAAAACACCAATTGCCAAACAAACTCCATGTAGGCAGAAAAGATAAATATATTGAGAACAAATCAAGTTGGTATATAAAGTTAATGAAAATTTAATTTCAAATGTAAAAGTATATGTAAACAAAAAATGGGTTATTTGTAATTTGTCATCTATCATTAATAGCTAATTAGAGGTTACTCGCATCATTAATCACTATTGCAGTCTTTCCTCAAGTTTAGTAGTCAATGTGCATTGACTGTAAAAAGACATTGATTACCAAAATGCCTTCAAATAATAATCCACAGATGAACATCGATATACAAACATGTATCTAGAGAAAAAAAATTAATGGATAAGAATTTTCAAATATTTCCAGAAAAATCCTATGAATAAAATACAAAACTAGACCTTGAGATACGAACTCATATAGAGAAAATACTTTAATAAATATAATATTCTTCCTCAAAACAGGCAAGAGAGGTTTGGGTTGCTGGTGGCAATTATAGGAAAGAAAACTAAATCAAGTAAAGAAGAAGGGGAGGGACAGAAAGAGAGGAGGAAACGAGGGCGAGATTGTGTCATCGCCTTCGCAAGGGTGGGCAAATCACAAATAACTAAAAAAAAAAAAAAGTCAATGGAGGCAAATGCCCTCACTTGTCCCCATGTAGCTCTGTGCCTGGGTGACATTCTTTATTACCCATTTTTCTAAATACACATTATGTTAAAATATAAAGAATTACTGAATTAGGGTTTTATCTTCGAAAGCTTAAATTTTAAGAAGCTCACCATACCATTATGGAGGGCATGGCTTCTTCTGAAAGACTCCAGGACACTACAAACCATTTTGCAAGAAGAACAGAACGAGCTAGAGATAGCCATATGTTGGATGTGGAGTCTGCTTATTGGCAACATTCGACATTTTTTTCTCTATTTATAGCTCGTGGATTTATAATTTTATTAATAGAGACCTCAACACTCATAACTTAGCTACTGCATCATGACAATAATACTGCAACCGTAATTATTATTCTATTTACTATATATTTTTAACCCCTCCAAAAAAAACTCCACATCCGAACGTTGTACACTCACAGAAATTCTAGGGAGCGAGGGGTGGTGTAACCACCCATCCCCCTCGACATCGCTTATCTCGAGGGAGATGGGTGCTCGCCCCTTACCCTCGCTCCCTAGAAGGGCTCAGTACACTCAACATAGTACACTTTTTTTGGTTGAAAAACATAGTACACTAGTTACACTACAATGTGTAACTATACAAATCACCAATTGCTAGATAAACTCCATATAAGCACAAAAGATAAATATATGAAGAATAAATCAAATTAGTATATAAAGTTAGGGCAAAATTTAATTTCAAATGTAAAAGTATATGTAGACAAAAAATTTGGGTTATTTGTAATTTGTTATCTACCATAAATAGCTAATTAGAGGTTACTCGCATTATTAATCACTATTACAATATTTTCTCAGGTCTAGTAGTCAATGTACATTGACTGTCAAAAACTCACATTGATTACAAACATGTATCTTGAGAAAAAAAATTAATGGATAAGAATTTTCAAATATTTCCAAAAAATTCTATGAATAAAATACAAAACTAGACATTGAGATACAAACTCATATAGAGAAAAATCTTTAAAAAATAAAACATTCTTCCTCAAAACAGGCAAGAGAGGTTTGGGTTGCTAGTGGCAATGGTAGGAAATAAAACTAAATCTAGCAGAGACGAATGGGAGGAAGAGAAAGAGAGGAGGAGACGAAGGCGAGACTGTGTCATCATCGCCTTCGCAGGGGTGGGCAAATCACAAATAACTAAAAAAAAATCAAAAATCAATGGGAGCAAATGTCCTCACTTGTCCCCATGTAGCTCCGTGCTTGGGTGACATTCTTTACGAAGAATGATTACCCCTTTTTCTAAATACACATTATATTCAAATATCAAGAATTATTGAATTAGGGTTTCATCTTCGAAAGCTTAAATTTTAAGAAGCTCACCATACCATTATGACATGGCTTCTTCTGGAAGACTCTAGGACACTACAAACCATTTTGCAAGAAAACAGGAGGAGCTAGAGATAGCCATATGTTGAATGTGGAGTCTGTTTATTGGCAACATTTGGTGTTTTTTCTCTATTCATAGCTCTTGAATCTATAATTTTATTAATAGATACCTCAACTTTGAGATTCATAACTTAGCTATTGCATCACGACAATAATACTGCAACCGTAATTATTATTCTATTTACGATATGTTTTTAACCCCCAAAAAAAAAACTAAACTCCACATCTGAACATAGTACACTGGACATAGTACACTTTTTTTTATTGAAAAACATAGTACACTAGTTACACTACAAAGGGGCTTAGACAACAAAGGGCTGCGAATAATTGCTCTCTGCAAACCAAACCCCTCCACGTGGCGTCCAATGACCTAAGAACCCACGTGTCCCCTCCTCCCAACTCCTCCATCATAAACTCTCCCTGCTCGCTGCAACTCCATTCAAGTTTACATTTCCTGCCCTCCGTACGACACCAAGAAGAAGAAAGGAGTAATAAATTAGAGACACGTTCCATCGTCGACCTTGGCCATCCTCTTCTCAACCGGCTTGCCGAGAGTTTCGTCAAGGCCACAGGGTACATAGTTTTTGAAACTCTTTGTTCTGCACTTTCTTTGTTATCATCGCAGATTTTCTCTTGTTGTAAAATGGAACATGAATGTGGTTGTGCAGATCGGACTTCGGAGCGGTTCAGGCTGTCTCAAGGGAAGCTTACTTCACGGCCGTCGATGGTGAGTGACTGAGATGCATTTTTTTTAAAGAAAATTATGTTTAAGGACTAGTTTTTTTTACAATATTAGAGTTCAGTCCAGAATGATCACTACTACAGTACCTGGTGGTATGCCTGGTGCCACCAGGCACTGTCTATCTTTTGCGAGATATGTAATAATGCACATCTTGAGGCAGATGAACGGTGCTTGATGGCCACCAGGCACAACACATACCACCAAGCACCCTAGATTTTCCCCTTTATTTATTATTATTATTATTATTTTTTGAGTTCACGACTGATAGTGTAATTTTTTTCTTTCAAATCTGTCCCTGTATTTATCATGATGAAGGCATTTTCCTAGTAACACCAATGTGAAAGTTAATGCGAATGCTTAAGATAATTCACAATTTCATGTGAACGTAGATTTAACACTGGTCTGCAATATTGTGTATTTTGGCCTTGCTGGATTAGCCGGCCAGGCTAGCTTTCTGTATATATAACACCTGAATGGAACAAGATAGAAACATTAAGCAAGTGCTTGAGTATAGGCCATCAAGTAAACTACTTGGTGTCTCTCTATGAAATACATGATTTGACATTATACACTCTCTCTGGAAGGACTTCCGCACTTGCCATAGAGGCAATTTAGAAGTCCTTGAGGGAGAGTGCATAATGAACACCACGATTTTTGCCAACTGCATTATGTATGTCGCGTAGATGATGAAGGCAAACAACTTGCTCTCTGCTGTTCATGAAATGCATGACACCATTATGCACTCTCTCTCGAAGGACTTCAGAACTTGCCATAGAGGCATTCAGAAGCCCTTGAGGGAGAGTGCGTAATGAACGCCATGGAGTCACCGCCTGACAATAATTGTTCATTCACCTCCAAGACTTCAAGCTTAACACCCTTTCCAGGCAATGCAAAAAGCCTTTGAGGGAGAGTGATCAATGGGTGCATTGATCAAGCTCTGCATTGCGTTTGCAAGGTGTGACTTGTTCATACTCCCCCAAGTGCTCCTAGCCCATCAAACTTGGTCGCATCTATGTAGGTAAACATACACAAATAAACTTCAAGCTTATTGGTTAGGCTAGAAGCCCTTGAGGGAGAGTGAACAACCAATGCCTCGGATGTTTCACATACTATATCTATCTTGAATTGTTTTTGCCTTATTAGACATTCGATCGAAGCTAGAGGCCTTCTTATAGGTGAAGAACACAATAAAAGCAACTCAATATGTGGGACCATCATATCTTTGGCACTTGACATTAGTGGCAAAACCAGATCCTTAATAATACATTAGTTGGCTCTTTGGAGCCTTGGTGAGACATCTGTTTTAGCAAGACAAGAATAAAACATATTAGGCATCTCAACCATATCCAAATCTCACACAGGCTATATTAGACCACCTTGTATTAGTGTCATCTTTTGGTATAGACCAATCGATGGTTCTCGTGATTTACTTGCAGTGAAATCCTAAAACCATCTAGTGGTCCGAACCTTGAATCGACACTAGCTCTGTACAATATGCAAATCAAAAAGAGAATTCCTTTTGACATTCCCCTGATTTCATCTTTATCACCATATCCATTCACCTAGATAATGGAACACAGCAATTTATTCCAATCGCCACGTTTTTTATCAGGTCAAGATTTCTTCAACACCTGGGAGTACTAGTGTAGAACATGCGTGAATATGAAATGTTAGTGGTTCTCAAGATGTACATTATGACAAATATGGAAATTGAAACGCTATCCTTTAGTGTACATGTCTTAAACTTGAGCATCTTATGCCACTACTAGTTATCTATTGCCTAGTGGACAATTAATGTACCATAAACAGGTTGCTTTCCTTTTTGATTGAATACCTTGGTTGGCATGTACTGAAGGATAAAATTATGAATTTCTTCTCCTTTTCCGTATGATCCATGCATCGAACATCTTCTTTTGTATTATAGTGGTGAAAACTATGAAAAGTTTCTCCTTTTCCGTAAGATTACCAGGCACTGAGCATAAGATTACCATGCACTGAGCACCTTTGTATTATAGTGGTGAAACGGGTTGACAACACTCTCAACTTAATATAGAAAAATCGTGTTAATGATGTTGTTTTTCCGTCCCAAAATTTTCATTCCGACTTTCCAAACCACAAGAAGTTATAATTTACTGAGGTAGCAAATAATACACGAGATGGGTCACTCTCGATATTTTCCTTTTTTTCAGTGGCTTCAAACTTTCAATTATTTTACCTTCAGTCTTTGGGGATTTATGACGAGTGTCTCTCTCGAGATACTAGAGCTACCCATAGTTTTGAGTCGAATCATGGCAGAGGGGTGGTATGAGCGAGTACAAGTCCTATAAGATGGAGAGGTGGTCCTGGCTGAGTGCGAATCCTTTAAGACATAATTTAGTTCTTGATCGGATCTTATCTTTCATAATTTTTTGAATCAGATGCATTCATGAAGTTGATGTTATTGGGGACAGCTCTTGATCATATTATATCACTACACGATTGTTATAACTGTGATGTCAATGCATAATGCCAATTAGAATCACTTAATACACTGTTTACAGTATTATCTTCCCTCTCCACTTACATTTATGTGAATGTAATGTTAAATTATACGACCTGCAGGTGAAACCAATAAGAAGTCTCTTGAAGCAATGGTAAGTGTGAAACTCATTTTTGTACCTTGAGTTTTAGTGAGTAGATGTTAAACATTTTAAATAGCTATTGACACTGGGTATAGAAACGTAACTAAAAGGTGATTTATCAGCCATATTGTGGACTCGCATATTTCGAGAATGGGCTTTGATGATGATGATGATGATTGTGGACTCGCATCTTAACCTTGTTAATTTTCTTTCATATTTAATCTTGTCTGTCCGTGTTAACTTGAGTTCACTAGCTGGATTTCCCCTTCCTAATGTGTGCCTTTTGTTTGGTTTGTTTTGGCTATACGGCTTAATCCATATTTAAAAGTGGGTATTTTCTATAATGAACTGACATGGGTGCTCTATTTATCAGGTGAAGAACACAGGAAAAGAATCTTTCCAGTGGGGTGGTAAAGCACACGACATAATATTTTTTCAGCACTCCTGTTCTTACCAAATAAACAGACTGTGAATTCTTATAGAAGGCATGTGTTCACTGATTGAGCATTTTTTTTTTGGGAAAGCACTGATTGTGCATTTACTTATGAGGGTATGAATATTGTCATGTCGTGCTGTGTCATCAAGTGTAGATGCAAATTGTGACACAGCTACTATTTGTTAGTGCCCATGAAGCAACTCTGCATGCCAAATTGTAATCGTGTTGTGAATTATTTGATGCAAAAAAATAGTGCAGTTGCAGCAGCAATTACAGGAGTGGCACTGGCCCTTACTTCAGTGGATACTCGCGTGAGCAAGACAATCTATAACTGCCAGTGGGATGTTGAAAGATAATGGAATAGTGCACTACACAGTATAAGCAAGAAAGTCATATATCGACTAATTAACAATGACAATCAGTAGTTTCTTTTGCATATCAGAGCGCAAGTCTTCTAAAAAGTATCATCTTACAAAATCATACAACATATTGACTCCATCAGGCAGGAACAACCCTTTTCCTAATTATACTGTCAGCAGGGCGGGTTATCGAACATATGTTGCAAGCCTCGGTCTCTCCAACGGTAATTGCAATTAGGATTGCAACAAACAAAGAACATCGTCATACCTTCCTCCCCTTTTGCATTTTGCTGCACACATCAACTAAAAGGCCAGACTGTGAGCATAAAATAACTACGAAGTCGGAACTATTGCTGGGTTTTTTTTTTTTTGATCAGCAGAACAGGAAGCTAATAGGCAGTGAGGAAAGAGCTGCTATCTACTACTAGACCAAAAAGTATACAAACTATTTACATCTAGTTATTACCCACATCTAACAAAAGAGGGGTATTTAAGTAGTCTTCCTGAGTGTCAGCAATCCAATGGTCTCATGAGTCTGGATAAAGATCATCAAATGGTCTTGTTTATCTGTACTGGCTTTTAGAAGAGGGAACTAGGTCTCATTCAATCTTGCAATTTAAATTTCGTGACACATTCCTGCTTGCAAAATGCCCCAACACTTTCCAAGACTCGGTTGAGTCTATACATAATCTAAATGCAAGAATATCAGAAGCTGTAGAAATGAATGACTAAGCCAAGAACGTTCTCCACAAGAAACTCAGAAACTCAATTTTTTTCACCTGTAGAAAAGAAAGAAAAGAAGGTTATGGCAAAGCTGACTGAAGTTAAAATGGTATCTTCCCCAGTCAGACTCATGTTCAAAAGCGCTTTTTTATAGACTTTAGACAATCATTAAATGAGTAAAGATTTTATATCATACCTTCAATGGCAAAATTCGCGTAAACCACATGACACCATACATTTGCTTGAATAATTAGCAAATGAGAGTGCAAATGGTGGTTTTGTTTATCTTTTGACAAGATTCTCCAATTGTTGTTAGTTATATATAGTATATACGGGCTACTAGCCCATAAGGATGAAATGCACAACTAGCCAACTAAGACATGTTTTGAGAGCTTACGATCAAAAAAAAAAAAAAACTTGAAGTCTTCTACTTTTTCTTAATCTTTTCATTGTTAAATTTTCTTTTCAACTTCACAATTGTAAATTATTTGAGGATCTATTTAATTGCCACCCAAACCAATTCATCCTTCAAACTTCTCATAATGAGGTCTCAATATACACTTGTAATGCTCGACAATCATTGAGATTTCCCTAAAGCTAGAAGCTTAACATAAGAAGTACATGAATCCGAGTTTCATTTCTTTTCATTATGTATCCTAGCAAACAATATATCATAGAAAAAAATAGTGATCATCGAGACATTAAAAACCCAAATTTCTTAAGCTATTGGGTTAACAACCCAAAAGGTAAAAGTCGCTGCCACCATCAGCATGGCTATCGACTGGATCTGCTTGGGCGTCGATTTTGGATCTAGCTATCGTCTGGATCGACTGCTCATTGTTGGCTGTCGATTTTGGCCGGCTCACGCTGCTTGGCCGTCACTTTGCAGGTCTGGCTAGGTTAGGGTATCACGGGGTGTGACGGATCCACTAGCCGTCAATACTTCCTCTCCCCCAATGGGGAGTAGGGAACCTGCTGAAGAGGCTAGTAAGCCATCTTTTGCTTAAATACTTGGGGAAATACTGGTTAATGAGGTTAATGAAACACATGTTGAGGGAACTAGATTTCGAAAAGAATGAGAGCCCGCCATTGGGCTTACGGCATCTGACGAAACTCGTGGGGAAGCGTTCATGGAAAAACACGTGATAGTATTAAAGTTCTCTAGCTACAGGCTAACATTGGAAGATATTCAAGATACGATACATCAGACCTGGGGGATTATAGGTGATTTCTCGCTAGGCTTGCTAGATCAACGTCACGTTCTTGTCCTGTTTTAATTTGAGGCGGAAGCAAAGAAAGTCTTGTCAAGGGACTCGTTCTTGATTCGGGGAGTTCGATTCAAAGCTTTCCGCTGGCATGATGGTTTCAGTCTGAAAGCAGATCCGATATCGGTTTCACTATGGGTAGAGTTGCCTAACTTGCCTTTGCATTTATTTCATCCTCCTTTTTTGAAAGAAATTGTGAACTCTTTTGGTGTCTTTTTGTGCATAGATGATCATACTAGATGTCTATCATGCCCTGGGTTATGCTCGTGTCTGCGTGGAGATGACTATGGCGGAAAAATTACCAAGTAGAATTTGGATAGATAAATCTAACAATATGGGCTTTTGGCAAAAGATTGAATACCCAGGTTTCAAGTATTGTGATTATTGCTCATTGATAGAGCATCAGGAGGATTTTTGCAGAAAAAAGTTAGGTCTCAAGGGTAATGAGAAAACATCCCATGTGGTAAACGAAGAGAAGAATGACAAACAAAAGGTGGTAGCTAAAGTTGTCAAACAACAATATGTTCCAGTGGCTCATAAAAATAAAGTTACAAAATCAGAAGTTGGCACGAGTGGTGCAAAAAATAATATGGGGGAGGAAATCAAGGAGGGAGTGGGTGCGGATAAACCAGTGGCCAAAGAGCCAGTGAATTTATTGTTGTCGAACAAGTTTGAGATGCTTACGGGGGATAATGTTGAAGATGAGTATAATCAAACAAAGAATTTTTCGGCTAGTAAAGAAAAGGCTATCGCCAGTGACATATTCGTACAAGAAACAACAGAAGAAGGTCTTCAAGAGGCGGGATACACAGCTAGTGAGATTGAAAAAACGAAGCAAGGAGACCCAACTAATCATGATGATCTAGGCAGCCCGGGGACGACAATCCTGAGTTTGAAGATGTGAATACAAGTATTGAAACCAACCAAATTAAGATATTACAGAGAGAGGAACCTCTAGCCCCCTAGGCAGATGATGAGCTGATCCTTACGGTCCCTGCAAGCGAACTAAATACAAATAATAGAATAATAAACAAGGAAAATTCATGCCACACAACAATGAATAAGCAACAAGTTCTAAAGTCTAGATCACACCGTGTCTCTAAGGATAATGTTTCTAAGTTCAAACAACAACACAAACATTTCAGATTCCACAATGACTACAAGTTTACAATATATGCCGATCATTACACGTGATTCAAACATGGTAAATATCAAGCGATGGAGATAAAAACAATCTCATAATTCTTCCTAGTCTCCTAGGTATAGCAATCAAGTTGAAACCAAAAATTTTGTATCAGTGTCTCATATCGTAGGTATCCGCATACCCTACGAATGTGTCTCACCCAGACACATCCCACAACGTGCACCAGTACCACTTCGGGCTTGTTTGTATCCTAGTGGGGTGTTATCTGCTAGGATACAAACTCAAACATCCTGAATGACTGGCCTAACACGACCAACCTAACACAATCAAACTCAAGCGCGCTGGGAGGGAAAATGATTAATCTCCAAAGCACGTCCTCCGGGACCCGTCCTATTGCACTCTATAGCGGCAAGTGCGTGCGAGAGCTCACCGTAACTCAGCAAGCTTGCCACATGCAATAACGTCCTCAATGTCAGGTGCGATTTATCTCAAGCACCATCCAACTCACGATGCAAGCAAGCTCCTAAGCATCAGCACAACATGCATTATAGCAGGGTAAAGACACTTATATTAATATCCACATGCACAAATGACGAGTCTGTACATCACCGAAGGTAACAGACGTGCAATCATAATCAATTCGACAATTTTTTATAAAACCACGACTATGCCAGGGTTTCAACATGACCCAATTCACCACGATAAATTTATTCGAGTCAATTATCATACATGCTCAAGACTCGACAATCCACGATAAAATATGACATACTATGCAAACTCGAAAATGAAGCATACAAGTCCAATGTCATTACACCAAAGCCTAATCACACCCAAAATTCATTCACTATTAGATTTCATTCAAGTATATCATGCTTTCAGGAAACCCAATACGTATTTCATGCACATATAGCCAACACAATCATCGAAATATCTGAAAACCCCGAATTTCGGATTTGGATTCAATTATACACAATCGACGGTATAATGTAAAAATTAAATTCAGGATTTCAAATAATTATTTCTCAAAATAAATATTATAAGTCCATTCACCTGAGTGGAATGGGTTTTCAAAACCCAATTCCTACTAGTCGGAGCTCCTAACTCGCAAAACCACGAATGCGGGACCACAAAAATTTTAAAACTGCAAGGCGGACTCGAAAATGAGTAAACTAGCCAAAAACTGAAAAATAAATAAATTACAAGCGGCGCATGACTGAAAGAAAAACTTACAAGCAATAAAATTTTGGCAAACACCCCGTCGAAACTCAAAGTCTGGTGAAAACGCGCCAAAACCCTCCCTACTCCGGTCTGATCGCCTCCAAACTGCACAACAGGCCAGAAATGGGTCTAAGGACACTTGGAGTCACGAATGTGAGGCTCACCCACGCACCCAAAGCCCGAATTCATGCCGAAGAACCCTCAAAATGAACATGCACCCTATTTTTTTGAAAAATTCGGCCAACCCCAAAATCAACCTTGCATGTCAGTTCTAAGGGATTCCAATGTCGCTCTCAAGGCCCCTCCACGTCTGATCAGAGCTACGAAAACCGATTAAACAAATCCAACACCAAACCCAAATGTGAAAACTGATTTTTGTTTTGTTTTTTTTTTGCAAAAAACCAACAAAAAAACGAAGAGAGGAAGAAATGAGGAGGAGGAAGTGAGATTGGGGGACGAAAATGGCAACCACAACCGAATCGCTGAAGAAGAAGGGACGAAAGTTCGTCGCGTCGCTCCCTGGAAAGAAAGAAAAAAAAAGAGAGAAGAAAGAAAAGGGGGGGGGGGGTCGTGTTTAAAGGGTGGGTGGCTATGTGCCCCCACCACATTAACTGAGTACACCCCGCCCAATTATTTATTTTTATTTTTATTTTTATTTTTATTTTATTTTATTTTTATTTTTATTTTTATTTTTATTTTTATTTTATTTTTATTTTTATTTTTATATTTATTTTTTATTTAAAAACGCATATATTACAAGAGATAATTGATGGAAAACAGGGGGAAGATCCAACAACGCCCATGGATTGGCTAACACCCCAAGTCATCAATGTTTTGAATTCAGAAATTGCAAGAATAGGCAGGGATGCATTGGCCACCGAAATTAAAAGCTTACTTGAAGCGAAAGCAACAAAGGTGTTGAAGAAGAACATGAGGTTACCACAATACAACCTCCCATGGAATATGTTCCTCGAATGTCTTCTCGAAGCAAGAAGACAAATCCTAAATTCAGGTAACTGATAATGATGATACAGGTAGAATGCAAATGCTTATTAGAACCTTGTAGGGATGCTAGATTAGTGCTAGCATTCAATGGTTTCTATATCATGATTCATTGTGTTTCGATTCTTTACGACAAATTCTCATACATCCTGGGGCCAACATTAGGTATAAATCAGGTCATGAGAATGCTTAAAGGATTGATTGGTAATTACGAGGAATAAAAGTTATGGCAAGTCTATCATGCAACCACTTTAGTAGTAGAACACTTTGCAAGGTTACTCCATAACTTGTTGACGGTGAATCTAGAACTAATTAGGTTCTTTGTTGAAGCTTTGAAGCAAATTTATTGATTTGTAGATGATGAAACGAGTGAACGTATGAGCGATTGTAAACTTTATCATTCATTTTTATTAATATAAGGTTCGGGATCCTAAAAACCCCAGCTCGCTTTCCAAAAAAAAACCCAAAAGGTTAATAACCAATGGATCACTTGTTTGTCAAAGCAACAAAACAAAATCCGAACATTATATCCTATGTTACCACCATCCAAGTAGATGAAACAATTAAGATCGGAACATTTTCTTTTTGTTCCACGATTGGCTTTCGCATGAGTTCATTGTAAGTCTATGAACAAACATCACCCTCACTTCCCTGGCTTCAAACATTACCACCTCCACCTCCACCTCCGATATCTTCAACAATACTTTTGGGAATCAACCTAACACAAACTACAACTTAGTTCAACCTAGAGGTGAGACGGAGCCATGATTTTTGTTGAAGGGGTGGAGTCATGAGTTATAGTTAATTAATAATAATTTAATGATTAATTATTTTAACACAATTTTTTAATTCGAACAATATATAAATAACTATACAAAACACCAATTGCTAAACAAACTCCATGTAAGCACAAAAGATAAATATATTGAGAACAAATCAAGTTGGTATATAAAGTTAATGAAAATTTAATTTCAAATGTAAAAGTATATGTAAACAAAAAATTGGGTTATTTGTAATTTGTCATCTATCATTAATAGCTAATTAGAGGTTACTCGCATCATTAATCATTATTGCAGTCTTTCCTCAAGTTTAGTAGTCAATGTGCATTGATTGTAAAAATGCTCACATTGATTACCAAAATGCCCTTCAAACAATAATCCACAGATGAACATCAATATACAAATATGTATCTAGAGAAAAAAATTGATGGATAAGAATTTTCAAATATTTTCAGAAAAATCCTATGAATAAAATACAAAACTAGACCTTGAGATACAAACTCATATAGAGAAAATACTTTAATAAATAAAATATTCCTCCTCAAAACAGGCAAGAAGGTTTGGGTTGCTGGTGATAATGATAGGAAAGAAAATTAAATCAAGCAGAGAAGAAGGGGCGGGACAGAAAGAAAGGAGGAAACGAGGGCGAGAATTACTGAATTACCCATAAAGTCAATGGAGGCAAATGTCCTCACTTGTCCCCATGTAGCTCCGTGCACGGGTGACTTTCTTTACGAAGAATGATTACCCATTTTTCTAAATACACATTATGTTAAAATATCAAGAATTATTGAATTAAGGTTTTATCTTCGAGAGCTTAAATTTTAAGAAGCTCACCATACCATTATGGAGGACATGGCTTTTTCTGGAAGACTCTAGGACACTACAAACCATTTTGCCAGAAAAACAGGAGCTAGAGATAGCCATATGTTGGATGTGGAGTCTACTTATTGGCAACATTTGGCCTTTTTTTCTCTATTCATAGCTCTTGAATCTATAATTTTATTAATAAAGACTTCAACTTTAAGATTCATAACTTAGCTATTGCATCATGAGTAATTATTATTCTATTTACGATATGTTTTCCAAAAACAAAAAAAAAAATCTAAACTCCACATCCGAACGTAGTACACTCAACATAGTACACTAGTACAGTAGATACAGTACAAAGTGGCTCAGACAACAAAGGGGCTGCGAATAATCGCTATCTGCAAACCAAACCCCTCCACGTAACGTCCAATGACCTAAGAACCCACCACGTGTCCCCTCCTCCAAACTCCTCCATCATAAACTCTCCCTTGACACTCACTTCTTCGTTTCTCTGCAACTCCACTCACGTTTACATTTCTTGCCCTCCGTACGACACCAAGAAGAAGAAAGGAGTAATAAATTAGAGACACGTTCCATCCTCGAGGACTTCCAAAGCTTTAACAAGCAGGGCATCTTTGACCTTACCTTGGCCATCCTCTTCTCAACCGGCTTGCCGAGAGTTTCGTCAAGGCCATAGGGTACATAGTTTCTGAAACTCTTTGTATTCTGCACTTTCTCTGTTATCATTGCAGATTTTCTCTTGTTGTAAAATGGAACATGAATGTGGTTGTGCAGATCGGACTTCGGAGCGGTTCAGGCTGTCTCAAGGGAAGCTTACTTCACGACCGTGGATGGTGGTGAGGGACTGAGATGCATTTTTAAAGGAATTTATGTTTAAGGACTAGGTTTTTAGAATATTAGAGTTCAGTCCTGAATGATCTTTATTTATTTTTTTATATATTTTTTTTGAGTTCACGACTGATAGTGTAATTTTTTTCTTTCGAATTTGCCCCTGTATTTATCACGATGAAGGCATTTTCCTAGTAACACCAATGTGAAAGTTAATGCGAATGCTTAAGATAATCCACAATTTTAACACTGGTCTGCAAAATTGTGTATTTTGGCCTTGCTGGATTAGCCGGCCAGGCTAGCTTTCTGTATATATAATACCTGAATGGAACAAGATAGAAAATATTAAGCAAGTGCTTGAGTATAGGCCATCAAGCAAACTACTTGGTGTCTCTCTATGAAATACATGATTTGACATTATACACTCTCTCTCTCGAAGGACTTCCGCACTTGCCATGGAGGCAATTTAGAAGTCCTTGAGGGAGAGTGCATAATGAACACCATGGTTTTTGCCAACTGCATTATGTATGACGCGTAGATGATGAAGGCAAACAACTTGCTCTCTGTTCTTCATGAAACGCATGACACCATTATGCACTCTCTCTCGAAGGACTTCAGAACTTGCCATAGAGGCAATTCAGAAGCCCTTGAGGGAGAGTGTGTAATGAACGCCATGGTTTTTGCCAACTACATTATGTATGACGCGTAGATGATGAAGGCAGACTACTTGGTCCCCGCTCTTCATGAAACCATTATACACTCTCTCTCGAAGGACTTCAGAACTTGCCGTAGAGGTAATTCAGAAGTCCTTGAGGGAGAGTGCGTAATGAATGCCATGGTTTTTGCCAACTGCATTATGTATGACGCGTAGATGATGAAGGCAAACTACTTGCTCCCTGTTCTTCATGAAATGCATGAAGTCATTATGCACTCTCTCTCGAAGGACTTCAGAACTTGCCGTAGAGGCAATTCAGAAGCCCTTGAGGGAGAGTGCGTAATGAACGCCATGGTTTTTGCCAACTGCATTATGTATGACGCATAGATGATGACAACAAACTATTTTCTCTCTGCTCTCTATGAAATGCATGATAGCCATTAAGCACTATCTCTCGAAGGACTTCAGAACTTTCCATAGAGGCAATTCAGAAGCCCTTGAGGGAGAGTGCATAATGAACACCATGGTTTTTATGACACAGATCATGAAGGCAAACTACTTGCTCTCCGCTCTTTATGAAATGCATGACAACCATTAAGCACACTCTCTCGAAGGACTTCAAAACTTGCCATAGAGGCAATTTAGAAGCCCTTGAGGGAGAGTGCGTAATGAACGCCATGGAGTCACCGCCTGACAAAAAAAGCACTTGACAATAATTGTTCATTCACCTCCAAGACTTCAAGCTTAACACCCTTTCGAGACAATGCAAAAAGCCTTTGAGGGAGAGTGATCAATGGATGCATTGATCAAGCTCTGCATTGCGTTTTGCAAGGAGTGACTTGTTCATACTCCCCCAAGTGCTCCTAGCCCATCAAACTTGGTCGCATCTATGTAGGTAAACATACACAAATAAACTTCAAGCTGATTGGTTAGGCTAGAAGCTCTTGAGGGAGAGTGAACAACCAATGCCTTGGATGTTTCACATGCTATATCTATCTTGAATTGTTTTTGCCTTATTAGACATTCAATCGAAGCTAGAGGCCTTCTTATAGGTGAAGAACACAATAAAAGCAACTCAATATGTGGGACCATCATATCTTTGGCACTTGACATTAGTGGCAAAACCAGATCCTGAATAATACATTAGTTGGCTCTTTGGAGCCTTGGTGAGACATCTGTTTCAGCAAGACAAGAATAAAACATATTAGGCATCTCAACCATATCCAAATCTCACACAGACCACCTTGTATTAGTGTCATCTTTTGGTATAGACCAATCGATGGTTCTTGTGATTTACTTGCTGTGAAATCCTAAAACCATCTAGTGGTCCGAACCTTGAATCGACACTAGCTCTCTACTATATGCAAATCAAAAAGAGAATTCCTTTTGACATTCCCCTGATTCCATCTTTATCACCATATCCATTCACCTAGATAATGGAACACAGCATTTTATTCCAATCGCCACGTTTTTTTATCAGGTTAAGATTTCCTGGGAGTCTCTACATGCGTGAATATGAAAAAGTTAGTGGTGCAGAAGATGTACATTATGACAAATATGGAAATCGAAAGACTATCCTTTGCTGAACATGTCTTAAACTTCAGCATCTTATGCCACTGCTAGTTATCTATTGCCTAGTGGACAATTAATGTACCATAAACAGGCTGCTTCCTTTTTTATTGAATACCTTGGTTGGCATGTACGGAAGAATAAAATTATGAATTTCTTCTCCTTTTCTGTGTGATCACCTTGTACTGAACATCTTCTTTTGTATTATAGTGGTGAAAACTATGAAAATTTCTCTTTTTTCCATAAGATTATCATGCATGCACTGAGCACCTTTTGTATTATAGTGGTGAAACTAGTTGACGACACACTCAACATAATATAGGAGAATTGTGTTAATGGTGTTCTTTCTCCGTCATAAAATTTGCTCTCCGACTTTCCAAACCACAAGAAGTTATAATTTACTGAGGTAGCAAATAATACACATGAGGTGGGTCATTTTCTATATTTTGCTTCTTTTATTTTCTTTCAAGTGGGCTTCGAACTTTCAATTATTTTATCATCGGTCTTGAGGTTTTGTGATGAGTGTCTCTCTCAAGACACTAGAGCTAGCTACCCATAGTTTTGAGTCGAATCATGGCAGAAGGGTGGAATGAGCGAGTGCAAATCCTATAAGATGGAGAGGTGGTCCTTGGTGAGTGCGAATCCTGTAAGACATAATTTAGTTCTGGAGACCTCGTATACATTTTAGAATCTTGATCGGATCATCTTTCACAACTCTCTGAATCAGATGCATTCATGAAGTTGATGTTATTGGGGACAGCTCTGGATCATATTTTATCACTACATGATTGTTATAACTGTGATGTCGACGCATAATGCCAATTAGAATCACTTAATGTTGAAGTATCTTTTAATCTCTATTATCTTCCCTCTCCACTCACATTTATGTGAATTTAATGTTAAATTATACGATCTGCAGGTGAAACCAATAAGAAGTCTCTTGAAGCAATGGTAAGTGTGAAACTCATTTTTGTACCTTGAGTTTTAGTGAGTAGATGTTAAAATTTGCAAATAGCTATTGACACTGGGTATAGAAACGTAAGTAAAAGGTGATTTATCAACCATATTGTGGACTCGCATCTTAACCTTGTTAATTTTATTTCATATTTAATCTTGTTTGTCCGTGTTAACTTGAGTTCACTAGCTCGATTTCGACTTCCTAATGTGTGCCTTTTGTTTTTTTTTGTTTGTGGCTATACGGCTTAATCCATATTTAAAAGTGGGTATTTTCTATAATGAACGGTGCTCTATTTATCGGGTGAAGAACACAGGAAAAGAGTCTTTCCAGTGGGGTAAGCACACGGCACAATATTTTTTCAGCACTCCTGTTCTTACCATTTGATACAATCCTCTAGCCAAAACCTTATGTTGCTAGGACTAGGCAATTTTTATTATGTGGATATGTTTTTTAAGCGAAAGAGTCTTTCAAGTGGGGAAAGCACACACGTCATGATATTTTTTCAGCACTCCTGTTCTTACTATTTGATACAACCTCCTCGCCGAAACTTTATTTTGCTAGGGCTCGCCAATTTTTTGTTATGTGAATACATTTTCTAAGCGAAAGAATCTTTCCAGTGGGATAATTTTTCAGCACTCCTCTTCATATTATTTGATAGAACCGTCTTGCCAAAACCTTATGTTGCTAGGACTAGCCAATTTTTTAATATGTGGATATATTTCCTACTAAAAGATGCTCAATGCTCCATGAAGTGGAAATCCTGTCATAACACACCAGATCATCAGTGTACACCCCCCATGACTTGGCATCTTTTTCCTCCAACAAGAAAGCTCTTAAATGCTTCTTTGATTGCCTGATCTGGAGCAATCTGGACATAATGTGGTACATTTGTGTGTAAACTGTAATATTAAGAATGTGGCTAACTGTGACTTTGAACTGCAGGCATGGCTGCTGGTGAGTATTCAGGTCTAGTCTATGGTCTAAGAGAAGCTCGTGGAGTTCATGACTGGGTAAGATTACTTTCTGTCTGCTCAATCCTCCGTGATTGCTCTCTTGTGCACGTGGTGCCATTTCTTGTATGGATACAAAATCATACAATCATGCCTGATTGAACAGCTCATACTAGAAAGGTTCAACAAATGAACGGACTCTGAATTCTTATATGTTAAAAGTATAATTAGCTATTAGTTATGAGATAGACATATCATGTGTTGTTAGTCAGTTTGCTAGCTAGACATATCATAAGTTGTTAGTCCGTTTTGACAGCTAACCATTCATTTGAGATGTCTATATAAACATTGTACTCTGTACATTTCTGTATATGAAATTCAATATACTTTTCTCTTATAACTTCTTGTAGAAATTAACATTATAGAAGGCACGTGTTCGCTGATTTAGCATTTACTTATGAGGGTTTGAATATTGTCATGTCGTGCTGTGTGTCATCATGCATCAATGCAAATTGTGACACAGCTCCTCTTTGTCAGTGCCCATGAGGCAAGTTTGCATGCGTGTTCTGAATTATTTGATGCAGAAAAATAGTGCAGTCGCAGGAGCAATTACAGGAGTGGCACTGGCCCTTGCTTCAGAGGATAACTCGCAAGAGCAGGTGGTTCAATTTGCAATCACTGGTGCAGTGGTCTCTACGGCAGCAAACCTTCTAACTGGAATATTTTAGATTGGTATCCAGCATGTGAACCTCGCTGTGGGATGTCTTGCTGTGCGTAGCCTTATATATAGGAATCTCCTCTTATGTTTTCTAAGAACTGGATTTGGTAGTTAGTTTGGTATTAATTTGTGTATGCATCCTCTTATGGGCATCTGCATTCTGTGATCTTGATTAAAGTATATAGCTAATGCTAGCAGACTAACAATATTTCTAATTTCCAGTTTCACTAACAGCCACTGTGGAATTTGAGTAGTGTCTGCAGTCAGCTGCGTAGCATGTATTTGCAAACGACTGACCCAGATCCAACTTATCCATTAATTACACTCGATCGAAACAGCTTAATAGATAACACAGTTTCTTGGCCACACTGCAATAGATGATTTTGGCTTCTAGAAATAGGGTATGAAGTTGGTGCAAACAACTTTTGCTCGCATGTAGTCATCCAGACTATGGAGTACGTTGACATTACCACCTACAATAATTAATCAATATGTCGAATTTTTACAATTTAACATCCTACAGGTATTGAAATATGCTGGTAACCTGCCAGGCAAAATGTACGCCAAAATCGATGGATATTTGGAACCTCAGATGAGTTAAAAGCCGACTGAAATGTGTTGTACGTCAATAGCCCTAAACAAAAGTTATTAAGCTCTTGAATAGAGGGCCTGACCTACAAGCTGTAGATGTTAGACTGAAATGTTTTGCAAGGGCAAAGTTATCGTGCTCTCAGATAATAGTTCAGACAGAGACTTGACTATGGATTTCACAAGCTATACCATTTCACATACCGAGGTGTCAAGACACAATCTATAACTGCCCGCAGGCATTGATATAGTGCACTACACGGTACAGGAAAGAAAGTTAACAATGACAATCAGCAGTTTCTTTTGCATATATCAGAAAGCAAGTCTTCTAAAAAGTATCATCTGACGAAGTAATACAACATATTGACTCCATACAGCGGGAGCAATTATATCACTTGTTTGTTCAAAGTAACAAAACCAAATCCAAACATTATATCCTATGGAGTGATTCTTATTGTCGAGGAAACCAGCGAGGAAAGAGATCTACAATGTCCAACAGTCAGCCATAGATCTACAATGTCTTCAGACTTAATTTGCCAACGGAGAAAACGTTTCATTCTGCCCAAGGTGGTGAGATTACACCTCCAAGCCAAGGAGACGAGAGATGAAGGCTTATTGAGTTGGAAGACAGATTTGGTGGGGAAATAAATTTGTTTGAGTTGGATGATTTGGGGATCAGATGGCATCGAAATGATGTGCCAAATATTTTGGTCATAAGAGACAAATTCTTGATCTTGACTGTGACTAAATTTAGGCCTCCCAAAATGATGAGGCATCGAGATATGGTCCCAAGTGCAGAGGTGTCTAGATTTGCCATCCACAAAACTGTTCCACCAAAAATCCCTGACAATCTAGCCAACTAAGACATGTTTTGAGAGCTTACGATAAAAAAAAAAAAAAAAAAAAAAAAAAAAAAAAAAAAAAAAAAAACTTCAACTCTTCTACTTTTCTTAGTCTTTTCATTGTTTAATTTTTTTTTCCAACTTCACAATTGTAAATTATTTGACGATCTAATTTAATTGCCACCCAAACCAATTCATCCTTCAAACTACTCATAGAGGTCTCAATATACAACTAATAAAAGTTTTTACTGAAAAAAAGAAGCAAAAAAAAGAAAATTAGTCTCACTTGTTTTTGATATTTTGAGGAAACAAACTCTGTGCATAGGCAATATGGCTACTAACAAGTTTTAGTGCTGGACCTGCTGGTATAGTTGATTCATTACTTCTCTGTTTAAATTCATCCCAATTTGTGATGTGTTTGATGCAAAATTCAAAATGTGGTGGAACCTGGAAATGGTAATCATATTCAATGAGTTTTATCTAAAGCTAGAAGCTTAACATAACAAGTACATGAATCCGAGTTTCATTTTTTTCCACTATGTATCCTAGCAAACAATGTCATAGAAAAAAAATGGTGATCACCTAGATATTAAAAGTCCAATTTCTTAAGCGACTTGGTTAACAACCCAAAAGGTTAATAACCAATGGATCACTTGTTTGTTAAAAGCAACAAAACCAAATCCAAGCATTATATCCTATGTTACCACCATCCAAGTAGATGAAACAATTTCGAGTAAGTCTAGGGAGCGAAGGAGGGGCAAGGGAGGCCCTCCACCATCCATCGTTCTCGAGATGTCATTGAGATGCGCATTTTGAGGACGATGGATGGTGGAGGGCCGCCCTCGCTCCCTAGAATCAGCTAACAATTTAAGATCAGAATATTTTCTCTTTGTTCCGCGATTGGCTTTCGCATGAGTTGATTGTAAATCAATGAACAACTCCAGCTCTCCAATCCAATCTAAACATCACCCTTACTTCCTTGGCTTCAAACATTACCACCTCCACCTCTGGTATCTTGGTATCTTCAACAACACAATTTTTGGGAATCAACCTAACACAATCTACAACCTAGTTCAACCTAGAGGTAACATTAGTGACGGATCCAGGATCCATGATTTTTGTTGAAGGGTAGAATGATAAGTCATAGTTAATTAATAATAATTTAATAATTAATTACTCTTTAACATAATTTTTTTAATTCGAATAATACATAAATAACTATACAAAACACCAATTGTTAGACAAACTCCATATAAGCACAAAAGATAAATATATGGAGAATAAATCAATTTAATATATAAAGTTAGGGCAAAATTTAATTTCAAATGTAAAAGTATATGTAGACAAAAAAAATTGGGTTATTTGTAATTTGTCATCTATCATAAATAGCTAATTAGAGGTTACTCGCATCATTAATCACTATTGCAGTCTTTTTTCTCAGGTCTAGTAGTCAACGTACATTGACTGTCAAAAGCTCACATTGATTACCAAAATACCCTTCAAACAATAACCTACATATGAACATCGATATACAAACATGTATCTTGAGAAAAAAAATTAATGGATAAGAATTTTCAAATATTTCCAGAAAAATCCATGAATAAAATAAAAAACTAGACATTGAGATACGAACTCATATAGAGAAAATACTTTAAAAAAATAAAACATTATTCCTCAAAATAGGCAAGAGAAGTTTGGGTTGCTAGTGGCAATGGCAGGAAATAAAACTAAATCAAGCAGAAAGGAAGGGGAGGGAGAGAAAGAGAGGAGGAGACGAGGGCGAGACTGTGTCATCGCCTTCACAGGGGTGGGCAAATCACAAATAACTAAAAAATAATAATCAAAAGTCAATGGGAGCAAATGCCCTCACTTGTCCCCATGTAGTTTCGTGCCTGAGTGACATTCTTTACGAATAATGATTACCCATTTTTCTATATACACATTATGTTCAAATATTAGGATTATTGAATTAGGGTTTTATCTTCAAATGCTTAATTCTTAAGAAGCTCACCATACCATTATGGAGGACATGGTTTCTTCTGGAAGACTCCAGGACACTACAAACCATTTTGCAAGAAGAACGGGAGGAGCTAGAGATAGCCATATGTTGGATGTGGAGTCTGCTTATTGACAACATTCGACCTTTTTTCACTATTCATAACTCTTGGATCTATAATTTTATTAATAGAGACCTCAACTTTGAGATCCATAACTTAGCTATTGCATCACAATAATAATATTGCAACTGTAATTATTATTTTATTTATTATATGGAGTTTGTCTTATTAGCGAGGAAACGGGCGAGGGATGGGGGTGCAACCCTCCATCTCTCTCAAGATATGCAAAGGCACACATCTCGAGGGGGATGGAGGGTTGCACCCCCTCCCTCGCCCGTTTCCCCATCAATAAGAATTAGCGTACTATATGTTTTTAGAGAAATTCTAAGTGTCGAGGGAACTAGCGAGGAAACGCGCGAAGGAGGGAGGGCCGCTGGTTCCCTCGACTAGTAGAATCACTCATGTTTTTAACCAAAAAAAAACGAAAATTCTAAATGCCGAGGAAGTGGGCGAGGAAATCAGTGAGGGAGGGAGATGGACGGCCCCTCTCTCTCCCCCCACGTTGTTTTCCTCGCCCACTTCCTCGACAGGTAGAATTGCTAAAAAAAAAAAAAAAAAAAAAAACTCCACATCCGAACGTAGTACACTCAACATAGTACACTAGTACACTTCTTTTGGTTGAAAAACATAGTACATGCACTACAAAGGGCTGCAAATCAAACCCCTCCACGTGGCGTCCAATGACCTAAGAATCCGCCACGTGTCCCCTCCTCCCAACTCCTCCATCATAAACTCTCCCTTCACACTCGCTTCTTCATTTCTCTGCAACTCCATTCAAGTTTACATTTCCAAGAAGAAGAAAGGAGTATTAAATTAGAGACACGTTCCATCATCGACCTTGGCCATCCTCTTCTCAACCGGCTTGCCGAGAGTTTCGTCAAGGCCACAGGGTACATAGTTTCTGAAACTCTTTGTTCTGCACTTTCTCTGTTATCATTGCAGATTTTCTCTTGTTGTAAAATGGAACATGAATGTGGTTGTGCAGATCGGACTTCGGAGCGGTTCAGGCTGTCTCAAGGGAAGCTTACTTCACGACCGTGGATGGTGGTGAGTGACTGAGATGCATTTTTAAAGGAATTTATGTTTAAGGACTAGTTTTTTAGAATATTAGAGTTCAGTCCTGAATGATCTTTATTTATTTTTTTATATATTTTTTTGAGTTCACGACTGATAGTGTAATTTTTTTCTTTCGAATCTGCCCCTGTATTTATCATGATGAAGGCATTTTCCTAGTAACACCAATGTGAAAGTTAATGCGAATGCTTAAGATAATTCACAATTTTAACACTGGTCTGCAAAATTGTGTATTTTGGCCTTGCTGGATTAGCCGGCCAGGCTAGCTTTCTGTATATATAATACCTGAATGGAACAAGATAGAAAATATTAAGCAAGTGCTTGAGTATAGGCCATCAAGCAAACTACTTGGTGTCTCTCTATGAAATACATGATTTGACATTATACACTCTCTCTCTCGAAGGACTTCCGCACTTGCCATGGAGGCAATTTAGAAGTCCTTGAGGGAGAGTGCATAATGAACACCATGGTTTTTGCCAACTGCATTATGTATGACGCGTAGATGATGAAGGCAAACAACTTGCTCTCTGTTCTTCATGAAACGCATGACACCATTATGCACTCTCTCTCGAAGGACTTCAGAACTTGCCATAGAGGCAATTCAGAAGCCCTTGAGGGAGAGTGTGTAATGAACGCCATGGTTTTTGCCAACTACATTATGTATGACGCGTAGATGATGAAGGCAGACTACTTGGTCCCCGCTCTTCATGAAACCATTATACACTCTCTCTCGAAGGACTTCAGAACTTGCCGTAGAGGTAATTCAGAAGTCCTTGAGGGAGAGTGCGTAATGAATGCCATGGTTTTTGCCAACTGCATTATGTATGACGCGTAGATGATGAAGGCAAACTACTTGCTCCCTGTTCTTCATGAAATGCATGAAGTCATTATGCACTTTCTCTCGAAGGACTTCAGAACTTGCCGTAGAGGCAATTCAGAAGCCCTTGAGGGAGAGTGCGTAATGAACGCCATGGTTTTTGCCAACTGCATTATGTATGACGCATAGATGATGACAACAAACTATTTTCTCTCTGCTCTCTATGAAATGCATGATAGCCATTAAGCACTATCTCTCGAAGGACTTCAGAACTTTCCATAGAGGCAATTCAGAAGCCCTTGAGGGAGAGTGCATAATGAACACCATGGTTTTTATGACACAGATCATGAAGGCAAACTACTTGCTCTCCGCTCTTTATGAAATGCATGACAACCATTAAGCACACTCTCTCGAAGGACTTCAAAACTTGCCATAGAGGCAATTTAGAAGCCCTTGAGGGAGAGTGCGTAATGAACGCCATGGAGTCACCGCCTGACAAAAAAAGCACTTGACAATAATTGTTCATTCACCTCCAAGACTTCAAGCTTAACACCCTTTCGAGACAATGCAAAAAGCCTTTGAGGGAGAGTGATCAATGGGTGCATTGATCAAGCTCTGCATTGCGTTTTGCAAGGAGTGACTTGTTCATACTCCCCCAAGTGCTCCTAGCCCATCAAACTTGGTCGCATCTATGTAGGTAAACATACACAAATAAACTTCAAGCTGATTGGTTAGGCTAGAAGCTCTTGAGGGAGAGTGAACAACCAATGCCTTGGATGTTTCACATGCTATATCTATCTTGAATTGTTTTTGCCTTATTAGACATTCAATCGAAGCTAGAGGCCTTCTTATAGGTGAAGAACACAATAAAAGCAACTCAATATGTGGGACCATCATATCTTTGGCACTTGACATTAGTGGCAAAACCAGATCCTGAATAATACATTAGTTGGCTCTTTGGAGCCTTGGTGAGACATCTGTTTCAGCAAGACAAGAATAAAACATATTAGGCATCTCAACCATATCCAAATCTCACACAGACCACCTTGTATTAGTGTCATCTTTTGGTATAGACCAATCGATGGTTCTTGTGATTTACTTGCTGTGAAATCCTAAAACCATCTAGTGGTCCGAACCTTGAATCGACACTAGCTCTCTACTATATGCAAATCAAAAAGAGAATTCCTTTTGACATTCCCCTGATTCCATCTTTATCACCATATCCATTCACCTAGATAATGGAACACAGCATTTTATTCCAATCGCCACGTTTTTTTATCAGGTTAAGATTTCCTGGGAGTCTCTACATGCGTGAATATGAAAAGTTAGTGGTTTACAAGATGTACATTATGACAAATATGGAAATCGAAACACTATCCTTTGCTGAACATGTCTTAAACTTCAGCATCTTATGCCACTGCTAGTTATCTATTGCCTAGTGGACAATTAATGTACCATAAACAGGCTGCTTTCCTTTTTTATTGAATACCTTGGTTGGCATGTACGGAAGAATAAAATTATGAATTTCTTCTCCTTTTCTGTGTGATCACCTTGTACCGAACATCTTCTTTTGTATTATAGTGGTGAAAACTATGAAAAATTTCTCCTTTTTCCATAAGATTATCATGCATGCACTGAGCACCTTTTGTATTATAGTGGTGAAACTGGTTGACAACACACTCAACATAATGTAGGAGAATCGTGTTAATGGTGTTCTTTCTCCGTCATAAAATTTGCTCTCCGACTTTCCAAACCACAAGAAGTTATAATTTACTGAGGTAGCAAATAATACACATGAGGTGGGTCATTTTCTATATTTTGCTTCTTTTATTTTCTTTCAAGTGGGCTTCGAACTTTCAATTATTTTGTCATCGGTCTTGGGGTTTTGTGATGAGTGTCTCTCTCAAGACACTAGAGCTAGCTACCCATAGTTTTGAGTCGAATCATGGCAGAAGGGTGGAATGAGCGAGTGCAAATCCTATAAGATGGAGAGGTGGTCCTGGGTGAGTGCGAATCCTGTAAGACATAATTTAGTTCTGGAGACCTCGTATACATTTTAGAATCTTGATCGGATCATCTTTCACAACTCTCTGAATCAGATGCATTCATGAAGTTGATGTTATTGGGGACAGCTCTGGATCATATTTTATCACTACATGATTGTTATAACTGTGATGTCGACGCATAATGCCAATTAGAATCACTTAATGTTGAAGTATCTTTTAATCTCTATTATCTTCCCTCTCCATTCACATTTATGTGAATTTAATGTTAAATTATACGATCTGCAGGTGAAACCAATAAGAAGTCTCTTGAAGCAATGGTAAGTGTGAAACTCATTTTTGTACCTTGAGTTTTAGTGAGTAGATGTTAAAATTTGCAAATAGCTATTGACACTGGGTATAGAAACGTAAGTAAAAGGTGATTTATCAGCCATATTGTGGACTCGCATCTTAACCTTGTTAATTTTCTTTCATATTAAATCTTGTCTGTCCGTGTTAACTTGAGTTCACTAGCTCGATTTCGACTTCCTAATGTGTGCCTTTTGTTTTTTTTTGTTTGTGGCTATACGGCTTAATCCATATTTAAAAGTGGGTATTTTCTATAATGAACTGACATGGGTGCTCTATTTATCGGGTGAAAAACACAGGAAAAGAGTTTTTCCAGTGGGGTAAGCACACGGCACAATATTTTTTCAGCACTCCTGTTCTTACCATTTGATACAATCCTCTAGCCAAAACCTTATGTTCCTAGGACTAGGCAATTTTTATTATGTGGATATGTTTTTTAAGCGAAAGAGTCTTTCAGCACACACGTCATGATATTTTTTCAGCACTCCTGTTCTTACTATTTGATACAACCTCCTCGCCGAAACTTTATTTTGCTAGGGCTCGCCAATTTTTTGTTATGTGAATATATTTTCTAAGATAAAGAATCTTTCCAGTGGGATAATTTTTCAGCACTCCTCTTCATATTATTTGATAGAACCGTCTTGCCAAAACCTTATGTTGCTAGGACTAGCCAATTTTTTAATATGTGGATATATTTCCTACTAAAAGATGCTCAATGCTCCATGAAGTGGACATCCTGTCATAACACACCAGATCATCAGTGTACACCCCCCATGACTTGGCATCTTTTTCCTCCAACAAGAAAGCTCTTAAATGCTTCTTTGATTGCCTGATCTGGAGCAATCTGGACATAATGTGGTACATTTGTGTGTAAACTGTAATATTAAGAATGTGGCTAACTGTGACTTTGAACTGCAGGCATGGCTGCTGGTGAGTATTCAGGTCTAGTCTATGGTCTAAGAGAAGCTCGTGGAGTTCATGACTGGGTAAGATTACTTTCTGTCTGCTCAATCCTACGTGATTGCTCTCTTGTAAACGTGGTGCCATTTCTTGTATGGATACAATCATGCCTGATTGAACAGCTCGTACTAGAAAGGTTCAACAAATGAACGGACTCTGAATTCTTATATGTTAAAGTATAATTAGCTATTAGCTATCAGATAGACATATCATGTGTTGTTAGTCAGTTTGCTAGCTAGACATATCATAAGTTGTTAGTTCGTTTTGACAGCTAACCATTCATTTGAGATGTCTATATAAACATTGTACTCTGTACATTTCTGTATATGAAATTCAATATACTTTTCTCTTATAACTTCTTGTAGAAATTAACATTATAGAAGGCACGTGTTCACTGATTTAGCATTTACTTATGAGGGTTTGAATATTGTCATGTCGTGCTGTGTGTCATCATGCATCAATGCAAATTGTGACACAGCTCCTCTTTGTCAGTGCCCATGAGGCAAGTTTGCATGCGTGTTCTGAATTATTTGATGCAGAAAAATAGTGCAGTCGCAGGAGCAATTACAGGAGTGGCACTGGCCCTTGCTTCAGAGGATAACTCGCACGAGCAGGTGGTTCAATTTGCAATCACTGGAGCAGTGGTCTCTATGGCAGCAAACCTTCTAACTGGAATATTTTAGATTGGTATCCAGCATGTGAACCTCGCTGTGGGATGTCTTGCTGTGCGTAGCCTTATATATAGGAATCTCCTCTTATGTTTTCTAAGAACTGGATTTGGTAGTTAGTTTGGTATTAATTTGTGTATGCATCCTCTTATGGGCATCTGCATTCTGTGATCTTGATTAAAGTATATAGCTAATGCTAGCAGGCTAACAATATTTCTAATTTCCAGTTTCACTAACAGCCACTGTGGAATTTGAGTAGTGTCTGCAGTCATCTGCGTAGCATGTATTTGCAAACGACTGACCCAGATCCAACTTATCCATTAATTACACTCGATCGATACAGCTTAATATATAACACAGTTTCTTGGCCACACTGCAATAGATGATTTTGGCTTCTAGAAATAGGGTATGCAGTTGGTGCAAACAACTTTTGCTTGCATGTAGTCATTCAGACTATGGAGTACGTTAACATTACTACCTACAATAATTAATCAATATGTCGAATTTTTACAATTTAACATCCTACAGGTATTGAAATATGCTGGTAACCTGCCAGGCCAAATGTACGCCAAAATCGATGGATATTTGGAACCTCAGATGAGTTAAAAGCCGACTGAAATGTGTTGTACGTCAATAGCCCTAAACAAAAGTCATTAAGCTCTTGAATAGAGGGCCAGACCTACAAGCTGTATATGTTAGACTGAAATGTTTTGCAAGGGCAAAGTTATCATGCTCTCAGATAATAGTTCAGACAGAGACTTGACTATGGATTTCACAAGCTATACCATTTCACATACCGAGGTGTCAAGACACAATCTATAACTGCCCGCAGGCATTGATATAGTGCACTGCACGGTACAGGCAAGAAAGTTAACAATGACAATCAGCAGTTTCTTTTGCATATATCAGAAAGCAAGTCTTCTAAAAAGTATCATCTGACGAAGACATACAACATATTGACTCCATACAGCGGGAGCAACCCTTTTCCTAATTTTACTGTCAGAAGGGCAGGTTATCGAACATATGTTGCAAGCCTCAGTCTCTCCAACGGTAATTGCAATTAGGATTGCAACAAACAAAGAACATCTTCATACCTTCCTCCCTGTTAGAATCTATATGAGTTTGTATATGTGAAATTGTAATCTCATTCATACTATGAAATGTACATCTTACATCATATATATAGAGCATTTGAGTCAAGCTAGTAGTCAAAACAAACTAACAGACTAGACACAACAACCTAACAAACTGACAGATTACAATCAGTTGGACAGTTCATATTGCATAGCTGTAGGCCTAACTATTTACTCTTGACAACCCCCCTCAAACTAAGCGTAGAGGAATCAACAACGCTTAGTTTGTCACGAAGTATCAAGAATTTGGATTTGCCAAGAGCTTTAGTGAGAATGTCAGCAACTTGATCAACTGCTGGAATGTGATGAACACGAACAAGATGTCGAGCTACCTTTGAACTGCAGGCATGGCTTCAGTGCGGCTTCTTGAGACGGTGCTCTGCTTCTTTGAAGACCAAGAGATGAGGTTGGCGCCTAAGTAAACACAGTAGCCAGAAGTGGATCTTCTATCAGTGGGATTAGACGCCCAATCAGCATCACAGTAACCAGTCCACTGAAACGAAGGAGTGGAAACAAGGTGAAGACCAAATTTTGGTGTAGCCTTGAGATAACGTAGAATCCTTTTTACCACATGCCAATGTGATTCAAGTGGATTTTGCAGGAATTGACAGACTTTGTTGACTGAGTAAGCAAGTTCAGGTCTTGTAATGGTCACATACTGAAGAACACCAACTAGACTCCGATAGAGGTGAGCATTGAGAACTAGATCACTGCCTATATCGCACAGTTTCTCACCACCACACAAAGGTGTGGGAAAACCTTTTGCATATTGCATTTTAGCACGACATAGGAGGTCAGTAATATACTTAGTCTGAGATAAGAACAGACCATGATTTGTGCGCTGAACTTGGATGCCAAGAAAATAATTAACACAGCCAAGATCTTTGAGAGCAAACTTAGCATTCAGTTGGTGGATGAGCTGTGACACATCATTAGAATTTGAACCAGTGACCAATATGTCATCAACATAGACTAGCAGAAATATTGGAGAAGGATAATGTTTGATGAAAAGTGAGGAGTCTGACTTAGATGGAGCAAAACCAAATGAGAACAGAGTGTGTCTTAGTTTATCAAACCAGGCTCGGGGAGCCTGCTTCAGACCATACAACGCCTTGCGAAGTTTGCATACAGCAGAAGGACGGAAAGAGTCAATGAAACCGGGAGGCTGCATCATGTACACTTCTTCTTGCAAGTCTCCATTTAGGAAGGCATTGTTAACGTCTAGTTGAGAAATTGTCCATCCATATGTAATAGCCACTGTGAATATCACTCGAATTGTACTAGGTTTAACTACTGGACTGAAGGTCTCTGCATAGTCATATCCAGCAATTTGTTGGAATCCTCGAGCCACTAAACGAGCCTTGTATCGATGTATAGTACCATCAACATTCTCTTTAGTTTTGAACAACCATTTACAACTCACCACAGACCTATTATGAGGAAGATCAACCAAGGACCAGGTATTGTTTCTTATTAAAGCTAGGTATTCATCCTGCATGGCAGTGAACCAATGTGGAGTGTCAAGAGCTTCACGTAGACTGGTAGGTTCTGCTGATGTTAAGTAGACTCGAGGCTTGTAGATGCCTGCCTTGGACCTAGTGACCATAGGATGACTAGGAGCAATGTTAACAGCAATGGGAGAAGCTGGACTGGAGGTAGGAGGAGCAGTAGGGCTATTGTTTGAAGCAGAGGAGGTAGGAGCAGTAGGGCTATTGTTGGGAGCAGGACTAGGAACCAATGGATAAACCAAGGTATTTGGTGCCAGAGTGGAGCCCAACTGAGTGACCAATGGACTAGAGGAAGCATCACTGGAAGAGGACTCATTACTGGGATGAGTTACTGGACTGTCAGGATAAGGGGTGGGAAAAGCAATGTCTGCAGGAGTGGGTGTAGGAGTATGACCAATGGAAGATGAGTTTGAAGGACTAGAGTACCATTTTGAATATGGAAACTGATATTCATTAAACAACACATCATGAGAAATGTAGACACGGCCAGTGAAGGACACACATTTATAACATTTATGCTGAAGACTATAGCCTAGAAAGATACATTCTTCCGACCGAAATTGCAGTTTGGTAGAGTTATAAGGCCTTGTGTTTGGGAAACAAGCACAACCAAACATTTTAAGGTGCGGAAGTCGGGAACCTTGTTGTACAGAATTTCATAGGGAGAATGACCCTCTAGGACGGGAGTTGGAATCCCGATTGAGGAGGAACACTGAAGTCCTAACAGCTTCATCCCAGTATTTTAGTGGAAGTGAGGCATGTGCAAGCAAGGTTAAGGCTGACTCAACTATGTGTCTATGTTTTCTTTCAGCCACACCATATTGTTGGTGAGTAGTGGGACAAGCAAGACAATGGCAGATGCCATGCTGACCAAGAAATTTTGATAGTGATCGATATTCACCTCCCCAATCTGATTGAACACATTTTATAGGCAGTCCAAACTCCAATTCAACCCGAGCTTTAAACTTGAGGAAAGTGGGATAGGCATCTAACTTATTTTGTAAGAGAAATAGCCAAGTGTAACGGCTGTAGGCATCAATAAAATGTATGTAGTATTTGAAGCCACAGGAAGAGAGAGTAGATGCTGGTCCCCAAAGATCAGTGTGAATTAATTCTAAAGGCTTTGTGTATATAGTAGTGGAACTAGAAAATGGAAGCTTGTGGATTTTACCCAAGCAACATGAAGAACATACATCAGTATTGATAGATTTGGGAACTACAATATGACAGCTAGTAAGGATTTGTTGAACAATAGGAATCGAAGGGTGGCCTAACCTAGCATGCCACAAAGACATCGAGGAACTAGACTTGGAAACAGACGTATGCACACAAGCATTATTGTACGTGAACTGAAAATTGCTGAGAACTATTTGCTGAACTAGGTACTGAATTACAGAATTGCTGAGAACTACTTGCTGATCTAGGTACTGAATTTCAGACTAGAATACTGACTGAGGTGCTTGCTGCACTAGGCATAGTGTTGGAAGTATGACTGACTGGAACCCAGTGGGAGGTGAACTTGGTAGACTGCACTTCAGGAAGAGTCATCGAGGGAAAGACATAGAAACCTTTCTTAAGCTTCCCTTCCAAAAGAGTTTGATGAGTGACCTAGTCTTTGACAAAACATAGGTTAGGATGAAATTCAAAAAACACATTGTTATCCTTTGCAAATCTAGACACACTTAATAGGTGTTTAGTTAATTTAGGAACTTGAAGCACATTGTTCAGATGCAAAACTCTTGAAGGGTTATAAGAAGAAAGGGAAGACTGACCAATATTTTCAATAGGTAAAGCGGTTCTATTTCCAACAAATAGTTGTTCACTGCCGTGATATGGAACAAGATTCATCAGATTTTGGTGATATGGTGTGCAATGGTCTGTAGCCCCAGAATCAGGATACTACCTACTACTATCAGATGGTGTGGATGCAACACTGGCCTGCATCTGAGGCTGTGAATCAACTCACCAAGTAGGATGTGGAAACTGACTAGTTGATGCAGAGAAGGCATACTATCAAACCGATTGTAGCATTTGAAAGCAAGGTGCCCAAGCTTTCCACATATCTGACACTGAGGGCGGCCTGATTGAGAACCAGATGCAAATGGCCGAGCACCTCTCCTAGATCTTGCACCCCTGGGATTATAAGGAGCTCTTGGCTGAGGTCTCCATCCTTGTGAACTGGAAACAAAAGATCTAGGCGATGGTTTGTGTGAAGTATGCGCCATATTGACAGAACTAGAAATGTCAAGACCTTTGTGTGTTTGTGAATTGAAGAAGGTTTCAAGGATGTTCCATATTTGTTCAGACGTGTTGCATCCTACCAGCCTTGTGAGAAGTGATTCAGTCATGGAGGAAAGAAGCCATGAAAATAGTAGCTGATCTTGCTGCTCCCAGGTGACAAATTCTGGATTGACATTGTTGACAACTTGATCTTCTGTGGTAAGAAATCGTGTTGGTGATGTGCCTTTCTCAATGTACCTTTGAAGCTTGTGTCCTCGAATGGTTGCCAGTACTTGTTGTTTCCACAAGAGGTAGTTATGCTCATTCAACTTCACAGATAGTGCATGTGTAAACATGACTGGTCTTTGCTCTGTCAAAACAGAACTAGTAAGAGGCGTTGTATTTGAAGATGTAGTGTCTGCCATTAGAGCTATCAAGATGAATTGAAGTGAAGAATAAGAAGATGATGAAGTAGTAGAAGAGCAGAGAAGCAAGAGAGCTCTGATACCATGTTAGAATCTATATCAGTTTGTATGTGAAATTGTAATCTCATTCATACTATGAAATGTACATCTTACATCATATATATAGAGCATTTGAGTCAAGCTAGTAGTCAAAACAAACTAACAGACTAGACACAACAACCTAACAAACTGACAGATTACAATCAGTTGGACAGTTCATATTGCATAGCTGTAGGCCAAACTATTTATTCTTGACACTCCCCTTTTACATTTTGCTGCACACATCAACAAAAAGAACTACTGCAGTTTTTTTTTTTTTTTGATCAGCAGATCAGGAAGAAAATATGTAGTGGGAAAAGAGCTGCTATATATCTACTACTTGACCAAAAAGTATATGTCAAGTATTGGGAATTCTAATTGGTGAGGAAACGGGTGAGGGAGGGGGTGGAACCCTCCATTCCCCTCGAAATGCGCAAGTGCACACATCTGGAGGGGGATGGAGGGTTCCACCCCCCTCCCTCGCCCGTTTCCTCGTCAATTAGACAAGCCCTTCAAGTATTCATGTTCAACACTATCTCGTCAATCAAGAATAATCAAACATAAATGACGGGGAGTCTTTAAAAATGCCAAAGTATAAATTCACACCCACGTAGCAAGCTTAATATCAATGCAAACTATTTACATCTAGTTATTACCCACATCTAACAAAAGAGGGGTATTTAAGTAGTCTTCCTGAGTGTCAGCAATATAATGGTCTCATGAGTCTGGATAAAGATCATCAAATGGTCTTGTTTATCTGCTTAGAAAACTTAGTCTTTCTTCTGCAATTTAAATTCGTGACACATTCCTGCTTGCAAAATGCCCCAACACTTTCCAAGACTCGGTTGAGTCTATACATAATCTAAATGCAAGAATATCAGAAGCTGTAGAAATGAATGACTAAGACAAGAACGTTCTCCACAAGAAACTCAATTTTTTTCACCTGTATAAAAGAAAGAAAAGAAGGTTACGGCAAAGCTGACTGAAGTTAAAATGGTATCTTCTCCAAGTCAGACTCATGTTCAAAAGCGCTTTTTTATGGACTTTAGACAATCAAATTATTATAACAGAGCGACTTGTCAAAAGGCGACAATCATTAAATGAGTAAAGATTTTATATCATACCTTCAGTGGCAAATTCGCGTAAACCACATGACACCATACATTTGCTTGAATAATTAGCAAATGAGAGTGCAAATGGTGGTTTTGGTTTATCTTTTGACAAGATTCTCCAATTTATTATTATTATTTTTATTTTTTTTATGAAGCATTATGCGCTGAATAAAGGTTACATAATTCCTGTCCTGCTATGAAGCAATTGAGCGATTTTCCAGGTAAGAAATATGGCGGTAGCTGGGGCCTTGATTCGCCAAAGATCATGAAGGATTTTAGCAGGGAAGTGGCCTCGGAGAGCGAAGATTCCCTGGTGTCTGCTAAAAAAAAAGCTTTGGTGACACTCTTCATAGAGAAGACACCACGTTTGTTATATGTCCAAATGAGCCTATCATGGTCAGAAGAAAAACGGATTGGGATATCGAGTATGTCCGCGACCACCGAAGATGGAAACCAGGCCCGAAGAAGAGTGGAGTTCCAAAATCGGAGGGATCCATTGGAAGGATCCCAAAAATCTGAGATACGGGTAGAAAAGTGGATAGAATCCATCAAATCCGGGGTGAAAGATGGACATTCAGCCAGCGTAAACCCTGGTCTAACCCAACAGTCGCGCCATAGATCTACTATGTCTTCGGACCTAATTTGCCAACGGAGAAAACGTTTCATTCTGCCCAAGGTGGTGAGATTACCCCTCCAAACAAAAGAGACGAGGGATGGGGGCTTATTGAGTTGGAAGACAGATTTGGTGGGGAAATAAATTTATTTGAGTTGGATGGTTTGGGGATCAGATGGCATCGAAATGATGTGCCAAATATTTTTGGTCATAAGAGACAAATTCTTGATCCTAACTGTGACTAAATTTAGGCCTCCCAAATGATGAGGCATCGAGATATAGTCCCAAGTGCAGAGGTGTCTAGATTTGCCATCCTCAGAACTGTTCCACCAAAAATCCCTGACAATCTAGCCAACTAAGACATGTTTTGAGAGCTTACGATAAAAAAAAACTTCAACTCTTCTACTTTTTCGAAATCTTTTCATTGTTTAATTTTTTTTCCAACTTCACAATTGTAAATTATTTGACGATCTATTTAATTGCCACCCAAACCAATTCATCCTTCAAACTACTCATAGAGGTCTCAATATACAACTAATAAAAGTTTTTACTGAAAAAGAAGAAAAAAAAGAAAGAAAATTAGTCTCACTTTTTTTTTTTTTTTTTTTGGAAATTGAGCTGGGGTTATTTAGGATCCCCAAACCTGAAAATTAGTCTCACTTGTTTTTTGATATTGTGAGGAAACAAACTCTGTGCATAGACGATATAGCTAATAACAAGTTTTAGTGCTGGACCTGCTGGTATAGTTGATTCATTACTTCTCTGTTTAAATTCATCCCAATTTGTGATGTGTTTGATGCAAAATTCAAAATGTGGAACCAAGAAATGGTAATCATATTCAATGAGTTTTATCTAAAGCTAGAAGCTTAACATAACAAGTACATGAATCCGAGTTTCATTTTTTTTCACTATGTATCCTAGCAAACAATGTCATAGAAAAAAAATGGTGATCAGCTAGACATTAAAAGTCCAAATTTCTTAAGCTACTTGGTTAACAACCCAAAAGGTTAATAACCAATGGATCACTTGTTTGTTAAAAGCAACAAAACCAAATCCGAACATTATATCCTATGTTACCACCATCCAAGTAGATGAAACAATTTAGAATAAGTCTAGGGAGCGAAGGAGGGGCGAGGGAGGCCCCCCACCATCCATCGTTCTCGAGATGCCCTTGAGATGCGCATTTCAAGGATGATGGATGGTGGAGGGCCGCCCTTGCTCCCTAGAATCAGCTAACAATTTAAGATCAGAATATTTTCTCTTTGTTCCGCGATTGGCTTTCGCATGAGTTCATTGTAAGTCAATGAACAGCTCCAGCTCTCCAATCCAATCTAAACATCACCCTTACTTCCCTGGCTTCAAACATTACCACCTCTACCTCCGGTATCTTCAACAACACAACTTTTGGGAATCAACCTAACACAATCTACAACCTAGTTCAACCTAGAGGTAACATTAGTGACGGAGCCATGATTTTTGTTGAAGGGGTAGAGTGATAAGTCACTGTTAATTAATAATAATTTAATAATTAATTACTTTAATATAATTTTTTAAATTCGAACAATACATAAATAACTATACAAAATATCAATTGCTAGACAAACTCCATATAAGCACAAAAGATAAATATATGAAGAATAAATCAAATTAGTATATAAAGTTAGGGCAAAATTTAATTCCAAATGTAAAAGTATATGTAGACAAAAAAAATTGGGTTATTTCTAATTTTTCATCTATCATAAGTAGCTAATTAGAGGTTACTCGCTGTCAGGACTAGTACCGTTGGTCAGGAAAACCAAGGTCAGAGGCATTTCAAGACTTTCCTAATGGTCTCAAAACTCAATGTTCCCTTTTGAAAAATGCCCAAATGCTTAGCATCTATATTATAGGGGGGAGGTTTGAGCTCTTGACTGTGAGGACGTGTTGCCTCCATTGCATAGTCGGGCCAGACTGTACCGCTAGCATTTTTATTATTTTCTTTGCATTGCTTTTTAACTTCAAACTTGTATTTTCATCGATCGATAGCATCGAACTAGTCTTGAGCAACGTCCTTCCGAACGTTCCTCCCCATTGTAATTTATTGAATGTGAATGAGAGCTTTTACTGACTATTGTGCATTGTTATATTGTCTACAGATTGATATTGTGCATTCTCAAGTTAATATTTGTGCCCGTCAAAGTAACTACTCATAGGCTTACTAGTGAATTGGATAGCTAGTGTCGCACGGATTACTAGTCTGTGACAGTTGATATCAGAGCCAGAGCTTGTTGAATGAAAACCAGGATGCTGGAACTAAATGAGCGCCTTAGCGCTATAGAGGAATGACAGGCTAGTCGAATGCATAGACTAGAAAGCAGAATGGACCAGTTGAACACTTTGGGAGAACAGATTAGTCGGTTGGATGGACTCTTTTCACTGGCAGACAGAGTGGATTCGTTGGCTGAGCACGTTGATAACTTAGAGGGACGGACAGTCGCTATGGAAGAGTCGCCTCACCCCCACAGCTCAGGTGATGAGTGACTTCCAATTACAGTTGGAGGACTTATTTGCAAGGGTTTGCTTGTTGACTAAGGCCACAGGGACGACTGATCACCCTAGGATGAAAGTGCCTAAGCCAAAGTCAAATGTTGGGGCACGAGATGGGAAGGAGTTAGATAACTTCTTGTTTGATCTGGAGCAGTATTTTCGCGCAGTGAACCCCGAATCAGAAGAAGCCAAGGTTACCATGGCGACCATGTACTTAGCAGGTGATGCGAAACTATGGCGGAGAACCAAATATGCAGATATGGAAGAAGGTCGCATCCTTATTAGAACTTGGGCAAATCTCAAGAAGGAACTCAGAAATCAATTCTTTTCTGAGAACACTGATTTCTTAGCAATGAGGAAGCTCCACACCATCAAACAGACAGGCAATATTCGAGACTATGTCCGACAATTCTCAACTTGCTTGCTAGATATTCGAGACATGTCTGAGAAGGACAAAATTTTCTGTTTCATGGAACAAGCTCAGCCGCTTCTACTAGCATAATTGCAAAGGCAGAAGGTGACAAATATTACAAGTGCTATTGCGGCAGCAAAAAAGTTTAGCGATTATATGCCCATGACTGGATCCACTTCGCTCAATCACTCCACAGCTAGAACTGGCAGTACCAATTCAAGCTCAGGGTCGAATGCTCGCTCACCTCACCAAAACTGGGAAAACTCAAGTCTGAACCGAGGAAACTACAATTCCCGGCCGTCGAACCAGAATTGGAGTTCCAACAAAAATTGGAATGTCAGCTCTAGCAACTCAAATTACAACAACAAAGGAGGGCAAAACTACTCTGGGCAGTGGAGACCATCTGCCCCTGCCCCATGCATTCTTTGCAATAGCAGGGATCACCCAACAGGCAAATGCCCATCCAAACCAGCTCTACACTCATTAATGTCTTTGCTTCAAGCAGAACCTTCTAACTCGACCGCATCGAGCTCGAACCCCACCAACAGTGAGACCTCCCAGATGGGAGCTCTACGCAAGCTCAATCCTGTAAAAGAATAAATGTATGAGCACCCACACAAGAAGGCTTTGCAATACATCGACATCACTATCAATGGGTTCCCTTCCCAAGCATTGTTGGATTCCGGAGGGCCAGACAATTTTATTGCCCCAGATGAAGCTAGACGTGTGGGTCTGAACTTAGAAGGAGATGTGGGTAAGTTGAAAGCTGTCAACTCTGAGTCAATCTCTATTAATGGTATGGCTAGAGCTGTGCCACTACAGGTTGGTCCATGGGAAGGAAGATCAAACTTCTTGGCCGTTCCACTTGATGATTTTAAGGTGATTCTTGGCCAAGAATTCTTCCGAGGAGCTGCAGCAGGACCATTACCTTTCATGGCCTCCTTGGGGTTTTTCGGACCCAGACTACACATTATACCAACCTCAATTCGATCAACAACTCATGATAGAATATTGTCGGCACTCCAAGTCAAGAGAGGCTTGGCCAAAGGACAAGATACATACTTAGCTGTGGCAAAGCTAGAGATAGAAGATGATCCTAGCAAAATCCCTGAGGAAGTTGCCCAAGTTATTGTTGACTTCAGCGAAGTGATGCCGAATGAATTGCCAAAGCATCTACCTCCCAGAAGGCTCATTGATCACGAAATTGAGTTAGTCCCTGGTGCCAAGCCACCCGCACTTAGTCCATATCGCATGAGCCCTCCAGAGCTGACCGAATTGAGAACACAACTAGATGGCTTGTTGGAGTCGGGATTCATTCGACCCTCTAAAGCACCTTATGGGGCAGCTGTTCTTTTTCAGCGGAAACATGATGGCAGTCTTCGCCTTTGTGTTGATTATAGAGCCTTGAACAAAGTCACTATAAAGAACAAATACCCGCTGCCGCTCATTGTAGACTTATTCGACCAACTTGGATCCGCCAAATACTTCACAAAACTCGACTTGAGATCAGGTTACCATCAGGTCCGCATTGCTGCTGGTGACAAACCAAAACTGCTTGTTCTACTAGATATGGGTCATATGAGTTCCTAGTAATGCCCTTTGGTTTGACCAATGCTCCAACTACATTTTGCACCCTTATGAATGGCCTGTTCCGTCACCTTCTAGACAAGTCTGTGGTTGTCTATCTTGACGACATTGTGGTTTATAGTGGGACTATAGAAGAACACCTACATCATTTGCGAAAAGTGTTCCAAATCCTTAGGGATAATCATCTCTTTGTCAAGAAGGAAAAATGTTCATTCGGCCAGACCCAGATCAATTTCATAGGTCATGTTATTGGCAATGGCAAGATTCAGATGGACATGGAGAAGTGAAGGCAATCCATGATTGGAACTCTCCTAAGAACGTGTCTCAACTACGTTCTTTCCTTGGACTCGCAAACTATTATCGTCGCTTCATAAGGGACTACTCTAAGAGAGCTGTTGCCCTGACAAATTTGTTGAAACAAGACCGAACATGGGAATGGGATAGGCGGTGTGAAGCTTCATTCCAAGACTTGAAATTGGTCGTGATGAAAGATCCAGTATTGACCTTGCCAGACATCACCAAGCCCTTTGAAGTACAAACAGATGCATCTGATTATGCCTTAGGGGGAGTTTTACTTCAAGATGGTCACCCGGTAGCATATGAGAGTCGAAAGTTGAATGATACAGAGTCTCGTTACTCAGCTCAGGAAAAGGAATTGCTAGCCATTGTACATTGTTTACGGGTGTGGAGACACTACCTCTTGGGATCTCAAGTCCTTGTTAAAACGGATAATGCTGCAGCAAGCCATTTCCTTACTCAGAAGATGCTAACCTCCAAGCAATCTCGATGGCAGGAAAAATTAGCAGAATTTGACTTAGTATTGGAATACAAGCCAGGGCGCACTAACAATGTAGCTGATGCACTCAGTAGAAGGGCAGACCTTGCAGTGCTAAACCATACTGGTCCGAGTCACACCATCTTGGAGAAGATCAAAGTAGGCCTACAGACAGATCCTCAACCGAAGGCGATTACAGAGTTGATCAAGCAGGGCAAAACTCGACGGTTCTGGATAAAAGATGGAGCAATACTCACAACTGGTAATCGCCTCTATGTTCCGAGAACTTCGGGTTTGAGGAAAGAACTTTTGAGAGAATGCCATGACACCCATTGAGCGGGACATCCAAGTTGGAGACGAACACTTGCATTGCTAGAGAAGGGGTACTATTGGCCGCAGATACAGAGGATGTAATGGCTTATGTTCGAACATGTCTTATTTGCCAGCAAGATAAGGTTGAAAGAGATCGACCAGTAGGCTTACTAGAGCCCCTGCCTGTTCCAACTCGTCCTTGGGAAAGTGTTTCCATGGACTTCATTACGGGGTTACCGAAAGTGGAGGATTTCAGGAGTATCCTTGTAGTTGTTGACCGATTCTCAAAGTATGTGACCTTTGTGCCGACCAGACTGACTTGCACAGCCGAAGATACGACGCAATTGTTCCTCAAGCATGTAGTGAAATATTGGGGACTGCCCGAAAACATTGTTAGCGACCGTGATGCTCGCTTCACAGGAAAGTTCTGGAAGGAGTTGTTCAAGCTCTTGGGATCCAAACTTAATATGTCGACAAGCCAACACCCCCAATCTGACGGACAGACTGAGCGCTTTAACTCTATGCTTGAAGAATACCTTCGTCATTTTGTAAGTGCAAACCAAATAAATTGGGTGGGACTACTTGATGTTGCACAATTCTGTTTCAACTTACAAAAGAGCTCAGCTACTCACTCCAGCCCCTTTCAGTTGGTTACTGGTCAGCAACCATTGACACCACATACAGTACTTACCGGATAACAAGGACCCAGCCCAAGAGCTCTTGAATTTGTCAAAGTCTGGCAGAAAAACATTGAAGTTGCTCGAGCCTATCTTGAGAAAGCCTCTCGTCACATGAAGAAATGGGCCGACAAGAAACGACGAATTGATCCTTTTGAAGTCGGGGACTTGGTATTGTGAAGCTAGATATGTTCAACAAGTATAAAAGAACTGCTAGAGCACACAACAATCTGTTTCGTAAGTATGAGGGACCGGTACAGATTATTGAGAAAGTCGGCAAAGTCTCATATCGCGTCAAGTTACCACATTGGCTCCGTTTCACCCATCCTGTCTTCCATGCAAGTAACTTGAAGTCCTACCATGCAAATGCCACTGATCCCACGAGAAATGTATCTACACGAGCATTGCCTAAGCATCCTACTAAGCCAGATCGACAAGTGGAAGAAATCTTAGCTGACCGCCTCATCAACAACACAGGCCCGGATAGAGAGTATTTGGTCAAGTGGCAGGATGAACCTCCTTCAGAGATCAGCTGGGAGCCAGTCGAGCATCTGCTGCCATACCTCTCAAAGCTGGAAGAGTACTTGAAAAGTTCGTTGCGAGGGCGTCAGCGAATTGAGTGTGGGAGAGTGTCAGGACTAGTACCATTGGTCAGGGAAAACCAAGGTCAGAGGTCTTTCAAGACTTTCCTAATGGTCTCAAAACTCAATATTCCTTTTTGAAAAGTGCCCAAATGCTTAGCATCTATATTATAGGGAGAAAGTTTGAGCTCTTGACTGTGAGGACGTGTTGCCTCCATTGCATAGTCGGGCCAGACTGTACCGCTAGCATTTTTATTGTTTTCTTTGCATTACTTTTCAACTTCAAACTTGTATTTCCATCGATCGATAGCATCGAACTAGTCTTGAGCAACGTCCTTCCGAACGTTCCTCCCCATTATAATCTATTGAATGTGAATGAGAGCTTTTACTGACTATTGTGCATTGTTATATTGTCTACAGATTGATATTGTGCATTCTCAAGTTAATATTTGTGTCCGTCAAAGTAACTACTCATAGGCTTACTAGTGAATTGGATAGCTAGTGCCGCACGGATTACTAGTCCGTGACACTCGTATCATTAATCACAATTGCAGTATTTTCTCAGGTCTAGTAGTCAATGTACATTGACTGTCAAAAGCTCACATTGATTACCAAAATACCCTTCAAACAATAACCCACAGATGAACATCGATATACAAACATGTATCTTGAGGAAAAAAATTAATGAATAAGAATTTTCAAATATTTCCAGAAAAATTCCATGAATAAAATAAAAAACTAGAGATTGAGATACAAACTCATATAGAGAAAATACTTTAAAAAATAAAACATTATTCCTCAAAATAGGCAAGAGAGGTTTGGGTTGCTAGTGGCAATGGCAGGAAATAAAACTAAATCAAGCAGAGAGGAAGGGGAGGGAGAGAAAGAGAGGAGGAGACGAGGGCGAGACTGTGTCATCGCCTTCACAGGGGTGGGCAAATCACAAATAACTAAATTTTTTTTTTTAAAGTCAATGGGAGCAAATGCCCTCACTTGTCCCCATGTAGTTCCGTGCCTGGGTGACATTCTTTACGAATAATGATTACCCATTTTTCTATATACACATTATGTTCAAATATTAGGATTACTGAATTAGGGTTTTATCTTCAAATGCTTAATTCTTAAGAAGTTCACCATACCATTATGGAGGACATGGTTTCTTCTGGAAGACTCCAGGACACTACAAACCATTTTGCAAGAAGATTTGGAGGAGCTAGAGATAGCCATATGTTGGATGTGGAGTCTGCTTATTGACAACATTCGACGTTTTTTTCACTATTCATAGCTCTTGGATCTATAATTTTATTAGTAGAGACCTCAACTTGGAGATCCATAACTTAGCTATTGCATCATGACAATAATACTGCAACTGTAATTATTATTCTATTTACTATATGGAGTTTGTCTTATTAGTGAGGAAACGGGCGAGGGATGGGGGTGCAACCCTCCATCTCTTTCAAGATACGCAAAGGCACACATCTCGAGGGGATAAAGGGTTGCACCCCCCTCCCTCGCGCGTTTCCTCGTTGGTTCCCTCGACTGGTAGAATCACTCATGTTTTTAACCAAAAAAAAAACGAAAATTCTAAATGTCGAGGAAGTGGGCGAGGAAAGCAGCGAGAGAGGGAGAGAGGGGCCGTCTATCCCCCTCGAGATGCACATATGAAAAGATGGCGCGCATCCCGACAGGGATGGACGGCCCACTCTCTCCCTCCCTCGCTGTTTTCCTCAGCCACTTCCTCAAGAGGTAGAAGTACTTAAAAAAAAAAAAAAAAAAAAGCGATTCTATGTGTCGAGGGAAAGGGCGAGGAAACCAGCGAGGTAAACGAGGTGGCGGGGGGTGAACCGTTCACCCCCCTCGAGATGCGCGCGGAAACATCTCGAGGGGTGACGTTCACCCCCCGCCATCTCGTTTACCTCGCTGGTTTCCTCGCTCTTTCCCTCGACATTTAGAATTTTCCAAAAAAAAAAAAAAAAACTGACATCCGAACGTAGTACACTCAACAAAGTACACTAGTACACTTTTTTTGGTTGGAAAACATAGTACATACACTACAAAGGGCTGCAAATCAAACCCCTCCACGTGGCGTCCAATGACCTAAGAACCCTCCACGTGTCCCCTCCTCCCAACTCCTCCATCATAAACTCTCACTTCTTCATTTCTCTGCAACTCCATTCAAGTTTACATTTCCAAGAAGAAGAAAGGAGTAATAAATTAGAGACACGTTCCATCATCGACCTTGGCCATCCTCTTCTCAACCGGCTTGCCGAGAGTTTCGTCAAGGCCACAGGGTACATAGTTTTTGAAACTCTGTGTTATCATCGCAGATTTTCTCTTGTTGTAAAATGGAACATGAATGTGGTTGTGCAGATAGGACTTCGGAGCGGTTCAGGCTGTCTCAAGGGAAGCTTACTTCACGGCCGTGGATGGTGAGTGACTGAGATGCATTTTTTTAAGGAAATTATGTTTAAGGACTACTTTTTTAGAATATTAGAGTTCAGTCCTGAATGATTTATTATTATTATTTAATTATTTAATTTTTTTATATTTATAATGTTGGATGTGTATTGTTTCAAGTTCTGGGTTTGATTCCAGCGGTCTGCCGGATATCACGCCAAGAGGCACCATAGAATGTCACACTTGACAGGGTAATAAGATCACGAGTTCACGACTGATAGTGTAATTTTTTTCTTTCAAATCTGCCCCTGTATTTATCATGATGAAGACATTTTCCTAGTAACACCAATGTGAAAGTTAATGCGAATGCTTAAGATAATTCACAATTTTAACACTGGTCTGCAAAATTGTGTATTTTGGCCTTGCTGGATTAGAAGCCCTTGAGGGAGAGTGCGTAATGAACGCCATGGTTTTTGCCAACTGCATTATGTATGACGCGTAGATGATGAAGGCAAACTACTTGCTCCGTGCTCTTCATGAAATGCATGAAGTCATTATGCATTCTCTCTCGATGGACTTCAGAACTTGCCGTAGAGGCAATTCAAAAGCCCTTGAGGGAGAGTGCATAATGAACACCATGGTTTTTTTATGACACAGAGATCATGAAGGCAAACTACTTGCTCTCTGCTCTTTATGAAATGCATGACAACCATTAAACACACTCTCTCGAAGGACTTCAAAACTTGCCATAGAGGCAATTTAGAAGTCCTTGAGGGAGAGTGTGTAATGAACGCCATGGAGTCACCGCCTGACAATAAAAGCCTTTGACAATAATTGTTCATTCGCCTCCAAGACTTCAAGCTTAACACCCTTTCGAGACAATGCAAAAAGCCTTTGAGGGAGAGTGATCAATGTGTGCATTGATCAAGCTCTGCATTGCGATTTGCAAGGTGTGACTTGTTCATACTCCCCCAAGTGCTCCTAGCCCATCAAACTTGGTCGCATCTATGTAGGTAAACATACACAAATAAACTTCAAGCTTATTGGTTAGGCTAGAAGCTCTTGAGGGAGAGTGAACAACCAATGCCTTGGATGTTTCACATGCTATATCTATCTTGAATTGTTTTTGCCTTATTAGACATTCGATTGAAGCTAGAGGCCTTCTTATAGGTAAAAACACAATAAAAGCAACTCAATATGCGGGACCATCATATCTTTGGCACTTGACATTAGTGGCAAAACCAGATCCTCAATAATACATTAGTTGGCTCTTTGGAGCCTTGGTGAGACATCTGTTTCAGCAAGACAAGAATAAAACATATTAGGCATCTCAACCATATCCAAATCTCACACAGACAAGGAAACTATATTAGACCACCTTGTATTAGTGTCATCTTTTGGTATAGACCAATCGATGGTTCTCGTGATTTACTTGCTGGGAAATCCTAAAACCATCTAGTGGTCCGAACCTTGAATCGACACTAGCTCTCTACTATATGCAAATCAAAAAGAGAATTCCTTTTGACATTCCCCTCATTCCATCTTTATCACCATATCCATTCACCTAGGTAATGGAACACAGCATTTTATTCCAATCGCCACGTTTATTTATCAGGTTAAGATTTCCTGGGAGTCTCTACATGCGTGAATATGAAAAGTTAGTGGTTCTCAAGATGTACATTATGAAAAATATGGAAATCGAAACACTATCCTTTGCTGAACATGTCTTAAACTTCAGCATCTTATGCCACTACTAGTTATCTATTGCCTAGTGGACAATTAATGTACTATAAACAGGCTGCTTTCCTTTTTTATTGAATACCTTGGTTGGCATGTACGGAAGAATAAAATTATGAATTTCTTCTCCTTTTCTGTATGATCACCTTGTACCGAACATCTTCTTTTGTATTATAGTGGTGAAACTGGTTGACGACACACTCAACATAATATAGGAGAATTGTGTTAATGGTGTTCTTTCTCCGTCATAAAATTTGCTCTCCGACTTTCCAAACCACAAGAAGTTATAATTTACTGAGGTAGCAAATAATACACATGAGGTGGGTCATTTTCTATATTTTGCTTCTTTTATTTTCTTTCAAGTGGGCTTCGAACTTTCAATTATTTTATCATCGGTCTTGGGGTTTTGTGATGAGTGTCTCTCTCAAGACACTAGAGCTAGCTACCCATAGTTTTGAGTCGAATCATGGCAGAGGGGTGGAATGAGCGAGTGCAAATACGATAAGATGGAGAGAGGTGGTCCTGGGTGAGTGCGAATCCTGTAAGACATAATTTAGTTCTGGAGACCTCGTATACATTTTAGAATCTTGATCGGATCATCTTTCACACTCTTTGAATCAGATGCATTCATGAAGTTGATGTTATTGGGGACAGCTCTTGATCATATTATATCACTACACGATCGTTATAACTGTGAAGTCAATGCATAATGCCAATTAGAATCACTTAATACACTGTTTACAGTATTGTCTTCCCTCTCCACTCACATTTATGTGAATTTAATGTTAAATTACACGATCTGCAGGTGAAACCAATAAGAAGTCTCTTGAAGCAATGGTAAGTGTGAAACTCATTTTTGCATGTACCTTGAGTTTTAGTGAGTAGATGTTAAAAAATTTAAATTTTAGTGAGTAGACACGTAACTAAAAGGTGATTTATCGGCCATATTGTGGACTCGCATCTTATCATCATTAATTTTCTTTCATATTTAATCTTTTTTTTTTTTGAAAGGCGAGCACGGGGTATAAATGGGCTCCCCAAACCACAAAAAAGGAGAAAATGATTACAATCGTGTATAATGTCTCCCTATCGCATTGTCAAAAATAATTTTCTTAAGATCTTCGGCAAAGGAACTAGGTGTAATCTCTAATTATTTTGCACTAGGCAAAAGACTCGCTAGCTTGTTTGCTGTTTGGTTAGTTTCTTTGACCGCATGCATCAGTCTGTAATCTTCAAACTCCTCTAGCAGCATCTTGATACAGCGTACTATGTGACGAGCTTGCCATGGAGGCAGTTTGTCGGTAGCAAGGTATCGGTACATATTCATTGAATTCATGCAGAAAATGACCTTGGTGATGTGATGTTGCTAAGCCAGTCTTATTCCTGTTTCGACTCCTTGTAGTTTATGGAGAATAACTGACTTAGCTTCCTGGGATCCAGCTGTTGCAGCTATGACTAGGCCACTATTGTCTCTTATCAATGCGCCATATCTACCTCGGTGTCCGTCCATTGAGCCATCGGTGTTGATCATATACCAACCCCAGTCATGCTTCTTCCACGTATGTACGGTCCTCAACTTTGTTTCAAACTGAACAACCAATCTCCATTTCTCACAAAATCGTCTATTTTGGTCATTGTCTTCCACTGTAAGGTCAAGGACTGCAACTCGAAGCTTCACATCCTCAATAATCTTATCAATTAGCTGAGGGACTACTCTGCGCTTACCCTGAAATAAGTGTTTGTTTCTCTCCTGCCATAGGTGATAGACAACTGCATTGAATGCAAGTTTCTTAACTAATGTGCCAGGAGACTCGCCTATGAAGTGTTGTATGCACCAGTCAACTTCAAGCTCCCATGTCAATGGTCTTCGATTATATCCCAAGTAAAATAGAACCTGCGACCAAACAAGGTTAGAGAACCAACACTCGAAGAACAAGTGGTCCTCATTCATATTTAATCTTGTTTGTCCATGTTAACTTTTCACTAGCTCGATTCCCACTTCCTAATGTGTGCCTTTTGTTTTGTTTTTTTGTGGCTGTATGACCTAATCCATATTTGAGCTCTATTTATCAGGTGAAGAACACAGGAAAAGAGTCTTTCCAGTGGGGTAAGCACACGACACAATATGTTTTCAGCACTCGTGTTCTTACCATTTGATACAACCGTCTTGCCGAAACCTTATGTTGCTAGGACTAGGCAACTTTTTATTATGTGGATATATTTCTTAAGTGAAAGAGTCTTTCAAGTTGGGTAATTAAGCACACACATCATGATATTTTTTCAGCACTCATGTTCTTATTGATTGATAGAACCGTCTTGCCAAAACATTATGTTGCTAGGACTAGCCAATTTTTATTATGCGGATATATTTCCTACTAAAAGATGCTCAATGCTCAATGCTCCATGATGTGGACATCCTGTCAAAACACACCCGATCATCACCCCATGACTTGGCATCTCCAACAAAAAAGCTCTTAAATGTTTCTTTGATTACCTGATCTGGAGCAATCTGGACATAATGTGGTACATCTATGGTACATTTGTGTGTAAACTGTAATATTAAGAATGAGGCTAACTGTGACTTCGAACTGCAGGCATGGCTGCTGGTGTGTATTCAGGTCTCACCTATGGTCTAAGGGAATCTTGTGGAGTTCATGACGGGGTAAGATTGCTAGACGCTCAATCCTCAGTGATTGCTCTCTTGTGCATGTGGTGCCATTTCTTGTATGGATACAATCATGCCTGATTGAGCAGCTCCAACTAGAAATGTTCAACAAATGAACGGACTCTGAATTCTTATAGAAGGCATGTGTTCACTGATTGAGCATTTACTTATTAGGGTTTGAATATTGTCATGTCGTGCTGTGTGTCATCAAGCGTCAATGCAAATTGTGACACAGCTCCTCTTTGTTAGTGCCCATGAGGAAAATAGTGCAGAAATTGTAATCGTGTTCTGAATTATTTGATGCAGAAAAATAGTGCAGTCGCAGGAGCAATTACAGGAGTGACACTGGCCCTTGCTTCAGAGGATAACTGGTTCAATTTGCAATCACTGGAGCAGTGGTCTCTACGGCAGCAAACCTTCTGACTGGAATATTTTAGATTGGTATCCAGCATGTGAACCTCGCTGTGGGATGTCTTGCTGTGTGTAGCCTTATATATAGGAATCTCCTCTTATGTTTTCTAAGGACTAGTAGAGCTGACCGGAAGTTCCCCCTATCTAGAGCAGGCCAGAAGCCACGTCCGTCCAGGTCCCTCATTTCCCGGAGGATTTCCTGTTTCATCTGGTATCTCTCTGCGGCCCGCTGACAAATTAGGGGGGGATCTTGGCTACTCGCCCCATATAAGTTGAGACGAGTCGCTATATGATATATTTAAGTATATAGTTAATGCTAGCAGGCTAACTATGTTTCTAGGTACCAGTTTCACTAACAGCCACTATGTGGATTTTGAGTGCGTAGTGTCCGCAGTCAATTTATCCATTAACAACTGGATCCAGATCCAACTTATCCATTAATTACACTTGATCAATACAGCTTAATAGATAATACAGTTTCTGGGCCACACTGCAATAGATGATTTTGGCATCTAGAAATAGGGTATTAGAAATAGGGCCACACTGCAGTCATCCAGACCATGAAGTACGTTAACATTACCACCTACAGGTATTGAAATATGCTGGTAACCTGCCAGGCAAAATGCTACAGGTATTGAAATAGAGAAATTCTAGCTGGCCTGGGTCGAGTGCCTGGGTGGCCGCCTGGGAGGCTCCTTGGCACATGCCAAGGAGGGTGTTTCGCACGTGCTTGACTGAATTTTCAAAAAAAAAAAAAAAAAGAGCGGGAAATGGAAATGTTCAACAAAAACTGCTCTTCTCGTCCTCACTGCTCTTCTTCTTACTGATTCAGTTGAGAGCTGAATTTGGAGCAATATGTCAGGAGCACTATTAAGCCCCTTTAAGAAGTTCATTACTGTTTTTCTTGTTTGTTTAGTCTTTCATTCTCCTTGAGGTGGAAACATGAGTAAAGAAGAGTTCTTGAAGATCCGGGTACATTTTTTCTTCATCAACTTGTTTCCTTTAATTGCTTGTTCTGAACTCCTCTGTTTTGGTTGTACTTTGCAAAATTTCTTATTTTAGTTGGAAAATTTTGTGTTTTTACAATTTGCTTGTTGTGTGTTGCAGACTTGTGTGCTCAAAGTGCACATACACTGTGATGGGTGTAAGCAGAAAGTGAAGAAATTGTTGCAAAAAATTGAAGGTATGGTATTAATTTCCCTCATTTCAAGATCGCTTTTTTACAAAATTGAGGAGATTTGTGTGTTGATTTTGATGAAATAAACAATGGGTCTTTTATTTTTGTGACTTTGATGATGGGTTTTTAAAGTTTTGTAAAAAATGTTGGTTTGATTTTGGTGTTGCAGAGGTTTATAAAACCACAGTTGATGCAGAACAGGGGAAGGTGACAGAAAAATACTATGTCTTAATGGTACTAATATCTAACTACGTCTCAAAATACTAATGTCCTAGAAACTGTCTTAGTTGCTATAACAATTTAGTTTTGGTTTTTGATCATTTGATGATATTTTTGTAATGCAGAGCAAGAACAGTACATTGAGCATGAAGGCATTGAAACACACTCCTGCTAAGCATCATTGGGCACTCAAAGAAGTTTGAGATCGTGTTGAGGTTTAACTGGGGAAACTAGAAGTAGAAGAACTACTTAGTAGCAATACATAGTAAGGTGCATGAGATACAATGTATCACACCATATGCACATCCCATCTCAATTAGTAGCAAGTCAGCTTGGATTAGTGTTGGTCAATTTAGAACTTGAATTATTTCATGTTCATAGGATTCCCTTTACTGAAATTCTCATAGTTCACCGTTGTCCCAATGTAAATATTTCATTGCAACTTAATGAAAGTCTGATGTTTCATGTTTCTTGAAATGCTTGCAATCTCTTGCTATATGATGCATAAATATATGCTTATCACAGTTAAAACGTACTATGTTTTATTGCGTAAATGAGAAGCATAATTGCAAAATGCTTAAGGTACATAAAAGTTGTCTTTGTGCTCATATTGCGAGACTGGTGATGAAAGCAATTGTAGCAAGGCTAACACCTTTGCTTTTTAAAAAATGAATCTTTGCTCTCAGTAAGCCCTTGTTACATTGTGATGCCATATAAAGAAAAAGTTGCCTATTTGTTAATTTCTCAAGTTCCATACCCTTGAATTTGCTGTGTTTTATCAAAGCGTTCACTGAACGCAATCTACTAAAATCCTTCAGTTGCCTTTGAAGTACTCAATTTTACCTGATTCCATGTATCACCACTGGAACATAAAATGCTGAATTAATCAGCATGCAGTGTCTTTAGGGGCTTCTAACATGACCTATTAGAGACAGTTTAACAAACGTTGCATGTATGGCATCACAAAATAATTCTTTAACTCCAAATTAGCAATGTGGGTGGGATTGGTAAAGCTTAGGTAGGATGTTTTCTGTCATTATATGTTTGGTTCACAATAATAATGACATGAACCTACAAAATATTGTCTCTGCTAGCCTCTGGTCAGCTTTTACTTAGCATCTCTTCTTGAGTGCAGCAACCAGCAAAGGTAAAGTTATCCTTGAACAATTATGAAAATGGCTCTTAAAACTTTCTCAAGTTGCTTCACTTTCCTGGTAGTTTAGTAAATGAACGTAAAACTAAAGCTTTATAGAAGATATGACTCGAGCATGCCTTGCTCTATCTTCCTTCTATACCAATGGAAATGAAGAAACTATAGGACTAAAATAAGATCATAAGAATTATTCTACTTTGTTAACATCATTTCAGAGAGAAAATCATGCTCTGTGGAGACAAAAAGCCTATAATATTGCATATTGGATTAAAAAAGTGAATATATTCGATTTAAAACATCGAGAGATGGTGGGGGTTGCTTTATTTATTTCTAATCCCAAATAATCTTATGATCTATATGAACACCTTCAACATTCCTAAATAAGTTGAGAGAAAACAACACACACCCCTAAAGTTCAGTCTAAGGGAAAGAAAGAAGAAACAAGATTTCTTCAAATTAAAGCCAAGTAAACCATGCGGATCTGGTCACCTAAAAGCATCACTATAGTTATCTCCAATCTTGTTCAAAACAAGTTGTTGTGAAACCAATCCAATCGCAAAAGAAAGAAGTAGAGCAAGCAAAGCAAAAGAAGTAATCAAATGGTTGCAGTGTTCAACAAGGAGCTCTTGAGTTGGTATCTCATCACACTCAAGCTCAAAGAAACTGTTGAAGCAGGCGTCCCAAGATGCATAGAACTGAACCATAAAGCCAATATGTGCTGCTGCCCTCTAGCTGCTGCCCCCTCTAGCTGCTGCCCCCGCTCTCCCCCAGTTGCCAAAGCCACTTGCCTGACCACTTGCCAGAGCCTCATGAGCAGTCTCTGATGATTTTTTGTGTGTTTTGAGCCCTCCCTCCCTCTTAAATTTCAGTAATGAAATTCAAATTTCAGTTTCCCGCTCTTTTTTTTTTTTTTTTTGAAAATTCAGTCAAGCACGTGCGAGACACCCTCCTTGGAGCCTCCCAGGCGGCCACCCAGGCGCTGACCCAGGCCAGCTAGAATTTCCCATTGAGATATGCTGGTAACCTGCCAGGCAAAATGTACGCCAAAATCGATGGATATTTGGAACCTCAGATGATTTAAAAGTTGACTGAATCAATGGATATTTGGACCCTCAGATGAGTTAAAAGCTGACTGAAATGTGTTGTACATCAACAGCCCTGAACAAAAGTTATTAAGCTCTTGAATAGAAGGCCAGACCTACAAGCTGTGGATGTTGACTGAAATGTTTTGCAAAGGCAAAGTTATCATGCTATCAGAGAAAAGTCCAGACAGAGACTTGACGATGGATTTCACAAGCTATACCATTTCACATACTGAGGCGGCAAGACACAATCTATAACTGCCCGCGGGGGTTGATAGTGCACTACACAGTACAGGCAAGAAAGTCATCCATACAACTAATTAACAATGAATCAGCAGTTTCTTTTGCACATCAGATTGCAAGTCTTCTAAAAAGTATCATCTGACAAAGTCGTACAACATATTGACTCCATACAGCGGGAGCAACCCTTTTCCTAATTTTACTGTCAGAAGGGCAGGTTATCGAACATATGTTGCAAGCATCAGTCTCTCCAACGGTAATTGCAATTAGGATTGCAACAAACAAAGAACATCGTCATACCTTCCTCCCCTTTTGCATTTTGCTGCACACATCAACAAAAAGGCCAGACTGTTAGCATAAAATAACTACGAAGTCGGAACTATTGCTGGGTTTTTTTTTTATCAGCAGAACAGGAAGAAAATATGTAGTAGGAAAAGAGCTGCTATCTACTACTTGACCAACAAGTATATCTCAAGTATTCGTGTTCAACACTATCTCCTCAATCAAGAATAAACAAACATAAATGACAGGGGGAGTCTTCAAAAATGCCCCAAGTATAACCTCACACCCACGTAGCAAGCTTAATATCTATGCAAACTATTTACATCTAGTTATTACCCACATCTAACAAAAGAGGGGGTATTTAAGTAGTCTTCCTGGGTGTCAGCAATCCAATGGTCTCATGAGTCTGGCTAAAGATCATCAAATGGTCTTGTTTATCTGCTTAGAAACTTAGTCTTTTTCTGCTTTTGAGAAGGTGCAGATGGTACGTCACGACGAAGTGGTCAACAAATTCAATTAAACTAAATGATAGTTGTCAGTCATGTGAAATTTAAATTCGTGACACATTCCTGCTTGCAAAATGCACCGACACTTTCCAAGACTCGGCTGAGTCTATACATAATCAAAATGCAAATATCTGAAGCTGTAGAAATGAATAACTAAGACAAGAACGTTCTCCACAAGAAACTCAGAAACTCAAATTTTTTTCACTTTTAGAAAAGAATGAAAAGACGTTATGGCAAAAGCTGACTGAAGTTAAAATGCCATCTTCCCCAAGTTAGACTCATGTTCAAAAGCGCTTTTTTATAGACTTGTCAAAAGGCGACAATCATTAAATGAGTAACGATTTCATATCATACCTTCAGTGGAAAATTTGCGTAAACCACATGACACCATACATTTGCTTGAATAATTAGCAAATGAGAGTGCAAATGGTGGTTTGGTTTCTCTTTTGACAAGATTCTTCAATTGTTGTTAGATATATTTAGATATATAGACAAGGAAGCACATACTCTTTGAAATACTTGTCGTATCCGCGTCCGACACTCGCTTGACACGCCTCCGACACACATTGGAGATGTGGTTAACGTGTCGGTAAGGCACATGGTCAATGTTGTCAATGTGTCGGACACGCTTCAGATACATCCAAAACTTGGTCAGGACACAGTCAAGACTCGGTAACCAACTTCATTTTATTTTTTACATTTAGATGCGTACAAATAATCATCAAATTTAATGGTTGTTGATCCATCTAAGTGAATGACTCTTTCAATTGAGATTCAAGATACATAGGCAAAAAACCATTAAAGCATAGATAGTCTATGCTTAATCTCTCCTCTATTTCTTATCAACTATATTTTTTCTCTACTTTTTTTTCCTAAACAGAGTGTCATTTTCTCCGCTTTTTGCACATTTTCTTCTTCATGTTTTTTTCGATTTTTTTTTATCTTGCAACAAAGATGAGACACTTGGGAAGATACTTTATTAGATTATTATTTGTTTTTATAATAACTCATTAAAAAATAGAAATAGTATGACGTCTCGACGTGTCTCCGAGCCTATTTTTGGGAAATTGTCGAGTTGGCAAATCGTGTCGGTGTCCGACAGATCGCTCGTGTGCATACATCCTTGTATATAGTGTAGTATATACGGGTTACTAGCCCATAAGGATGAAATGCACAAGTAGCCAACTAAGACATGTTTTGAGAGCTTACGATCAAAAACTTCAACTCTTCTACTTTTTCTTAATCATTTTCGTTTTTAAATTTTTTTTTTTCCAACTTCACAATTGTAAACTATTTGACGATCTATTTACTTGCCACCCAAACCAAGTCATCCTTCAAATTGCCATAACGAGGTCTCAATACACAACTAATAAAAGCTTTTGCTGGAAAAAAAAAATAATAAATAAATAAATTTTTGGTCTCACTTGTTTTTTGATATTTTGAGGAAACAAATTTTGTGCCTAGGCTATGTAGCTAATAACAAGTTTTAGTGCTGGACCTGCTGGTATAGTTTATTCATTACTTCCCTGTTTATATTCATCCCAATTTGTGATGTCTGAGATTTGATGCAAAATTCAAAATTGGTGGAACCAGGAAATGATAATCATATTCATTGAGTTTTAGTTCTATGAATAATGTGCACTAAATTTGGAGAAGAATTCAACATTACCTGAAAGAATACAGCTTCTCCATGGTTGCATTGAGCACATCGAACAGATTTAGTACGAGGAAGAGTTGGATCAGCAGCTGCATCTTGCAAGAACTGAGTCTTTTCACTAACAGGATGAAGTACCTCATTTCTGTAGACACAGTAATTCTCAGCAACCTCCTACATGATTCAAAGCTGATTAGGACATCATTTTGCATGTTCTGTTAGACATGGGACTAGACCAATACAATCGAAGCCAACCAGTGTACGGAGAATTTTCCAAGGCCAAACAAATACTACGAGGCCAACCAGTGGAGACTGGGCCAAGTGGATTGATTTCACTGTACATAAGTAAATGGGTTCCAAATGTAACACTTTGTTTTATTGAACTTGTTAGAGATTCTTTTGCTTTCTTAAGCTGTTAAAGTTTCATGCTTCCTGACTAATTGAAGTATGTGCCTTATTTCTAGGTTAACTCCTTGGACCCACAAATTTGTCTTTTTTTTTTTTTTTTTTTTTTTACCCTTAACCCTCTCCACTCCATGTCGCCTGTTGGGTTCGAATCAGTGACGTGTGATACCATCCGCTACACCTCTATCAACTCAGCTGGTACACCTTAAGCGGATCATCAGCCTAAATCATGATTAATCAGCCAAGACGGAATGTACCTTACTAAAGAATCTTGAGACACTTATAATGCTTAAATAGACGAGCAATGAGATTTCCCAAAGCTAGAAACTTAACATAACAAGTACATGAATCCGAGTTTCATTTCTTTTCATTATGTATCCTAGCAAACAATGTATCATAGAAGAAAAAAAAATAGTAATTACCGAGAGATCAAAAAACAATGTAGCTTCACCAACACAACTTTTGGGAATCAACCTATAGCCTACTTCAACCTAGAGGTGACATTGTTTACGAAGATTAATTACCCTTTTTTCCAAATACCCATTATGTTTATGTATCAAGAAGTAGGGTTTTATCTTGGAAAGCTTAAATCTTAAGTAGCTCAACATAGTACAATTAGAAGAAAAAATCAATGAGGAAGGATTAAAAATACGCAACAAAAAAAACTCTAATCGAGTTGTAAAAGCAGATGAGACCTGATGATCGCAATTACGACATGCGTAAAGAAGATCCGTCTGCCTCTTTTCTTCCTTTGGGTACAAAAGATTGTTACTGTAAACACACAAAATCAAACACAAATCACAAATTAGAGAGATTGAGAGATCATTGAATCTGTGTAAAGATGGATCGAAGGATGAATTACCATTCGCGGCAAAACTTCATGGTACTCATGCTTGAAACAACTCAACAGAGAGAGAGAGAATCCAAAGATAGAGAGAACTTCAATGCCTAGTAACAGTGTGAAGATGTCTTCAAACCCAACCCGTCTCTGAGCTGTATCGTGTCCGATTGACCCGCCCTACGCAGCCAAGCTTTTTATAGCCATTTTTTGCCAGTTTTGAACTTTTTACAATTCTATCGGTTTTATGAATAATATTTGTAATTGTGTGTTTAAAGAGAGTGTTAAAAGTGTAAAATACCTCAAATCTAACAAAAAATGGCTTTAAAGTCTGACTGCCTAGAGAAACTGTTTTGTTTTATTTTATTTCATTCTACATGCTCACCGTGACTATCTTTTAGGACAACATTTCTAACCGTCCCAAAGTCATTTATAAAGTTTGTACATACTCCAATTGTAAGTTTGGTACCGTTCTAGCTTTACGAGTGTTCATAACCATGCCAAAGTTATGTAGTTATCAAAATCATATATATGCTAATATGCTTATTAGTCATATAATAATTATAAAAAAAAAAATGGCTTTGTCCTGTGCAATTCAATTATGAAATTTGTCATATTTTTCTAAACGCAAACCCGCTACAGAGTGGGCCATGTTAGGTTATCGTGTCACATCAATAATTGCCACCCATAGACCTAATATAAACACAACAATCATACTAGGAAAAAATAATCATCATCAAAGTCCATTCTCGAGATTTTCCCACATATCTACGCCTAATTCAAGCTCAATGATATCTTCATTCACCGCTTTCATCCAAGTTTTCAACGATCGTCCCCTCCGTCTATACTCTCCATTAACTTGCCAATCTAAACATTTTCTAATTGGGTGGCAATTACTATGAGAGATTAATATATGAGAGATTCATTTTTTAAACTTTCTTTAGCAAGTTTATGATATTGGGTGGCAATTACTCATGTGTTTATTGAGCTAAACAGATGTTCAAATGAGTTGAGTTGTTGTTGGCATGAACAATCTACATCGAGAGGTCATCCTTGTACAAGCCTCCTTTTTCTTTAACCTCAAGAACAATTCCAAAGTAAATTGAAAAAAAAAAAAAAGATACATTTAACTTGATGATGATGCCTGTATTCTCCAAGGGTTTAAGGCTGATTCTTCCATGAACTTCGAAAAATATAGAGAATTTGCACTATATGCCAACTGATAGGAGGCCGAGCTATTTGGTGTCGACGTCAAGCATAAAAATTATACTGCAAATGTGAAACTTGAAAGAATTCATTTTCTTTTCTGCTATTGATGAAATGGTGATCATGTGGAAGTATGTCTATACAATAAATGAATTTCCGCTGAACATTTTTTCCAACTACCAATTCTCCTCTGACGTATCAATCCCTTCCAACAAAAACTAATTTCCCAAAATCGAATTGATTTCTACATGGAATTTTAAATTATTGTAAAAAAAAAAAACAAAAGAATATCTACAAGTAAAAGATCTGAAACCTTGTTCAAACCTCGTTCTATGATGAGGGCTGCACAGGGGCTACAAGGGCAAGAGTTTCTTATTGAACCATTCTGATAACCGTCCCATCTTTGATATGAGATCTGTGTTTTTCGTGAAATAACGTTGTGCATTCGACAACATCACTGTAAAATCATGCTTCACTGCTTCCAAGGTTCGGTAATAGTTCTGCTCTAACCTCACCTGAATCACCTCAAGGGACAATGAAACAGGAAACCTGGAACAACGATATAAAAGAATTTATCAATAGATCACAAAAGCTCTATAAAAAATTGTTCCATGCCCACTGGATCAGTCTAAAGCCTAAACTACCTAAGTGAATCCAGTAACTCAGTGCATTATAATTCCATATTGTTTTACATCAATTACATATTGTATTGTTTTTTTTCATATATAGATCAGTGTTCTAAAAAGCGTTAGGCGGTGAGCTAGTGCATAACGCCCAGGGGCCTAAGCGGTCTTAGGTTTTGTATTATAACTTTAATAATTTACAAAAGTTAAGCATAATACCTTATCAATTACATCCAATTTAATGCCAAGATACATATGCAAAATTTAAAAACATGAAAAATTAACAATCATGAACAAAATTTATTAAAACTCAAATGACTGAAGTTGGTCATGATGGGTACTTTATACAAAGTTGAATTTATGAACAAATATCCAAACCTATTCTTTTATTTTTTTTCAAATTGCATGAATAACCTCAGTCATGTTTGATAAAATCTACATTACTAAAATTGATATAGGCAGATCCTTTGAGAATTCCATTAAGTAATCATCCTTTGCTACATTTAGACATATACTGAATAAAAAATAATTAAATTTTTATTTCTAAAAAAGTGGAAAATTAAATAAAAACACAATCAGCCTTATTAAAAAAAAAAAAAGACCCCGCCTAGGCCGCCCAGACTGCCAAGAACCCGCCCAGCCATTAATCTGGGCATTTTTCTACTTTCTAGCACCTAGGCCGATTTTTAGAACACTGATATAAAAGACTGGATGTAATAAATGAAAGTTTAGTTTGAAGATTTCATTTGGCTACAAGCCCATAAGTTACATAACACACAGACAAAAAAAAAAAAGCAATTGTTCACAGGTGTAGCAGTACCTATTTAAAAGTCTGACTTCTGAGTAACCTGTTCCAGTTTTTGGAGCCCATAAGGATCCTGCACGGTTTCAGAATAAAATACTTATATTCTTAATATATAGATGTAGACTATCTCTACTTATCATTGAGAGTGATATGTAAATCAGTGTGTGCAGAAACAAGGATCGGAAGGTTAACCTGATCTCTGCCCCCAGATTGCTGTAACTTAGCAAATAAAGACAGCACCTTATTTCTTATCTCATCATCAATCTGAGGATGCTTCCAATGGGTGTCATAATCATGAAGTTCCCAAGGGCTATGTTGTTGGATTTGACCTGCATCACTTTTGTATTGAACAGTATATTTTTCCCATGGACTGTCCGGAAATTCAGGAGACTTCGGCTGCACAGATACAATCCGACCGTCCCACCAGTTCCCACCTTCCTCACTATTATACCACCAGACTCTGCATTTATCTCTCTTTGTCCAATTTCTACTAATGGCAGTATCATATCGTGTTCTCTCAACGAGAAAATCGGAAAAAATCTCTCAGTTCAGGCAAAGTCAAACTGAAAGTGTCACCAAACACACTGGAAGAAGGATCTACAAATTCAAGTTTGATTTTACAGCAGCTCTCTCCAGACCCAGGAAACGTGGAATAATCAAGATACTCAACTTTACAAAATTCTACAGCTTTTAGACTCTTATATTTTCTCCAAGGGCCTTGTTCTGAAGAACGAGAAGATTCAATATACCCTTGATGCCCCTGAAAATCATTGGAAACATAGCTATAAATGACTAGGCATTTAAAATAATAATAATAATAATAATAATAATAATAATAATAATAATAATAATAATAATAATAATAATAATAATCACGATGATGATGATGATGATGATGATAATAAAAGCCCACCACCAAATAAACTGTCAAAAAGTATCAAAACTTGCCTGTCTCAGATACACAACTTCATCTCCTAACTGAGGAATATATCGATAGTTTTCTTCGTGCTCCAACAACATCAACCATGATAACTTTCTAAATGATTGACGCGTCTTTCGCTTACTTACAGGGGTCTGATTAGCATAACAGTTTCCTCTTCTGTTCCTAGTAGACCTTAACCCAACAGTTATGGTTGAATTGAACTCACATTCTTTACCTAGAAGTTGCTCGTGTGTGCTACGGGAATTTTTCTCTGTTCTTCTTGATGTCCCAACTGATCTATTACTCTCTCTTAACTTTGAGGTACCATTTGATTCTGTTGTAGTTGCCTTCATGCTCATGGATCTTGTTCTACGGACCACATCAGCTGTAGCTTCAGTAAATTTCATCCTTAAGTCAACATAATTGGAGCTGTCATTTGAAGTACTTTCGTCCATATCACCACCACAATTTTTCGAAGCATTTGCAGTCCTAGATGACTTACACCTCGTATAAACAGCATTGTACCTCTTATTGTTCACTTCAGTATACAAGTTCTTTGATAATTTAGAAAGTTCATTGACCTGAGCTTCTGACTTTCCTACCTCACTCCATTCTTCATTTTCCATGTGCGAGGGACTTTGTGATTCCAAATCACATTCAGAACTTCTCCTATCTTCTACTGGGGTAAAATATTTTAGCTTGGAAGAACTGTTCGGTTCCTCCTGAATTTTTCGTGATCTAAGTCTTAACTTTGTGGAGATGGATGGAATGTCGTCTCTCAGTTCTTGATAGTGATCAGGGTGACTGTTGCAGTCAAAAGCTGATCTTGTTGCATCATGGCATACGTCAGTTACTTCATGTGACTCCACATAATTGTCAATTTCTCTGGGGCCAGACTGGTCCATAGATTCCTTCCCATGTTTTCGATTGAATACATTCAGGGAGCCTTTTTTATGTTGGTTGTCATCCATGGCTGACTGCTCTAGTAATATTACATACTCAGGGGGCACAACCTCGTCATTTCTTGCACCATTTAAACCCTCTGAACTACCAGGTCTACTATACTGTTGCTGGATCTTGTAAGCCTTTCCATCCGTCCCATCTACAGTGTCACATGTTTCTGGATGAGAAGATCCAGCTATGCACTCACTCTCGGGTATGAGATGTCCATCAACATTATTCTCGATTCCTCCATGCTCATCACATTTTGAAATAGATCCAAGGTTCCGAGCCCCGAATTTCAGATGCTTAGTTGTCCGTGCTTTGACTTCTCCCCATCTAATTTCATTACCCTGGTATCCTGCAGACACGTTCAAAGAGTTTTCAACCTTATCAGATTGCATCTTCAGTCTGACTTCAGTGTTGTGATTCTGAGCAAACATTGCACTAATCAAATCACCTGAAGAGCATCCAGGACCTTCAGATGTTCCACAGTTCATGTTTACTTCAAATGTTTCCTGAGACGATTTAGATGAAGAACCAACTATCTTAATCCGTTTCTCTGCCTCAGGCTTTGTTGAATCACAAAGAGAGAATTTTACGACCTTCATTCTCTTGTTCCTAGCATCTTTCTCGGACTTGTGTAGTTCAGCAATCTCGATTTCCTCTTCCAAATTATCCACGAAAACCTCTTGTCCCTTTGGAATTCTCTCTTTCTCATTTTGCATAGATCTATCAGAGTCATTGCTCTGATTGTCTGAATCTTGCAGCATCGATTCACTTTCTGCTGGTTCACTTTCTGGTGTTTCCTCATCTTCATCTGTGGATACTCCCGTAATTCGGGAAAAAAAGTTACGAGCATTTTGTGCAGCAACTCTTTGTGGACGTGATGAATTTGACGTAGATGATCTCCTTCGGGAAGATTTCTTTCCACTTCTTGATCTCTTCGTTCTGTCAGTCAGAGATGGAGTGCCATCACGCTCATCCAAATTTCTCCTTTTAACACGTCTACCAGAAGAAGTCGTGAACTCAACCTGAAAATGTTATATGTCAGTCCTAAAAGTTCATAGTACAATCAACAAAATAAGGGCTCTTCTTTTGTTGTGTTTTAGTTATTATTTTTTGCAGGGGTGGGGGTGAGTCGAACAAAATTTAGAAAATGGCTAAGCATGACTTTACTTCTACCTTGTGTTTTTTTCTTTTTGATTTCCGAAGACCATTTTTACTGCGCTCGACATCGCTGTCACCTACACTGCAGTCTGTATCACCTGAAGAAACAGTTCGAAAGCTTCCTTGCCCTCCTTCGCTGGAGCAATCATCAGTAACATTATACTCTGAATCATTATCATCGCTATGAACTTCAATTTCTGGTTCCCAGTCCATGGCATCTATGAACTCTGGCATTGGCTCAATCATTCTGTCCAAGTCAGGTAGAGGAAGCATCTGGTAATCTTGTAAGCCACCGATTTCCACAGGGCCAACAGCAAACTTTAAAGATGGGAAACGCCGCTCAATGCCCAGAGCACCTAGACGCCGTTGCTGGAACATGCTCTGATAAGGTTCCGAGTATGGCATCATACCTGGAATGTGTGGATAAAGGAATACATTAGATCAATAGGTCCCCTAAAAAAGCCTCCTACATGACAAATCTTTTACAAATTGATGAAAGGAACCAACGAAATACTTGAATCGCAAAGTAAATCCTGAATATTTCTCCGGTATGGAGGTAGTTGGGATTCCTGCACCAAAAGTTGCGATGTTGTTCACATTAGAAATAGTATGGGAATCTAATGCATCAAAAAAAGGAAAAAAATAACATATAGGTTAAAAAAATATCAACTAGAAAAGAATTGTATTAGACTTGGAGTTAAATTGGATAAGCCAAGAGAGTTTGCATATCAGATTAAAAAATAATAATAATAATAATAATAATAAAAATCCAGAGTTTCAAGCAACTTTCATGGGCTTCTCCATGTAGCATACACGTTAAGTATTTGTTGAAATGCTTACACAAATGGATTAGACCAAGATAACTAAATAAATAATGGTAAACACACCTGATCAAGGACATTTCCATGTGTATCTTGGATTAGAGGCCGATAATCCCCTAGGAAGAACTGTTAAGAAATTAAACAAGTTAAAATTGAAGTTGTAGTTACTAATAAGTGATTTACAGGAACTTGATGTACCTGATCATATTTGGCATCCTTTTGGGACTCTCCTTGGCCTGTGTTTAATATGCAAATCTGGCCAACATCATCTGAAAGTATAATCGATGTCCCATCGCTGTGTCACAAGGAAATTTTTTTTGAATAATTCATCATATAAATCAACAATATGTTGACAGTATCACATGAAACTTCCAACAATGTTGAAAGATATCCATTAGCAGAAAATACATCATGAGTTCTTCCTATGAAATTCGTGACATACTTTTCACTTCAACCAATTTTTCGAAAAGTAACAATTGAGAATGATATTGTCACGTCAAGTTATAGGTCTGGTTTACAATGGTCAGCTTTTGAGTTTAAAACCCCTTCTAGAACCACACTCTTAGGGATAGCAAATTGGTCGATGAAAAGGTAGCCGACTGTCATGACCCGATCCACATGGTAAGATATTGTCTGCTTTGGGCATAACCACCCTCACGGCTTTAAAACGTGTATTACCAATGAGATCCAACCTCACACATATATAGTACATCCCCTTCCCTCACCCAGGCGATGTGAGACTATAACACCTAGATAGTCAGCTAGCCTTTGAGCTCGCCCACACATGGTAGCATGCCAACCTTTGAGCCCGCCCACAGACGGAGCTGTCAGCCTCAAAACCCGCCACACAAGGTAGCCCGTCAGCCTTAGAGCCTGCCCACACAAGACTATTACAATCCACCCCTTTAAGGCCCAACATCTTCGTTGGCACACTTCCGGCTAGGTCCGACTATGATACCATTTTGTCAATATTCGAATTTGGAGAAACTGATAATCCTAATCCTACATGGATATAATGATTTCGTTTTTCAAAAATCGAGGTGTGACACCGACCCTACTGGTTGTATGGGGGCATTAAACACCTAGTTATGGGGAAAGGAATGCATGCTCGACTTGGGTATATGGGCAGGAAGTAGAGAGAAAGTTATAAGGAACGACAAATAAAATTAAAATTCTACCTCAAGTGGGAATGTGATTTGTGCATAATGACTATATGATTTTAAAAAAATTTGTGGAATAAATGCCATCAACTTGAGGGGAAAAAAAGGCCATTGTTGAATAGGTTTATGCCAAGGTGACTCCTCAATCTAGGTAATTCATGCGACCCTACTCTTCTCAAAATATATGAAGAAAATAATTTGAAAACATCAAGAAAACTTGAAAATTCAAATTGAAAACAAGATACTTTCTCGTCCAAGTATGTTCGGCTTTTCCTTTTAGACCAAATAGGCACATACCTTTTTGGGAAGAGTGCATAACTGCATATGCAGGTAGCATTTTTCTTAATGCACTATAGGCAATATCTATGATAAAAGCCAACTACCTCTGCTTTGTGAGTAGTAACATCAATGATGAAGGTGCTGAGACAAAATTGTCAAGCCATGGCTTCTAGCTTTTGTGAATAATTGGTAACAAACACCCCTACATATTTTTATCACAAGTTTGAAACAAGAAGGCAGACTAACAATATAGGCCAGGCACATTGGAGATTGCAGACTTATGGTACACACTGGAGCTACTGTCAAATATATGTTATACAAGGGGTTCGGGGTAATTGATCCTTCAACAAATGCAACCTTTGTAGAATCAAAAGAACTCACTGATGAAAAACAAGGAAAGACAACCAGAAAAACAACATGCAAACTAACACGCGAGACCTACCTAAGAAGCTCAAGCATATTCATAAGAAAGAACTACAAACAAGAATAAATATGGCCAAGCATCAATTTTTTTATGATCTCCACTGATACAATTTGGAGAATAAGGAACAAAAGGAAATAGAAGAAAATAGCTGAACAATGATTGCTAAATAAGAATACAACTAATCAACTAGTGTGTTTACTTACGGAGAAAATTTCCCATCAACCAACTTGAAGCGCCCAATTTCATATATCTGAATAGGGGTTCCCTCCCATATCTATGGAGGCAAAATGCTAATGCATTCAATAAGAAATGAACAACAACAGTATAATAAATAATCATGAAAGACCTTCAGGATCCAGAAACTTACATCCCATATGATAGTTTTTCCATCATATCCAGCACTCATAGCTATCCGAGGGTTGAAAGGATGAACATCCAAAACATAAGTCTAACAAGAAGAAAAACAAGAAAATAATTAACAAGAAGAGTCTATTGATACTGACAGACCAGCTTGGAAATTGTGGAAAATCATTTTCATCTCAACTCGATTTTGAGACTCCAATGAGGGCCATCAACTGTGATGAAGGTTCCAATTCTTTACATATGTTACGAGTGTATTATGGCATGATAATAATATCTATACAGACATGTAGGTTTACAAGAAAAAACATGACTAACGAGACAAAATCTATAACGGGAACAAATAGTGACTGACTAGCTTGGAAATTGCAAAAGATCTTTTTCACTTCAATTCGATTTTGAGACTCCAATGAGGGCCATCAATTTTGATGAAGGTTCTAATTCTTTACAATTTACATACGTTATGAGTGTATTATGGCACGATAATAATACCCATATAGACAAGTAGGTTTACAAAAAAAAATATGACTAACAAAACGAAATCTATAACGGAAAAAATAGTATAACATGAATGCCTCCATTTTGGTCTAATTCTAAACGCATGTGACACCTTGTACCCAAATTCTACATTGACACAAGTACCCATATTCACATACTGTTATTAAACAGAAAATAAAATCTTGTGAGGCTGGTTACATATAACAAAAAAGTACATTACAAACTATTCAAGGAAAAAGATATGCCCACTCAAGCCTACAGTTTATATAACAAAGAAAAGAGATTATTTACTGAGATTAGAAATGATGGGCTACAATCTAGGAGTTGCATCTCAAAATGACTGCCATGATAACAAAAAGCCAGTAAGAGTAGAAAATTCAATATCAAACATATGTTACTAGGAAGTATAGAAAACAACAGTATTGTAGTAAAGAGTCAGCAAGAACCGGTAGATGTACTGAATTATCAAGTGAATTTATTCAAAACACATAAGCATGCTTCCTATCCATGTGACGTGTTTGATTGGAACTCACAGATTCAGAATGACCAGTCAAAGAATGGACTAAGCTCCCATCAACAGCATTCCAGACACAGATTCTACAATCTGCATCAAAACAAGAGTGTCTGGATAATGATGGCATAAAGGTATATAGAAAACATCATATCATACAAAGGAAAGGAAACAACATGAAAATGGGTTAATTAAGATTATTTAGGTAGTATTATTTGTAATTAGGCCAAGTATAGTAAAAACCCATATTAATTAGGGTTAGACTTAGTTACTTGTCAAAGAAATCATTAGGCTTGTAAATAAGGCTTGAGAATTAGATGGTAGTTGGTTGATTGAATTGATCAAATTTATGTATGTTTATTTATCTCTTTTAGGATCTATCTTAGTTTAGCGTAGCTTTAGTTTTAGCTTAGAATCTATCAATTAATATCAGAGCCGAAATGCTTCTAGTTATTTGGTTCAATTTGAAAATATTTGTTTCAGAAGAAAGAGAGAAAAGTGAAAGAGGATAATAGATTTTGATTGAATATAGACTCGAAGAGAAGTTGAGAAGAGAAGACAAAAGTCTATTAAAAGAAAATAAGACTTGCCACCATCGTCGTCCCACCACCGTCCTCATCAAGGTCCACTACCGCCGTCCAAAGCTACCACTCCCGCCATCCAAAATTACCTTCGTTAGGAGTCACCAGGCCCAAATCAGCCCCGGGTTTGTTGAAATAGCCACCCTCCCATCAACACATCGTGACCCATCATTGTCGGAGCAGTCGCCATCGCCGGAGCCCAACCGCCACCGCCTCCATCCATAGTCACTAAACAGCCTGCCCCTCCACTTCAATAGCTCTGGTCGTGTTGAAGAATAAGGTTATTTTTAGTATTTTTTAATAGGTCCCTGGTCCTGAATTTTTTATTAACCTTTGCTCTTGTTTTTCTCTCAAGTGCTTGATCCAGTCAAGCTAATTAAACCCTTGTCTTTGGTTTTTTCATCCATTAGGTTAGGCAACTACATGCACTTCAAGCACCCCAGCATAAATAAAAAAAAAAAATGAATGACCCATATTTTTCCCAATATCCATACTCTTATTATCCCAGATACTAATACAACCAAGTCAATATCCATATCCAGTGGTGTCCTATGCTAATTGCACACAGTTTTACTATCCACAACCACAGTACATTGATGCCTCCTCTTGCCCCAGCCTGAACCAGTTTGTCCTATGTCCCCACCCCCATCTGCTGATGATGTACACCCCACTACCGATCCCAGTGGCTGAAAGAATTTTTGAAAAGATTTAAAATAAATGAGAGAGTGATAAGCAAGAGCAAATGAAAGATACTGGTAGATGACCAAGATATTTAACAACAAAATAAGAGCACTTATTGAGAATATTGGAGACAGATGAACTTAAATAGATGCAAAAAGAGAAAGACGAGCCATTTTGTTTGTCAGAGTCCCTTCAACTTTTTGAGGAAAGTAAGGGCACCATCACATGTACTCTATTTTCGAAATATGGGCATTTGACTTTTGTGATTTTCCCCTATTTTTGGTCAAGAAGAAGTTTCTACAATGGCAGACACAGTGAGTGACGATGATTATTGGGAAATTTTGTGGCAATAGCTTATGCGCATGAGTCTTCTCAACAAGTTTATTGCAAATTATGGTTTTTTGAATCACCTTGCAAATTTTCTGAGTTGGTGCTAACTATGTCAAGTGTGTATCGTGGCAAGATTCGAGGTCTACTACTTCGAGTGCACTTCGTGTTGTGTTTTGAGACAGGTTGCTTGTGTTCATCGAACTTCTTTGACTTCAAGCTCGATGATGAGCTTCTTAAACTCGGGGAAGATGGTGTAAGCGGGTTAATTATGGTTATTTAGCATTATTATATATAATCAGCCTAGTATAGTAAAATCCATATTAGTTAGGGTTAGGGTTAGTTACTTACCAAAAAGTCATTAGGCTTATAATAAGGCTTGAGAATTAGATTGTAGTGGGTTGATTTAATTGAATAAAATTTATGGTTGTTTATTCAAAAGGTTTTAACCACATTTTCAAGGTTCTAAAAGAACTCCATAGACAGTCGATTCAATCTGGTTGGTTTAAGATTATTGTCTGTAAAAGTATCTTGTAAGAGTATCAAGTGATGATTGTCATGGCATAATATTTATCATTCCAAACGATCACTTAGGTTCTTGGATAGGTTATATAAACCAGGCTGGGTTCTAAATGATCACTTCATTTCTGCGAAGGTTAACTTTGCACCATGCCAATCTCAGTGGTCAAGGACATTGAGAAGATTTGCAAGAATTTTGTTTGGGGAACATATGGTGATAAGAAGAGCTTTCATCAGGTAAGCTGGCAGAACATATGTAAACCAAATAAGTGAGGTGATCTTGGCATTAGAAGGCTCATAGATTTCAACAAAGCTTTATTTTCCAAATGGATTTGGAGATTTGGAAAGGAAGAGGGTACCCTTTGGAGAACTGTGATCCAAGGGAAATATGCTCTGTCAAATGAAGGATGGTACACAAATCTCCCCAATGTTCCTTATGGGTGTGCTTGGTGGAAAAAAAGTATGAGGTTGAACCCTCAATTTAGTTCAACCAATTACTTTTGAGCTGGGGATTAGAGACAAAATCAGTTTCTAGCATGACCATTGGGCAGGAGATTTAACCCTCCAGCAATCCTTCCCCACCATTTATGGTTTTTCTTTGCACAAATTTGAATCTGTAGGGAATCTTGGGTAAAGCTATCAGAGATACAGAAGTTTCACACTTTTGCCTCACCAACTCCAACTCATCATCCCCTTTGACCATCATGATAAATGGTGATGGGATAGCAAGTCAAGACATTTCTCTGTCCAGAAGATGCACAATAGACTGGCCCTGCCGTCACAGTCACACTTGTCCTTTCCTAACCCTTGTTACCCATCCCTTTTTGGTCACCACTCCTTCTGGGTCAAGCAAATTGCTCCTAGAGTAAAATTTTCTCATTGGATGATTGGGCATGGCGGACTCCAAACAGTTGATAACCTCATTTTAAAAGGTATGATGATCCCTAATATGTGCAGTTTGTTTGAAAAAGCTGAGACTGCAGACCATTTTTCTTCAATTGTGAGTTCTCTAGAGAAATTTGGAGATCTATCTGTGAGGAAGCTAACACTTCCACTCCCACCCCCACTGCTCAGAGATTCCTGCAGATGACTAAGTGGCACAAAAATAGATGTCTCACAAGGGCACTTGGTTGTGGAAGAGAGATTTTTTTCAGTTAGTTGGGTGGTCCAAGAGGAGAGAAATAATAGAAATTTCAAGGACAAGAAGAAGGATCATTTGGAGTTATGTAATGAAATCAAGGCTCTAAAATAGATGTTCTCATGAGGGCACTTGGTTGTGGAAGAGTGTGTTTTTTGCAGTTATTTGGGTGGGCCTGGAGGAGAGAAATGATAGAATTTTCAAGGACAAGAAGAAGGATCATTTGGAGTTATATAATGAAAACAAGGCTCTGACTGGGGAAACATATGGGGAATTTTACTAAACATTCCTATTCCACACTTGCACGTTTGAGTGGAGAGTCTGTTTTATTTGTAGCTAAAACCTTGTATCAGTTTCTGTTCTTAGTGACTCGCTCAGTTACTAGTTTTCCTTCTTTTTAATGAAATGAAATCTGTTTTGATTTGTTGATTAAAAAAAAAAAAAACTTTGATCAACTACCAACAAAATATCTCTCATAACCAATGTTACCAAAAGAACACTGATAACTTTTTACTTCTTTTTTCTTTTCTTTTCTTTTCTCTAAAAGTACTTTGTTTTAATCATCTCAAACTGTGGCATTTAGAAAAATTCCAATAACTTTCTTTCGGGGGTTTTTAAGTCAAGCAAGTCTAGAAAGATGAGGGAAGATCATTTGACCATGTATTGGCAGATGATGGTTTAGCACAGAGATGCTTGTATGCTTGATGTTTAAGAATTCTTCATCAACAACAACAAGAAATATCAATCAAACAAGAGGATGCATGACATACTCAAACTTTCTATCTCACCATCTCCTACATAGATAGAAAAGAAACTACCCTTAGGTATGATACAGAACTCTCCGTACAGAAAAGAAAAGGATACCAAAAGGAAAAAGTCATGGAACTGTAAAACTGATGTAACCTAAGATGTAGATTCTCACTTTCAGCATAGACTTGCTTAGGTGGTTCAGCCTAACTACTTTTTGTCATCATGATATGTAGCCCATCAAAAACTAATTTTTAATCGGACGTCTTTACTTTTCTGACATTACAAATAAATAAAAAACAAAGAAACTTATTAAATGTTCTTATAACCTATTACATTAACTTTTTTGCAGAAAATATATTAGTTCAAACAAGCAGTATCTCACTTACCCATGATGGCGGCAAGCACGAATCGGTTATCCAGGCTCCAAACAATCATGTTAACACCACGAGGAATTGGAACAAATCTTTGACGTGGTCCTCCACGAGGGGGTTGGGGAGGCAATGGTGGAGGGGGAACTTTCAGATGATATGCCCGTGTCCAACGTCCAACTTTACTCTACAAGAAATGGCAACAAACCACAACGATCAAATGATGTTGTATCTATCCAGTTTAACTGCATATTACATACTGGATGTGAAGCAACTCTTGTGGGAGAAACAATATAAAAAAGACAGAATTGCCTAAACAATTAAACTGCAAAATGGGTACAGAAGTCATCCAAAAAGACAAATCTTACATGAGATCTACGTGACCTAGGAACCCAAATGATTGCGCTACCATCTCGTGAACAGGTAACTATATTGTCTTGAGTAAAGCTGAAAAACGTGTAAATTCATAACAAAGCTATTTCAGCTTTTTATAAATCAGGCTGAATTGTTACTTGCAAACCAGAGGGATGAACATATTTGATACTTGCAAACCAGAGGGATGAACATATTTGACAATAGTAGACTGAACTAGAGTTTTCAACAAGGAAAAAAAGGCCTAACATACCACGAGTTTTTAAACTTTGGCACATTCTCCTCACTTGAAGTATCGCTTATGTAAGTTCTTGATGCCACAGCACAGCCGCTGCATAGTGAAGCAACTAAAAAGTTCAGTATGCAGAGCTTTGTAAAAGAAAGTTCTTTCAATCTTTGGTGACTGTCTAGTGTCTACAAACCTAAATTGCACATAATTGACATCATTCTCATGGCCTGATAATACATCCATCTCATAATTTGGTTGCTCACAGTCATGTGTGTTGGACTTCAAAGCATTCCACACCTGCAAATTGCTTGTTTTTTAATAAGCTCATATGCAGCCAGCAATGCAATTCAATCTTGAACAGTTGAACAACATATTTCCTAAGTATAGAAGAACGAGTTTAAGCAAACATAATGCACACAACACAAAGAGTAACACTCAGTTTACCCTTGCATAGGTATCCGAGCTACCGGTGACAAAAACCGTTCCACTAGCATTATATGCACAACACAGTATTTGATGGCTTGGTGGATCAGTAGTTGAGGGGCCCGTGCTAGTTGAGGGAAAAGTGCTAGCTGAAGGACCAGTACTGGTTGAGGGACCATTGCTCTTCCCTGCATTAATTCCAAGTTAAGATTTCAGTTACCAAATACCAAAAACCCCAGCCAGCTAACCAACCAAAACACACTGTAAACTTGAAACCAACCAGTGACAACATCTGAAGGCTTCGGAATATAAATTCGGGGACTGGCATTGGTATTCCTAATATCCCAGATACGACATGTTCCATCATCTGATGATCTAGTAGGAAGGTAACACAAAGAAAATCAGATATAAATTAAACTCCAAGAGAGTTTCATATTCATGAAGTAATTATGTAATAGCTAACTGCAAAACATCTGCTACCGAACCTGCATTGCAGGTATTTCTAAATGTTTAAATAGCAGAAAGTTGAGTGTCGTATTCCAGAAAATACTCATCACTACCATAGTGGCAGAAAATTGATTACTTGCACCTATTTAAAAAAATAAAAAATTTACACAACTGTGTCCAAGCCTTTCCCAACTAGCCAACCACGTGTTGGAGCCACATTGGAGGAGTGTCTTTGTCCAACTCATACATGTACATGGTGAGTTTTTTGAAGTGTTGTGTCGGTGCTTCCTTGATTACTAGTTACTTAGTTAAAAGGTAGCTTACGTATGAAGAGTTGAACTTTGTCAGTTTAAATTTTGAAAATGAAATTGGGTAGAGAAAGATTTATCAAGCAAATTGTTAGTGTGAAAGATTATTTTGTGGATATGGGGTTATACTTGGTGGGCCCTAAAATATATACCATTTTCATCTTGTATGTTGATTGATTCGGCCAACATTGTACAAGTCAATGCATGATACAGAAGTAATCCACTTGAATAGCTCAGTAACATTCTTGGTCACTGAAATTATCTTTCTGTTGATAGTAATACATTCATATCCTGTTTTACTGATTAAAAAAAATGTGCATTACAACTTCAAATAAATTAAGTAAATATCATCCACTTTGGAATGGTAAAAATACCACACTTAACAAGGAGACGAGGCTTAATGAGTAGGATATGAAGAACTAAACTTATGGTACCACACTACTACTTAGTAACACTGCAGGCTAATTTTAGTGTTTCCAATCTTAATATTGAGAACTGAAAAACATTTCAAATTTATTTCTGCAGGCGACCTCTTACTTTATTTATGTCCTACCCAACTTTGTGACTACAATAGCTCAAAGGACTCACGATAAAAGATGGCTTGCAGTGCCAGGCCTGGGGCTGAATGCAATAGCTGTAACAGCTCCAGTGTGCCCTCGTAAAACTGCAACCGGCATCCCATCTGGCAAACGCCACTGTAGTTACAGGGAAAATGTTAAATTGGCTCCGGGAAACAGAAAACACTCAATTATCAATTTTAATAAAGTGTTCTTACAACTCGAATGATACAGTCATTTGAGGCAGATGCCACCCAAGCGTTGTTTGAACTCACAGCCAAGTCAGTAATGTCACCCTTAGCAAGCAAAAGTAGAAAGTAAAAATAAAATAAAAGGAGAATTTTGAAATCCACAAAAAAAAAAATTTAAGCTCTATTAACTCACTTCATGCCCACGGCATCCAGCCAAGCAAAACGCAGTTTCCATGGACCAAATCTTTACAAGGCGATCATCAGAACCAGTAACGACATATCTCCCTGAGCGATCAAATGTGGCTGCAAAATATAAAACCAAGCTCAGGCAATAATACAAGATCTCACAATATAAAATGACAAAGAAAGAGAAATGACAGCATCGGAAGGGGCGAGGAAGAAAAGTATTTAGCTTAACAAGGACAGATGCCTCATGAAACAAAGAACTGTCCAGTTACCAAGGATTCTAAGACAAACCATGATAGTCAAAGTACAGACTACATCATGGTTTATCCAATGTCTTACCAACCAGTAATGGAAACATCACTTTGCAACTATGTAATACCTTTTTACTTAATTTAGCAGATAGAGTCCTCAAAAATTTTAAGATGACGTATATGTATATCAGTGAACCCTACAAAAATATGGAGAAGGGATTGGAGAAGTGTGTATATCGTATTTTCTGCTTGTACTCTTTTCCTTTTTTGTGTTTGAGATGAGTGGTATTCTTATACACTTGGGCCTTAATTACTTTAGAGATGACACTGATAGATGCGTTAAAGCATGAAGTTAAGTTACTGACATGCCACTACGAAAACACCATGCATATTGATTTTTTGATTTTTCTTTTTTAAATGTGTCAATTCATCCCATCCTAAAACCAAAGAATATATTCAACACTCCTATCCTGTCAACAACATTATCTTTGGCTTTATTACTTTTGCTTCCATTCTTTTCCCATTTTAGTAACTCTTGGCGCCTCTTGGTTGAGGTGTAGCGGGGCTTTAGCATGGAGCCATTTAGTAGTCGGATCCCGCAAAACAAATGTGGTTATTTGCATTAAACACTTACAGGTATTAAATGCCTATAAAAGCATTAAGCTCGAATATGATTCTTAATGTTGCTTAATAGGTAGTAAACATTCTAATAACCTCAAGCACATTTATAATATAGAAAACTATGTTATGTCAAAGGCACACTTGTATAACGAAATCATCACTAATAATTCTTAGAAGATCAAACACACATGCTAGTTTCACTTAGGCCACTTGTTAAGTGGGTTGGCATAAACAAACACATTTATGAACGACTTATAAGTGCCAATAAGCAACTTACCACTTGTAAGTGGTGCAAACAAACACTCAGTATAATGTCAGAGGTGATGAATCAGGACTAGAAACTCTTACCCTCATACTATTTCAGTTAGAACTTAGGGTGTGTTTGGTTGCATAGAATCCTATGCCATGGGAATCCATGAAGGAACCGCTATATTTTAGGCTAATTTGAGGTATAACTCCTATGCACTATTTGATTTTGTTATCAATTGTGGGAATGAAAGTCTCATGAACATAGGAATCACATGCCTTGGGGGACTAAGGAGTGAGATTCTCATGTTCATGGGACTTCCATTCCCACCATTGATCACAAAATCAAATGGTGGTCAAATGGTGGATGTGGAGTGATATATCAATTTAGTCTAAAATGTAGGGGTCCCCTCATAGATTCTCATGGTATAGGATTTCATGCAATCAAACACATCCTTAGAAGTTACATGGTTAATTCTTGGAAGGCGATCAAAGACAAAAGATGTAATTTATTGATTGACAATCAAACTTAATCTATCTCAATCAAAAAAGTAAAAACTTGAGCATAAATTCATGGACAAGGGTAGACTGCAAATGTAAAAATGAGGGAAAAAATACCACAATAGACAGCATCTCTGTGTCCCCTAAGTTTCTTTATATTTTGCATTTTTTGCACCATAGTCGATGGTTTAGCAATGGCATAGCAAGCTGCACGAATAGAAGGAGCACGATGGTGTTTGGCAAAACCACCTCCAATTTCCCTTAAACTTAGTCCACGCACCTGATCAACCCGCATGTGAGGCCAACGCTCATAACTAGGTGGACGACTAATATTTTTATCTTCTCTGACCCTATCAGCTGCAAATATGAATTCCAAAAATGAAACAACAAGCGAAAAAGCTGGATAGTGGAAGAATAATCCAGGTGGAAGTAATTACTGTTAAACTGGGACTTGCAATGCTTGATTAATCATTGAGTGTGAAATATAATTGATAGTATCAAATGTTGTACCCTGTGATAGATAGTGTTACAGAAAAGTACATAATAACGTATTGAAATATATCACCCACATCCAAGCAATGAGAAGGAACCAGATCCCAGGAGCGTAGGGACATCAGCAGCATTTGGAGAATTTCTTGCAGGCATTCCATGCAACGGGGAGGTGGTACTCGATATTAATTGCTTTAGAAGCTTTACCAAGTGATCCGTTTCAATATGAGGATACCTAGGAATAATGCAAAAAACCAAACATTATCATAGGGATAGACAACACCACAAAACAAGTAAAAACTTAATGAACCCAAGCAACAATAAAGCATGTTTATAACCTCTCGACCAATTTATTGTAGCTCAATGGCAAGGATGAGTCATTATCATTCTCATCCCCACTGTGTGCACCACTCCTTGAATACCAAGCATGGTGTCTTCTAGGTAAAAGCTGATGTTCCAAAAGCTCATTCCAAAACTGTCCGTAAGTTCTGTGACATGGCCCAGCTGATAGAAAATGCATGATCAAAAATAAACTTCTCTAAGATCTATGTCTATATCAGATTGTACAGGAGGGCCTGGATCTGTTTCGGAATCTAGAAATTCAGCCTTCTCGTGCGCCATATTTGAAAATTTCAAAGGTGCCATTCTAAGAAGTGGTGCATCATTTGAAGGTTTGTACTTCCTAAGAGCCATTTATTTTGTAAAACCTGAAAGCACCAAAAGATATACCCATTACAACCAAATTTGAAGGGAACAACACATTATGGCATGAGATACAAGACCGCATAATATTTGAACTAAATTTAATCCATATTTTTAGAAAGAGGAAGCTAGCATCAAATTAACCAACCATGCGGGCAGTAATTTCATCCAAAAAATATCGGTCTGGACTCCAGAGTCCAGACTCCTTACCAAACACCAATAATATATCCCATAAGAATTACATCTACTTTATCAAGCTACCAAACTTCGATTAGACTATAACATCAGTGGTCTAAGTTAGATTGCAACTTTAAAGATTTTTACCTTGATGATCCTAATTTGTACAGTTGAATTCCTTCAAGAAAAGTTACCATTTTCCATCTCATTCGGAGCTTGCTTGTCTGGATGGTCTTCTATCCCTTCGATTTTTTCCCTTCTTCTGTTCTAACCATAGAAGGGTTTGAGGAAAATATATTTAAATACTCAAGATAATGAAAAAAAAAAAGGAAAAAAAAACCCATTAAGACAACTAGAGTACTAGACAAGCCAAAGGAACAACACCTTGGTGATTGAAACGCCTATCCCTCCATCTCTCCTTTCTACCCATCTACCTTCCTACATCTTTCATTCCTGCAATGTCTCAACTCTGCCACTAATCCCAGCAAGAGTTTATCATTTAACAAATGTTTAGAGTTCCATGTAAATCCGGTCAAACTTAAATGCTGATACTATCTAAACATGCAATTTCCCCCTTCCTACAAATGTATTATCCGATTAAACCCTTTATAACTACTCTCAAAAAACTTAACACGCACAAATCTTTCTAAACAAGTAAACCAGAAAAAGTGGTGTGAAGATTAACCCATCACATTGACAAATTCAATAACTATCAAGAAACCCCAAACAACTATATGATCAAAAAACTCAAGTCTCCAACTAATCTACTCAACAAGTGAATCAAAGAAACAAAATAAAGCATCAATTTTCCAAAATCAGCAAACAAAAAGACCAATTTCCACAACCAATAACCCCAATTGAGCCCCTCCAGAACCCCAATAAATCAAAACCCACAATGCAATCTCACTCAACCACATTAAACCCAAACTTCAAGCTATCCTCCCACCCCAATTTCACCAAAACAACAATAAAAAACAGCAAATAACCCATTATAGATCCAATCACAAACATGCAGAAACCCTAGCTGATTCTACTAACATTTTTTCAGTCGAATCGAATTTCGATACCTTAGTTGAGTCGGTTTGAAGCAGACAAAGATGCCCAGCTTTTCATGGTGAGTTTCCTCGATTTGGAGATTGAAACAGAGGGTTTCTTCCAAAGGGGTAGAAGAAGGGATTGAGAGAGTGAGAGAAGGTTTTGTAAAGGTTGGATTTTTTTCGAAGAGCAGTTGAAATTATCGGAATCAGCTTTGATTTTTCTTTATGGTTGTTTTCTCTCTGCCGAGCCAAAGCTAAAGAAGAGAGAGAGATTTAAAACATTTTACTCTCCTTGCCCTTTTATAAGACTTTTTTTTTACTAATTTTTCTTTTTATACTCAATATTGAAAATTTTAATGAGGAAAATAAAAGAAAAAAACCTGAAAATCTCTGTTTATTATTCTCTTTTCTTCAATATTAAAGTGAGCAAAATAGGCAAGTTGGTGATACTATATTTCTAGTTGTTAGATGCCTAAATGGTTACTTGTGATTAACATGGAAATTATGGGCATTTTCATCCATTGTGATTTTGGATCGGAGGGTTTGTTCGATGCTCGTTTGACACATAGAAGGATATTAGTTGTGTAGGTATAACAATAATGCTAACGAGGCATCAAGAATTCTATAGCTATAGCATTGTTATCGTGAATGGGTAATACGACAAATATAGGGAGTCAGAAAACGTGATACACAGCCTGTTCCCAGTCATGGCTGTTTTGTTAGTACCATTTGAGCAAAATAAAATTTGGGTTAAATTTTTTTTTTTAGGTTTTTCATTTTACTTCCAACAAATATGCCCATGATCATGTAGTGAATACAAGATTTAAGTTACCAAAATTTTCAATTGTTCATTTTACTATGCATAGAATAAAGAAACATGTAATTGGCTAAATAAGATGAAAATAGTGAGTTTATATATATATATAAAAAATTGTTTATATTTTCAATTAATTGAGTAATTTTCAATGAAAATAAATAAGACTATTTGTTGACTTTATATATCAGCTTCACAAAAAAAGGGTGGGAGGGTGGGCACACTTTGTTTTAAAAAGAAAATGTCCTTTAAGGAAGCTAAGGTCTAGGGAGTACCCACTTACCCTCCATTTTTTAAATGCAACGGCTACGAAACTCATTTTTAACTGCCACTCCTCAGTTAAAAATATATAGAATAGTGAATAGTGAAATATTGTTTTTGTGAATACTTTTCCCAATTTTTACAAGCATTTCCCTGCTATTTTAAGATAATTACATGAAAATTACTTTTGGTGGTATTATTATTATTTTTTAATGTTGAGATTACACAAGTAAAGAACAAGAACATTTTTACGAGTACTGATTACTACATGGTGAGGATGTTCAATACGTGAGTCCCAACTCAAATCATTTTTCCATAGATTTGCAGAAGATGGAGAAGAAGTAGAATTGACATTCACGTGCTGAACACTCTCCCAAGACACTAGCTAAACAGGCAAAAGGATATTTTTTCAAACAACAAAACTTACTGTCATATAAGAGATATTTGATAATTAATAGGAAAAATATGTGGATTTAGATACTTAGTTTTTAGTACTGTTTTACAAACTCTCGGGTCTGAGATATTTATGGGCTGTCGATATCGATATGTATCTATTATGTGTGATTGAGACAAAAATATTTCCAAATATCCACTGATTTATGTTTGTTTGTTTTTTTAGAATTTTTTAAAATTTATATTACCATTATATGGGTGATGCGAGTTGACTCTAACACTGACGGTTGTTGTTGTTGTTGTTGTTGTTGAGATTTGAAGGATACATATCAAATTAAAAAAGAGTGTTTTGATGTAATTTGCAAGTGCGTGATGGCAAAATGTATGTTTTAGAAATGGTAATAGTAAGTAGTTTACAGCAAAAATAGTTAGTAAAAACAAGTTGTCATGTTTTAAAAGGGAATTTAAGTTGGAGTGTAATTGAGAGTTGCTTTGCAGCAAAAAAAATGCCATTTTTTTTGGTTAATTAAAGCCGTCGGCATAATAGATTAAAATTAAATAAGATTACATAATTGTTGTCCTACGATTGTAGCTAAGTTGTGAGCTTCATATTGAAGTCTCTCCAAATATATTTACAATTCCACGAGGTAGGCAAAGTGTGAAGGAAGGAAAAATGGCACTTGAAGGAAAGGAAAAGGTAAGTGCAAAGTGTGATCTACATATGAAGAAAATTGGTGGTCATACTTACATTTTAAGTGATTCCTGGTATTATGTTTTGTGATTTACTGCTAAACCTTATGGAAAATAAATGGACTTTGTTACGCGGTTTATTTGGTGATGCACCGGGATATGTAACCTCACGAATGTCAAGGTTAATCATGGCTTTATATAGTCTTGATACGCGTTTTAATGCACAACCAATGGTGTGGATCAAGCATATACATTTCATTATATTTGCTGAATTTGGTATTCTGTTGAGTGGAAAGAGCAAGATAATTTACCCTTAATGGAGGCAAAATAAGCATGGCTAACAAGGGAATAGTTGATATATTATCTGATTATTGAATTTGTTGATCTGAATTTGCTAAAGTGTCAATAACTTAGCAAACATTATTGGAAAATGATTCATGGGATGATTTTTTTTCCTATGGTGCAGTGGACACAAAATTTTCACAGCTGAGGAATTAACCATGCAAGTTAATTTTCACCCCGATAATGAGAGTTTTGTAGCCGGTAAATATGTAAAATCATTATATGGATTTGTATGGTATAAATTGAATTAAAAGTATTATGATGATAAGCGTTATGATTGAATTACAATTTTTTTAGGGGGTAGGGGATGATAGATTCCTTATAAATGTGAAGGGAAAATTGTTTGTGCCAGGTTTAGATTTAGCAATGTTTCGTATGAGTTAGGTTTGAGTTGGGTTGGGTCATGTAAGGTTGACAGCTTAACATGCTAGACATGAACACAACCCATTTAGTTAGTGTGTTAAAATGAAACACGAACTCTACCGGGGCTGGGCAAGGATCTCGATCCATCAATGTTTTGACCTGAACTAGTATGGTTCTGAACCGTTTCAAACCATGCCAAAACGGGTTCTACTCTTTTCATCCTAGTCTGGTTCAGTTGGAATTGGGACGGAAACGATTTCCAACAATTCAGACCAGGACCATCCCGGTTACTTTAGCATTTACAAAGCCCAACTCAAACGCTAACAAACCCAACCCATTTCATCCTAATCGAAGCCCACACCAACCTATTTACAGCTCTTAATTTGCTTAGTAACCACTTTGCTAGCAAAAACAAACGAGGGAAGAGGCTGGAGGGGGTTGGATTATGCATCTCCTTCAAGGCAGAGCAACCAGTTCTCCTTTTGGTGACTTACAGCAAATGTGGAAGTATTGGTTTTGTTTATCATTTAGCAGATAAAACCCTACAGCAGTTCTCCTTTCAACTCTTTATTCTGTAAAAAAAAATTTGAGATGGTTTCACTTTCAAGAACTTTTTCAGTACCTTATGCAATTTTAAAGTTCTACGATTCATAGTGCACAGGCTTTCCTCGCGCGTGAAACAGTTGCAACTGCACTTCAATTGTTTTGAGCATATGTGGTGAAAACGCATCTGCAAATAATGCCTATATAAATAATTGTGATACATTAAAGTTACATTTTCCAACTCTGACAAGTCCAGCAGAACCAGATATACCTCTCAACTACAAGTTTTACGGCAGCATTCCCACAACGGCTAAAGTTCTACTCTTTTATTGCTCAATTTCTACTTGTTCCCACCTTGAAATTAGTTTTGTTTATCAGCATAAACGAACATTTAAGCCTCCGTAAGGATAAGGATTTGCTACTTTACATAATTCATGTCAGAGGAAGCATCTCAGGCAACTATGAAACGGATGTCAAAGTTGGAAAAAATTTGCCACGCATTCAAAGCCGCATACTCCTCTAAGCATTGCTTCAACTGAGCCTCGCTATAACCCTGTTAACATGCAAATACATTCAAACAATTGAAATTCCAGTTGAAATACTTAAGTATTGCATTTAGAAAAGGTAATGGCTCAACACAAATTGATGCTTATTTTTCTTATAATGGATAGATGGGTATAACGGGTAGTAGCTGAACTCCGTGAAGACATGCTAGACAAATGGATTAATGAAATCGCACACCACTGTTTAGAGTGGTTGCTAGTGTATCCTATCCAAAGAGGAGGTGGCAAGTTTTAGCCTCCCTTGTGTAGTTGTGCCCAGCGGGCCAACACAATTGTTCTAAAAAAACTGCAGAAATTTCACGAATGGGGATAAAATGGTCAGCGAATCAAGATTCTGAATGTGGCCTAGGAGATCTCGTTGATGGGATCCACTAGATTACAAGTCCCTGCCACTGAGTTCTACAAGGAAGATACACCTTGCAGTACTAACTTGTTAATATTCTGGAAACTACCAAAAGCAAAAATTCGGTCCTTTTAGTTTCAGACCCGTATGCTTCTTGAATTATAGATAACAATGTGACATGGAAAGGGAAATTGACAAAAGCACAGGTTAAACATTTAATCTAGTCACCGGAGAGTTCGCATTAAAACCATCAACTAACCTTTCTTGAGATCCAGTTCAGTGCATGGCCATAGCTCATATCCATCTTATTCGCCCTTGCAGCTTCATCTCGCAGGATTGAATATATGTCTGAGATAGGATCTAAAACAGCTTTTTTAACATCGTCAGAATACAGTGAAGATTTCGACATCTGCATCAACCGCAATGCTTCATTCACGTCACTCTGAGCCACAATTTCCACAAATCTGAGCCTAGCTAAAGCCTGTAAACAAGTGACTCACATTTTGATAAATTATTGAAAAATTTCCGGATATTAGTCAAGTTACTCTGAAAATTGTAATATGCTACAATAGCATAAAAGAGTGGGAAACCGAGACTCACAGCAGATATCCGCAGGATGCTGAGTAAAGTTTGCACTGTCGTATAGGAATGCGGAGCTTTCTCTTTGGCTTCATCTTGCTGAAGGATGGAGTATACACTTGCAATATACTCCTTCGGTTCCCTTGGGATATCTGGGGACGTTTTTCTTGCGGTTGAGATATATGCCCTGGTAATCAGGGGCAGAGAAAGGTAGTCTTTTAAATTAAATCTTACTAAAAACAGATAACATCTCATATGATATACAGATTACAGAAATTTATTGAAACAGTAACTAATACTTGTAGAATGAAAAATTATTGGGACTTCAAGAAACATTAGACACAAATAGGTGCGTGTGCGAGAAAAAAGAGGGGACAACTAAAACCAGAGAAGGGGAGGAAAATTGAAATCAGAAAAAGGAGAAACAGAAAGTAACGATGGATCCACCTGAGAGTAAGTGCCATTCTCAATTTCTCAAATAAGTGCCATTCTCAATTTCTCATGTTTCAAGGCCAGAAAGTAACGATGGACCGACAAACAGTAGACAGTTGGGGATTCTTGTTTTTTGTTCAGGAGGGAAATCAGCGTCAAACACTTGTACAATCAAAAGCTCCAATGCAGAACAAAGATAGGCAAATTACTGGCAATAATTCCAACCTTCTTATATAGGAAAACAATTGAGGTTGTCTGTATGTCCAAGACTACCTGATTTGGAGATTGGGGAACTACCTGAGAATAGATGGTTCCACTGGAGTAAAGCCAAGAGCAGGAGATTCCTTGTTCTGGTGGACATAGACAACATGCCTTGCCAATTCAAGGTCACTATCTAATATCAGCCATAAGAGATCAAAACGAGACAACAAAGCTGGCGGAAGATTGATATTTTCTGCTGGAGTTCTTCATAGGTCATATCTTCCCCTTCAACCACATAAGAAACAATTATGAAGGTTAGTATCTGTTATTTCATCTAATTGCAAAAGACGACAAGTTTCCAGGTATGGATGGTACTTCAACTGAAAATGTATTAATGTAATGGTGGAATGTATACTAGTTTGTGGCCTGATGATTTGCTTTTACCAGGCAGGATTTGCAGCAGCAAGAACTGCTGTTCTTGCATTGAGAGTAGTTATTCCAGCCTTTGCAATGCTGACTGTCTGCTGCTCCATCACTTCATGGATTGCTGTTCGATCAGATTCGTCCATCTTGTCAAACTCATCAATGGTGCATATTCCCATATCTGCGAGAACCTGGAGCACAAAAGGTTTCAATATAAATTCCAAAAATAATTCAAAACTTTCAAAAGAAATCAGAGAAGAGTCATTGGATCTCTATTTGGTTAGCTACAACAGCTTCAGATAGGGCGATCTTTTCAAAAAGGAGTTTCAGATAGAAAAATTGAAATAGGTTTTGCGCTACTAACAGGGTCATGATTCAATTGCCATGTATTTAGTTACTGAGCCTCAACTAATATTTTTTTTATATGGCCCCAGCATCAAATTGTAAGTCTGAATTTTCCAAGGAAGCCAGCGCAAATTTTTTCCATTTGTGGTTCCTAGTTACCTGCATCCTGCCCCTTGTCCCAATTCTAAAACTAAAATACCCATGGGTACCAGAGTCGGAGCAAAAGTACAACCGGATCAAAGGTAAATTAAAACCAAAATCCAACCCATTTTGTGCCCTACCATGGACACACAACTTACAGTTGAGAGACCAAAGACTTGTGTCAATTTGATAGAAATAGCAACAATATGTGATGACAGCTAGCAAGTTCATTCCTTTTAATAGATGACCATCAAGGACAAAGTGTAAGACGAAGTTATTCTGAATCTCACCAGAGCTCCTCCTTCAAGAACCATCTCATTTGTTACAGGATCTTTCTGGACAGCAGCAGTTAGACCGACCCCACTACTTCCTCGGCCTGTAGTATAGACAGCCCTTGGTGCCACGTTGATTATGTGCTTAAGAAGTTGACTTTTGCAACCCCAGGATCCCCCATCAAACAAATGTGCAAGTCTCCTCTGATCTGCAGCTCCAAAGAGATGTTTCCATACAATTAAAGCCAAGTTACTCAGAGATAGTGACATATATTGAAAGTTTCTTGAATGCCAAACATTATCACAACTCATTAGTGTTAATGTTCCTTAGGCTTCTATTTTGACTAAGGGTACCAATCAAGAAATCCAGTTAGTTGTTTAAATTGAAAATCAAAATAGCATGCCAGGATACCCATTAAAGAAAAACTATGATAATTTGCAACAAACAAAAGCATTGCATGTATATGCAAAGTAAATAATATCTGAATTCCCAAAGTAGTATGTCCCATCTACATAAAACTCCTGATTGTAAGGCTGTGTCCTGTCTAACTAGAACTTCAAACTTTAGACATATACATATATTCCTTTTCCAATGAATTTTTAAGTATATTCCTAAATTCATGCACATGTCCAGTCTGTCACTTAGCTACTAATGATCAAGTATGACATCTGAGTGTGCAACTTCTTAAGACTTATATGTTAAGAGCTATTAGGAAATTGTTTGCTACGTAATGAAAGGTAGTCAGTCCTCCATGCATAGTTAAGAGGCAGTTTACTTCTGGGATGTCAAAGATAATAAACATCAACTTGCTGTCTGATGTGATTACCTTCATACCATTTTCAGTTTCCGGTGAGGGGCACCCACAAGTAGTAGAAGTAAAGCCTTTTTAACATCTTCATGGCCATATATTTCAGGGGCTAAAGAGCGTGCTAACTTATTGTAGATGTCACCATCCTCAGACAAGCGTGTAATTTGCTCTTCCTCATCACCTGTAAGTTCATACCTGCAGTTTACAAGAAGTTATTCATGCCCAGTAAATATGTTCTGTCAGTTGACTATAAACCAATTCTCATTCTATTTATGGATTATGACCAAAAGCATACTTGTGAAAAACTTCCAGATTGTTGGTTAACTTTAAGAGTGCATCTCACATTGGACTTAAAAGTATTAAAAGGTAATCATATTAGGGCTATATCAGAACATATTTCATTGAAGAACAGAATGCATATGGCTGATGCAAAACTGTTATATCATTTTCAGTGTCAACAAACTTAAATGGAAAAGGACTTACTCCTCATATTTTTTCTTGAAATGGGTGACAGACATAGCTTCCAAGTATGTGTCTGCAATCAATCCGGCTCGCATTGCTCTGAAGCCCGTGTAAGGAATGGGAAGAAAAATGCCTGACAATTCAACAACATCGCCAGGAGCAACCTGGTCCTGAATGCCCATTTGATCAGTACATAACCTTGCGTGCAACACAAAGAAATGAAAACTTCCAACAGGAAATGACAAAGAGGACGGTAAAAAATAAGCATGTGCATCCACTGTTCTACTCTACACCAACTTCATGTATCACTAGATGAAACTGTGTAACGTCCCAACAAGTTTTTGGACTTTATTCAAATCTGGCAACATTGGTTTTGTGTATTTAATGTCTATAATGTCATTTTTGCTAGATCTTTCCACCTAGATATCTGTGACCAAATCTTGGCCTTCAAAAGGCAATTCATACTGGAACTTTCATTTTCTCTTGGAAACCCGAGTAGCTGGGCACATAAAATCCTGTGAAATATTGCACGGCAATTCCTATAGATATACTGAAACTCAACTTGCCTTCCTAGTGAGTTCTCCACTGAGATGAATAGTCATTGATCGTGGAATATGACCTTTTGGAACATGCTCTGCTAACTCTTGGATTTTTGCCTGCAATTTCACAGTGATGCATTTAAGAATGGAAGACAAAGCAATATCAAATGCATAACTCGTATATACAGAAATGAAATGTCACCTCTTGAAACTGAGAAATTTTGAAGCTCTAAGCTGAAGGATGAGATTCCCTTTAGTGTTGTTTACTTTACACCGTCTAGAAGGGCACTCAATCAGAGGCATAAAGACCCGGGCAGTTACTTCCTGATTTCATCAAAAAGTAATTAAGAAAACAAGGATGATTCCTTAATAATTCTCTTCAAGTGTACATGGAAAATTCAGATAAACTTGCCTGGTAAATTTCAATACCACATTCTTCACAAGTATACACTGCTACTTGCATCAATGGCTTAACATCCGAACAGCGGGTAACAATACCAGAAATTCTAACGAGCTGGCCAATATAGTTAGATTTAACCTCTCTGATGGTAAATGGCCTTTCCTTGGAAGAAGCTTTGATATAAACTTCACTACATTATTCAACAATAGGGAACATCAGTATTTGCTTGATAAGTGAGGGTTTGATATCAATAGAAGCCAACAAATGCTAGGGTTTTGGGGATTAACATCCAACGATAAGCATACAAGTATATAACTATTCTGACTAAGTTGTTAAAATAACATTGATGGCAGCAGAACTTCAGAGCTAGGTTGCATCACAATGAATTATGGCATAATCAGCATAAGTATCCTCTTAAACAATGTTTGAGACCGCACACGACGTTTAACCTATTACAACTATAAATCATTTGACAATCAATTCTCCCGTTTACAAGATACAACTAGCTATGGGTTTTATGAGCAAAACAAAGAGACTCCAGTCCATACTCTCGTAAATTCTATATTAACATGAAACAAGCCTATTTTCGACAAGCTAAACAACATAATATGATACCAATATTTTTACTTAAATGGTTGATAATTCCCATCAATATTCTTTAAATAAGTCATGAAAACTCACTAAAAGCGCTTAATTTCTGGAGGCATTCTTTGAAATGAATCAGAACCATCAGCATTCTCCGTATCCTCTTCCATCCTCTGAGTCATCAAGATATCATGATCATCATCTGAAAATGCCTCCGTTGGCTCCGACATCAAATCATCAATAGCATCCGCGAAAATACCCAGATATCTACGAGTGTTCCGGTCACCCGCCCGAGAAAAGCCTCGTATTCATCATTCATATCCTTGTACTAATGAACCAAACAACCAAATTGATTAAAAAAAACTTTTCTAAAAAATTGAATATTATTCAAATGGGTTATAGATTTAGAGAGATCATTACATTGAAGAGGTCTTCGAGCTCAATCTGTACGGCCCGGATCTTGTGGTTTGCGACTTCTTGCTGTGTTGATTGAAGATGTTGTACCCCACAGAGGGATACCCTGTAGCACTGCAGAAGCTAACCACCTGAAGAGAAACACCTTGTACCGAAACTTTCACCAAGTTCAACAACCAACAAGCAATGAACTACACAACTAGCAACCAATCAAAGTAAAACAACTACCTACGAATGTAAATAACAAGTAGAGATACTCACACACGAGATTTACGTGGTTCGGCTATGCCTACATCCACGGGGTGACGAGAGATTCCACTATAATGAAGAACACCGACGACTTGCACAACCCGCAAGTTCATCCCAAGAATGAGCTTTGATCTACCCAAGAGAAGAACAACCTCTTCCTTGTACAATCACTCCAAGCTCACACTCTCTACAAGTTTCTCCTGTTTTTCTCTTGAGTTCTACCACTCATACAACCTTATCACCTTTTTTCCATATGTTCTACCACATATGTGTTTATATGCTTGACCACATATCTTGTTAGTTGCACCCTAACAATTGTTCTTTTATGTTTTACCACACAAAGAACAAAGTTGTTGACAAACCAGTCAACATACAAGTCTACCAATCTATGAATACTAATGTGCTTTGTGTTACACCACATTAAACACAAAACTATTGACAGACCAGTCAACACATAGACCTACCAATTCTGTGAGCAGTTCTGAACCCATGCTTCACATAGACCTACCACGTCAATGAGGGAAAGCTTGACGCGAGAGCCAAGAAAGCAATATTCTTGGGGTATGCAGCAGGTGTAAAGGCTATCGCCTTTGGTGTGTAGAAGATTCTAAGTTCATAATCAGCAGGGATGTTACTTTTGATGAGAACTCCATGGTAGCTTCTTCGAAAGCTATGGTGCTCGAGGATGATGGTGTTGGGACTTCTAAGTCTCAAGTAGTTGAGATAGAACCTAAAGACCAACCAGGTTCTAGTCGTGTTCAAGAGGAGGATCATGGAGACACTCGTGATGAGAGTGATGATGAGCTTGAACATGAGACAGTTCAGCAAGAGAATGTACATGCACTACAACAACAACAGCTCAAGGATAGTTTGGCTTCCACTAGGCCAAGGCGAGCATACAAGCAAGTTCAAAAGCTGGGGTCAGACCAGCCTTTGAAGCACTATGGGCAGGTGAATTTGGTTGAGTACGCACTCTCGGTGGAGGATGACGAGCCGGTCTCCTTCAAGGAAGCTATACAGAACAGTAATAGTAAGAGTTGGTTGGCTGCGATGGAAGAAGAGATGGAGTCTCTTCGGAAGAACCAAACATGGGAGGTTGTCCATTGCCCAAAGGGAAGAAAGCTATTGGTTGTAAGTGGGTGTACAAGAAGAAAGAGGATCCTTCCGAGCTCGGTGGTACAAGGCGAGGCTAGTGGCTAAGGGGTTTGCACAAAGAGAGGGAGTGGACTACAATGAGATCTTTTCTCCGGTGGTGAAGCACACTTCCATTCGAGTGCTATTGAGTATTGTTGCTCATGGTGATCTTGAGCTGGAACAACTCAATGTCAAAACAACTTTCTTGCACGGAGACTTGGATGAGGAAATCTATATGCATCAACCTGAGGGCTACAAGGTTGAGGATAAGGAACGTCAGGTATGTCACTTGAGGAAATCACTATATGGATTGAAGCAATCTCCTCGGCAGTGGTACAAGTGATTTGACTCCTTCATGCTAAAACATGGGTTCTCCAAAAGTGAGTATGATTGTTGTGTTTATATTCGGAAACTTCGTGTAGATGATTATATCTATCTTCTTTTGTACGTGGATGACATGCTTATTGCTTCGAAGAGCATGGTGGAGATAGATAGGCTGAAATCTCAGCTCGGTAAAGAGTTTGAGATGAAGGACATGGGCGCTGCTAAGAAAATACTGGGTACGGAGATCAGAAGAGAGGTCGAACCGTCAATTGTTCTCGAGTCAGAAAGGCTACATTGAGCGGGTTATCGCGAAGTTCGGGATGCAAGATGCTAAGCCAGTGGTGACTCCATTGGCTCCACATTTTAGGCTCTCTGGTAAACAATCTCCCACTACAGCGGAATAGAAGGCATGCATGGAGCGTGTACCTTATGCTAGTGCAGTTGGCAGTTTGATGTATGCAATGGTGTGTACACGTCCAGATATTTCACAGGCGGTCAGTGTGGTCAGTAGGTTCATGGCGAACCCGGGGAAGGCACATTGGGAAGCAGTGAAATGGGTCTTGAGGTACTTAAAAGGTACCGCTGATACAAGTTTGTGCTTTGGTGGAGATACATGTCAGATCAGTGGGTTTGTGGACTCGGATTATGCAGGTGATCTAGATAGACGACGATCTACTACTGGTTATGTGTTCAGTATACATGGTGCTCCAGTTAGTTGGCGATCGATGTTACAGTCTACAGTGGCACTTTCTACTACAGAGGCCGAGAACATGGCCATGGCAGAGGGAGTGAAGGAAGCATTGTGGCTGTGGGGTCTTCTAGGCGACTTGAGGATTAAGCAGGATTGTGTGGACTTGTGGTGTGATAGTCAAAGTGCGATCCACTTGGCTAAAAATCAGGTCCATCATACTCGGACCAAGCATATCGATGTCAGGTATCACTTGGGATGTCATAGAAGAAGGCTCTAATGAAGGTGCACACAGATGAGAACCCAACGGACATGTTAACCAAGGTGGTGACAGGTAGCAAGTTTCAGCATTGCTTGGACTTGCTTCATATCAGCCCATGTTGATTGCCCATGAGGGCGAGGCCTTGCGGGGCGGTGTTGGGGTGAGGTGGAGTCTTCACCCGGTTGTAAGATCCACGGTGGCTTGATCCCTGTGAGGGTATGTAGGCAACCATGGTCAGAATGGTGCAGCCGGTTGGGTCTACAGATCAGTCTTGTTGAGGTACAGTTCTAAGGTGGGTGCAACTTCTTTTGGAGTTTGTCCAAAATTTGAGGTCTATCAAATGATGTACGAGGTGGAGAATTGTGAAGCATGGGTTCAGAACTGCTCACAGAATTGGTAGGTTTATGTTGACTGGTCTGCCAATAGTTGTGTTTAATGTGGTGTAACACAAAGCACATTAGTATTCATAGACAGGTAGACTTGTATGTTGACTGGTTTGTCAACAATTTTGTTCTTTGTGTGGTAAAACATAAAAGAGCAATTATTAGGGTGCAACTAACAAGATATGTGGTCAAGCATATAAACACATATGTGGTAGAACATATGAAAAAATGTGATAAGGTTGTATGAGTGGTAGAACTCGAGAGAAACAGGAGAAACTTGTAGAGAGTGTGAGCTTGGAGTGATTGTACAAGGAAGAGGTTGTTCTTCTCTTGGGTAGATCAAAGCTCCTTCTTGGGACGAACTTGCGGGTTGTGCAAGTCGTCGGTGTTCTTCATTATAGTGGAATCTCTCGTCACCCCGTGGATGTAGGCATAGCCGAATCACGTAAATCTCGTGTGTGAGTATCTCTACTTGTTATTTACATTCGTAGGTAATTGTTTTACTTTGATTGGTTGCTAGTTGTGTAGTTCATTGCTTGTTGGTTGTTGAACTTGGTGAAAGTTTCGATACAAGGTGTTTCTCTTCAGGTGGTTAGCTTCCGCAGTGCTACAGGGTATCCCTCTGTGGAGTACACCAATTGGTATCAGAGCCCTTTGTCAGATTTGGGTGGTAAAGCTCCAATTTGAGGTGTTTGAGTTGTGTCTTGTGTGGTGCCCACAAGGTGTTTGTTGAAATTCCTGAGAGAAGCTGGTTTGTGAAACAAGCGGAGAAATGACTTCTACAAGCTGCACAGTTAAAGTTGGGAAGTATGAGATAGAGAAATTCAATGGGAAGAATGATTTCTCCTATTGGAGGATGCAAATGAAAAATTTGCTAATCTCACGGAAACTGCACAAAGCTTTGGCGGGTAAAGAAAAGAAGCACAAAGATATGTCTGGTGAGGATTGGGAAGAGTTAGATCTTGAAGCACGAGCGTCGATCATTCTATGCCTTGAAAGGGATGTTGTTTTCTTGGTTGATGGTGAGGTAACGCTGCGGATGTGTGGTCAAAGTTGGAGGCAAACTTCATGACAAAGACTCTAACAAATCGGATCTATTTGAAGTCCAAATTGTATACTTGCAAGATGGAAGAAGGTTCATTAATCCGTGAGTACATCAACAAGTTTGATAGGTGTATATTAGATTTGAAAGACATTGATGTGAAGGTAGATGATAAGGATCAAGACTTCTACTACTTCTTCTGTTGTCGAAGTCTTATGAGAACCTAGTACAAACATTGATGCTTGTGGGTGACAATCTTACCATGGATGAGACTAGAACGTCACTTCTAGCGGATGATCTTCAGAAGATTGCAACTAGTGGTAACAAGGAGCAGACACAAGGGCTGTTTGTAAGAGGTAGAAGCAAGGAACGAGAAAAAGGCAAGGGAGGAAAGTCTAGGTCAAGTTCTAGACCTCTTGCGGAAAGGTCGTGTTTTAAATGCGGTGAGCTTGGGCATTTCAAAGCAAATTGCCCTAACAAGATAGCAGAATGGAAGAAGAAGAAAAAAAAAAAAAAAAGAACAACAACAACAGAAAGGCAGAAGGGAAGCAAGAGGTTGGTTATACTTCGGAAGAAGGGAGCAATGATGATTGTTTCTCCGTCACATGTGAAGAAGAAATCTCCGTTAAGTGGATTCTTGATTCTGGTTGCTCGTACCATATGTGTCCAAATAAGAAGTGATTTACTACCTATAGAAGCATTAATGATGGAACCGTGTTGATGGGGAATAACCATTCTTGTAAAACGGTGGAGCTTGGTTCTATTAGAATCAAGATGCATGATGGAGTGGTAAGAACTTTGATGGATGTGAGATATGCCCTTGATTTGCGGAAGAATCTTATTTCTATTGGTGCTTTGGACTCCGGTTGTTGTAAGATAGTTACATGGAATGGAGTGAAGGAAAGGTATTCGTCAAGGAAATCTTTATGCTCTTTTGGGTACGACGGTGGCAAGAAGTACAATAGTTGGAACTAGTGGAAGTGATGGAGACCCATGTGAGTGCACTCGGTTATGGCATAGGCGGCTTGGGCATATGTCAGAGAGAGGTCTAGATCTGCTTGGTAAGGAAGGTTTGCTGAAGAATATGAAGAAGCCTTGCATGGATTTTTGCGAGCATTGCGTGTACGGTAAAGCACACCGGGTTCAGTTCAAGTCAAGCAAACACAGAAGCAGAGGTATTTTAGACTATGTGCATACAGATGTTTGGGGTCCAGCTTCAGTTACTTCCAAGGGTGGTTCCAGATACTTTGACACGTTTGTTGATGATTATTCTAGGTATGCTTGGATTTATTTCTTGAAGCATAAGAATGAGGTATTCAGCACGTTCAAGAAGTGGAAAGCAATGGTTGAGAACAGAACGGGCAAGAAATTGAAGACACTGCGATCTGATAACGGTACAGAGTATACAGAGGGTGCCTTCAAGGAGTTTTGTGATCATGAAGGAATTGCTAGACACGGGACAGTCAGGAAAACACCACAGCAAAATGGAGTCGCGGAGAGACTGAACCGTACATTGCAGGAGCAAGTAATGTGTATGCAATCATATGCTGGTTTGGGCAGACAATGGTGGGCAGAGTCGGTTGCTACAGCTTGCTACATTTGCAACCTGTCTCCTCATTCAAAGTTAGATGGAGATGTACCTTACAGGGTATAGTCAGGAGAACATGCAGATTATGAGAGACTCAGAATTTTTGGGTGCACAACCTACTACCAATTCTGTGAGCAGTTATGAACCCATGCTTACTACCAATTCTGTGAGCAGTTCTGAATCAATGCTTCAAAGAACAGTAAAAAAAAAAAATTAGGGTTTTTTTAAATGAGTTGAAATTAGGTCAAATTGGTGAAAGGGGTAATAAGACTTACAAGGATTTTGCGATATTTGGCTTCCCCATTTGCGTCCGCGAAGTGTTCGAGGAAATCTTTGGCGTTGGCAGAGAGGGAGAGATTTGGGTTAGAAATTGAAACCAACGAGAGAAGAGAGAGGGAAAGAGTACCTCTGTCTCGATCGTAATCGGAAGCTGTGTTCATTGTTGTTGATTTGTGTGTGTGAGAGAGACGATTGAGAGAGAGAGAGAAATGGAGGGAAAGTAGAGTGGAGAAGAGGTGATATTCAGGGTTTTGGCGGGAAAACGAGGAGGCAGGCAGCTAGAGCTGTAAGGAGCTAGGCAGCAACTATATGCATCCCCAACTTTCGTTTCACGTCACCACATCATGAAGAATTTTTCTTTGTTGGTAATTAGTATAATGTTTTGCAAGGTTTCTTCTTCAAATCCAAGCTATATGATCGTGAGTTTTTTGTTGTTTTGTTGATTTCACCGTTCATAAGATATTATGAACTCAAATAGTTTACATAGAAAATTTTGTATGACCGAATTTGTGATGGTGTAAGGCGGAAATGCATAAGGTATACAGTAGCATTCAAATGCGATGACACAAAGTGAAAGTTGTGGATGCTCATAGCTGCTGCCAAGATTCAAATTCTCACCCCTGGAGTTTTTTTTTTATATCAAAAAAAATACTTTATTAAAGCGAATACTATTTGGAGTCTAGAAAACATTCCAAGTCCTAAAACTAACAACAACAATGGAATGAGCTAGCCAGTTACGAGATTAATTTACATAAACAAAATAAACTAAATAGTCAATGGAGGCATGTTTAAAAACTATGATTGATTTGCATCTTTTAAGCCGTAAAAACAAAAAATAAAAATAAAAATTCCTATGCAAGTATGAGTTGCATTTTGAAGGTGTATGAGCACATCACAGAATTCACCTTGATCAACTGAAACCCTTGCAGTTTAATCTCAATATGAACTCAATGTGGTCTTTGTTAGAAGGCCAATCGCCCGATTTATGCATTCTAGTCGTTTGTTCATTTTGATATTTACGCTACTAATCACCCATGTCCTGTTGGTTTCAAGTTGCTCTATTTGTTCAAACAAGATTTATAAGTAAAAGAAGTTCAAGCAACAAAACCAAAACCATCACAACTCTCCATATCTTTCGGGCGGGTTGGCTTGCCTTGATTTAGGCCTGCTCCTGTTTTGTAAACAAGATTGTTTGATCCTAAAAAACGGGCAGAAAAACCTTCACTGTCTGCCTACAAGTAAAACAACAGATTTCCTAAACATCCCTTTACAATCACCCTAATTGAACATTCCTTTTGGACTTCAATTACCTGTTCATCCATCGGTATGTCTCTCCAGCTGCAAGATCATCCCATAGTTGATTTGGAACCATGTAAGAAAATGATGAGTTTCTTGGAAGACTAATATCAGGATTTTCAAAATCGTCAAATCCTAGACCAGGTTGCCAGTGCTCTGGATACCCTGACTCTTGAGATATTAATCCGCTGTCCCCATAAGATTGATTACTGATACTTGAAACCGTTGAACAGTTGGAACTCCTGTCCTGAATGTAATCAGTTCTAAATTGACTAGTGTTCATCACAGCTGTTTGTTCATTTTGTAGCTGCAGAAGAGAAGCCATGGACTTGACTCTTGCCATGAGCTTTTGCTCATCGGAGCAGGCTGAAGGAACTGGGTCATATAGTAAGTGGTCTGCAAGGTCTTTTAGTGCTGAATTATTATGCGGTGGATGAGAAGGTCTGTTTTGAGAAAGCGAATATCCAACTTGGTTTGGTTGAGAGCAGAAAAGCGGCGCTTGAACCTGATTTTCCATTGCTAAACGAAATAATTCCCTTTGGTATTCAAAGCTGTGGTTTCCACTATGAGGGAACTCCATGACTGCATCACAAAATGGACAATATCAGTAAAACTATCTTTAGATAATGAAGACTTGAAAACTTATAACGTTCGTTAGAGGATTTTACCTGACATAGGTGAGGCTAAATCCATGGAAGTCATTGGTTGGACTCTTGGTCTCATTGTTTGGATTCGATGAAAAGAGGGAACTTGCATCATTGTGGAGGTGAACTGTGGTTGGAAGTCATGATATTCAGAAACATCTGACCCACCAAAGTTGAAGTGAAAGTATGGAGAAATATAGGAAGGAAAATGTCTTTTGCTCAACAGCATGAGCCCCTCGTCGCATTGTAAAAGCTTCTCATAGTGCTTCCCCATGGATCCTTTTGCAAATTGTACATAATGCCTCCTGCATGAAAACATTGCAAATCAGCAAATCTGCAGAATACCAGTTTAATGAAACCAAAAGACAACGATATTCTAAAATCCAAGTACTAGTTTCATTGTAGTACCTATTAAGCGTCGCTTGGCCTCCCGTGAAATCCGAAGAAGGTTGCCAAATAGTGTGTTTCCGGGGCTGTGGGTTGATTTCTCCGAAGAAAGTAGGTACCTTCTTTAACTGCATGAGATCCAATATTTCTCTTCATTAAAATGGATTTTCTATCAAACCGATCTTTGCTATAAATAGGGAATCATTTTTTCTCACCTCAATTTCTAGAACTTCATGTCCATTTTCAGGAAATACAGCTCTCAATGCAGAAATATCTGAAAATTGCAACTCAAGTTTACTCTTCAATCCTCCTTCCAATATCTCCCACACAAGTTTTCGCTTTGAAAAGTAACATTTGGCTACTACATCTCCATCTCTCTTAGATACTCTCTGCCAAAAAAAAAAAAAATTAATTCATTATTGTTCTAGTAAAGGCTCTACCATGCAAAAAAAAAAAAAAAGTTTGGTATCATACATGCACATGTTGTTCGTTAACGTAACAATTTACACTATTTTTATATCGATCTACTTTCGAATATTATGTCATTATTTCAAAATGTAAACTCTAAAGGTGACGTCGTAAGCCCCCACCATGAAGTTCTATCTGTATTTATATTAAATACTAGTCGATAACTAAATACTAGTCGATAACCATGCGCGCCTTTTGCAAGATTTTAAAATTAAATAGAGATAGATATATAGAAAACAATGAAATACCTCCCAAGTGCCAATTCTAAGCAATACTGCATTGAAATTGGAGGCCTTCCATTTTTCGCTTTTCTCTTGTTGTTCCAATGAATCCTTTGTTTGAGTACTTGGTTCTTCAGATTTCGTAAATTTCACAGAAGAAATTTGCTTTTCTGGGAAAAGCTTTGCTTGTATCAAGTCTAGAAAAGATGGAGTTTTACGCAATGTCAAGCCCAAAGGACTAGATTCCTCAGAGAGGTTCACATCTCCTCCTCCCTGCAAATAGGAACCAAAATTAATACTGTCACTAAAGCTGTTAAAAAAAATCACAACTTTCTCGATCAACCAAGCTCAACAACTGCTAAAAATCGAAACTTTTTCATTCAATTCAATCCAATACAAGAAACCCACTAATACCCACTCCTCAGATCATCGAAACAAGGAGAAATAAGGAACACCCAGATTTTCAAATCGATAAAAATAGGACCTTTAAACCAGAAACACTAATAACCCATCAAAACCCCCATTAAAAAAAATGTACCTGTTGTGGATTTTCGAGCATGCTCATCAACTTTATCCGTTTGGGTTGAGATTGGTTTGAATCAAAACTGTCTTCAGAAGTGGATAATTCATCATCATCATCATTATCTCTCTGTCTGCTGTTACTGCTGTTCCAAACGAGCATCCCCTGAGAAAAATCATCTCCTTCAACCATGCTTATCTGTTAATGCTCTGTTTTTTTAACAGAGATAGATAGAGAGAGACAGAAGAGAATAGAGAAAGATGAGTTGTTTGAATAGAATGGAAGTCTTGAGAGAAACCAATTCGTCTCTTATAATTAGAAGAAAAAAAAAAGCGAGCGAAACAGAGTCCCCTGGTATTGAGGAAGACGTCATTCTGACACTGACGCGTACACAGAATCTAATTGGAAATTTTTTTGGGGGGTTTAGCCTTGTTTTTATTAAGATATAAAAGATAAAAATGTGATTTTTTGTTTCTATAAAATGGTTGTTTGTGGTTTTGCTAGACTAATCAATGTGGTTGACTTAACGGACTACGATTAAAATTAGGAGTTAGAACATTTTTTCGCCTATTTCAAAAGTGAGAGATTTTGCTAGTAGTGTTGATTGCATTTTATTTTCATAAATTTTGGAGCAATCTATCTTTATCGAAATTAGAGAAATGCTGGAGTGGATGGATTCGACTTGTAATATTTAAAAAAAAAAAAATCTACATTTTCGTAGTGTCTTGACATTCCTTAATTTATGAATTATTGTTCTTGTATCTTGTTTATCTTTTTGTCTTCTAATAAATTCTCCGTATTTGGCAAAAAAAAAAAATTAGTTTGTAAAAAACTAAAAATAATGTCTTGCATCAATTTCGAATTGCCAAATTCGAAGCAAGATAGCCATAACATAAAAGCAAAATACAAAACCCAATTATTTGCAAACATACTCATAACTCTCAGCCAAACTATCAACAAAAGCATCAACTTTCTCAAAATTTGACACACAGATTATGACACCAATTTTGTTGGTAGCCAGTGAATAAAAGTTAATCATTTTGTTATAGAGGAATTCTAAATGTTGAGGAAGTGGGCGAGGAAACGAGCGAGGGGAGGGAGGTGGCGGGGTGGGGACTGTTCACCTCCCTTGGGATGTGTGTCATCTATTTTGGTGTACGCATTCCAAGAGAGATAAATAGTCCCCACCCCACCACCTCCCTCCCCTTGCTCATTTCCTCGCTCGTTTCCTCGCCATGTAGAATAACTCTTTGTTATAATTCTTCATTTTTCAATCAACAAGTTATTTCATTATCCTCAAAGCCTCAATGGACTATGTGTTATTGTCGTTATTTATTCATGTCATGATCATCGTATCTTCGAAACATTTAAGTCTACCACGTCAAGTTAGCTAGAGTCAATTCATATTTTCCGATCTCATTGATATCGTAAAAACTTAAATATAACAAAAACTACACAAAATTTTGTTTACTTAAATTCTACACCAGACGGCTCTCCACATATATATCTCTCAGCCGCCTCACGATACCCACTCACCACTGACATCACTATTGTATTTTATTTATTTCATTTTTTATATTTTAATTTATTTTTAATCATTCACACGTAACCGCCAATTGCCACGCTTACATAATCAGTTGACGTAACACAGCTATATGAACAGAATGTTCTATCATTGACATCTCCAGCCGACGCGGCATTCCTGTTATGGACCAAATTGTCCCTTATGAATCATTGGATAACATAAATTATCGCGTATGGTTGAGTGTGTAATTTAGACATCGACAGTGGGTTTTTGGGTAAATGAAAAAATTCCACTTGGTTATTTTGTTTATTCAGAAGCATGAAACGTGATTAAATGAACCTTTTATAAAGAGTTGAAAGACTCATGTAATGTGTGGGGTTTAATATGACTGGATTGATTTCTAGTGCGCTTAAAAGGTAAAGTTAAAGGTGATTGTAAGTTGTTTTTTTGGATTTTATAGGTTGATAAAATGGGGGTATGAATCTTGTGCCAAGTCACTCTCACTCACTCCTGATCCTACGAATTCTAGGGGGCGAGGGAAAGGGAACGAGGGATGGGTGTAATCGCTTTGAGATGTGTAGCGTTGTTTATCTCGAGGGGATGGGTGGAATCACCCATCCATCGCCCATTTACCTCGCTACCTAGAAGGGCTCCTCCTAATCCTCCATGATTCTAGAGAGGTAGGCTCGCAGAGCCAGACCCGTGCCAGGCCAACCCAATACCATCCATTGTTCTAGAATTTGGACCATTTTCAGCATATCTAGGATGATGAATGGTGTTGGGCTGGCCTGGCTCATTAGATTTTTTTTCTATCCTATCCTAGCTTACCACTTTTTATGTATTTTGATGTTTATAATTAAAAATTGAAAAAAAAAAATGGCGATGTATAATGTAGGAGTAATACTATGGTGCCTGATACCGTAGAATTAGGGATAATGTAGTGGTACATACTAATGAAACTTTTCTTATAAGTTTGAGATTTGTACATTTGATGCCCCTGTAGTCATTATATTCCATGTAGAAATTTCCCAAAAAGAATTTTAATGTGTCTTGAGTATGGGAAGTTATGTTAGAACTTAAGAACTTAGGTATGAATCTCAGGGTCAGTGATGTGTCCAAGTTTGTTATCTCAAGATTTAACCTGCAAAATAGGATTAGATTGCCAAAGATCATTTTGTTAGTAGCTGAAAACACTTCAATACTTAAGTTAGTAAACTGAGGACGAAGATGAATTTGGACAGAGTGTAATTGTAAGGTTTTTTGCATGTACCTTTATCTCCTTTTTCCTTAGTCTTATATAATAAGAGTAATTAATTATGTACGTGAGTTAAGCATGCATGACACAATGAAGGGGATGTTTCTCATAACGAATTCATCCTTCATTAAAATATGTCTAGGACTGAACAAAAAAACCGATCAAACCGACTAAATCGACCGAATTGATCAAGACCGAACTAAATTCGGTCAAACCGATTTCGGTTTTAAAAATTCAAAATCGAAGTGGTCGGTTAGGTTTTCGGTTTCTATGTGATTTTAACTGACCAAACCGAACCGACCGAATATATATAATAATAATATATATTTTATATATAAATATTATAATATGTTTAAAATAGTCGGTCGGTTTGATTTGTGTTCGATTTTAGTCGGTTCGGTTACGGTTTGCATAAATTAGAATCGGTTCGGTTTTCGGATCGGTTTTGTTAATGGTCGATTCGGTTCACGGTTTAGATGAAAAACCGAACCGATGGTTCGGTTTTCAGCCCTAGATATGTCACTGGGGGAGGGATTTTCTGCCATGACTCGTCTCCTTTATAACATCTTTGTCCTCTGGGGAGAGATTCGTTTAGGCCTGAAGTCTGAGCCTTTGACCTGTGTCATGGTCCATCACCAATGCCTCATTGAACTTTAGTAACCAGACCTAATAAGAGATAATTTGTGCCACGCATTCGTGATCAAAAAGTTATTTGATGTATCGAAAAGCTATTTGATGTATCATCAACTAAGAACAAAGAATCGGTTTCACGTCTCTTTTTCATTCCTAAAAGGCTAAAACAAAGAATTTGCTAGCCCATCAAAAATTTCCTCATTCCAGCTGAACACAGGCTAAGCGAAATGAGAATCAGAACCAAAAGTCCTCCAAATTTTGGGTGTTTACCCACTTTTGGATGCTCTGTTCCTATCAATTAGGAAATCAAAACTTTGGTGGTGAAAGCAGAAGGATGGGAGCATGCCAACAATAAAAGAGGTTGTTGGTGGCTTTGTGGTGTTGTGGAATTGCAAAATACATACCCCCAAGTAATGATATGATGGCAACTGTTGAAGAAAAATGTATTACTTATTTTGTTAGGAATGTGGAAACATCTACATCCCAATAATTCAGATCATCAAATTTCCAAAGTGTTATATGAAGTAGTGATATGATTGCAATTGGAAAAAAGATACCTTGTTTCTCTGGGGAGATTGTCTGTGTCAAAAAATAAATAAATAAGAAGAAGAAGAAAGAAATCTAAAAAGAGTTGTTTAAACCTTGTAAGAACCTCTCCAATCGTGTCCCTTATAATCCATCCTTGAAATCTCCGGATTTTTAGGGTTTCCTCAAAGTACTAAACATTAGTTTGTTATATTTAGTATCGAAAATGGGTTTTGATGATGATGATGAAAGCAACAACTGAAATGACACGATATTATAGTTTTGAACTGATATTGAAAGATAGATCTTTAAAATTATGTTCTATTTATAGTTTTAAGAATGGGCTTTGATGATGATTATGATGTTAATTTTAGGAGTCGCTTTACCCATTTAAAGTCTTCCTTCAGATAAGATCTTTGGGCGATCAAATGGCATGTTTAGTGAATCTTCTCCTAAATTATCCAATTGCATATATAATTTCAACTGGGTAAATGATGCAAAAGACAAACAAATCATCTGCCTAAACTATTCATTTTCACATTACAAAGATTTGCTTAAAATAATTACCCACTTTTTTCCTATGTTACATCAACATGGCAGTGGCACTGTGTATATCTTGATTACATCATTCTAAGGTGATAAAAACCCTCTAAAAGCCACCAAACTTCAATTGCACACTGCATTATATATATATATAAAATAACTCAAAAGTGGGTTCCTTGTAGTTCTAGATATGGTTTTCTTCCTCTTTCATCCCTTCATCAAATAAAGTCAATGCATGCTTGTAATAATCACTCAAAACTTCCCCCCACAACATCTCTCTAAGAGTTTAAAGATTATGATAGCTTTCATAAAAATAAAAGATGATTTCATGGTCACAAAATTTTAATTCATTGTTTCACTTCAAAAGTCTAAAAAAAACTTGATCACATCACCATTTCTTTCCATATCTTGCCTATAGTGGAAGGATGACCAAGTTGGTACTTATCCTTCTTTAAGGTGCCTTGTCATTCTATAATCAAACTAGGTTTTTCTCAGGCTTCTAATCATTGGTTATTGTTAATCTAATCCTCATAAAATAAAACAAAATCTTCTCCGGGCCCTCAAAGTGATTACTTAAACAATGATTAATTATCGTTAGAGTCAATCTTTGTAAGCCATAGTTATAATATTTTCCAAAAAAAAAAAAAAAAAACCATAGTTATAAACATTATCGATGAAAACTAAATGCGCGCTTATTCCACTCAGATCGATTCTTAAGTGAATCATGTTAACTATTGTACAAAGTTTATGCTAAAAATTAGCAGTCATTATTTTTTATTTAGAAAATAATTAGCAGTTTGGCAGTTACAAGGAGTCCACTTAATTAAGATATTTTCCATAGGATTTAATCATTTCTAAATTGTAAGGTGAGTTTCAAGATCTTAGTGGGGTCAATGTACATAGTCACCTAAGATCTTGAAAAGGGTTTAAACATCTACCCTAATAGGATATCTTTAGCTTTCAATCCTCAATGAAGATCCACTTAGTTTTTGGGTTGAATATGACTTGACCTTGGTTTGAAATTTTTATTTATTTTTCTCAATAAAGAGGGTGCAAAGCATCTAGACTGATAAAACTCAGTTATAGAATCATGCATGATTAAGGGAATGCCTAAGTACTCATCATCAGTACTTCCCAAAATTTCCTTTCTAAAACAATATAAAAATATGGCCTGATTAGAAAGTGGTGGAAGTATCATTCATAATTTTTCTTTTTTACTTTAAGTTCAACTTTCTCGTCTTCCCCTAAAATGATTGGAATTACTGCACCCCTGATTTAATTTCTAAGATAGATGAGGCACTGCTCTCCCCAGCTCTTTTCTAAAAGCCTTTTACGTGACCTAGTGATATTATCCGCTACTGCTCAATCACTGAGTCATCGCATATTTGGCTGTAGAATAAAAATAAATAAATAGTATTGAGACTCGAACTTCCACTAGTTCCGTAGACCCCGACCTTGATATATACTAGATATGCTCTCTCTATCGGCTTAAGATTTTAGAGAAGTTGGCAATTTAACATGGTATCAAAGCGTCCAATCCACCCGTTCCGTAAACTCCGACTTTGATATATGGTAGATATGCCGTCTCTATCAAATTAAACTGTTAGAGAAGTCGGCAATTTAACAGTTAGTGATTGCTATAATCCCCAAAACAGTCTCAAATGCTACTTGGTAATGATTAATTCCCTGGACTCATGAATCAAACCCTAAATCTTGCTTGATGGAACTCTTTTTGTCAATGAGCTAGAACTGACTAGTAGTGGGTTTAAATCAACCAATACTAAGAGGGTCTCCCAAAAGTTTCAACTACCCACTATAGGCACCCAAGATATCTTCACTGTTGGGCCGGCTTTAAGTGGGGTTTGAACTAGTATGTGCTAGAAGAATTTGTTGACGTAAACAGTGAAGAAGAAAATGAAGAACATGGTCATGGAGGCTGGCTTTGCTTTCTTTGTTTTGATTTGATTTTGCACCTTTTGAAGCATGAGTGAGCGATGATTAATTACCTATCCATATCTAAATTTTTTGTGATTCCCACTTTATATTATTTTTTGTTGAGCGTGTTCGTTAAAGATTTGATGAGGTGAAAGTGTCACTTGGAATATATCTGCATGTTCAAACCCTAAACTTATGATACCATCTGTCACAAATCGTACAAACCAAGTTAATTCTTGTCCGATAGTATTAGTTCTATTATTATTATTAACTATCTCATCCATCCACTCACTAACAACTTAATTATGGCACTTGGACAATCGAGTGCCTATTTCGTCGGCAGGGGCTCCACATTTTCAATTGCCTTCTCAAAGTTGGTGGTTTGTTTTTCCTGCGGCTCCAGGAAAGCAGTCATTGTTTGAAATTCTAGATGTTCTACATTTTCACTTGTCTTCTCAAACTTGGTGGTTTGTTCTTCTTGTGGCTCAATGAGACCAGTCATTGTGTCCATGAGCCATGGCTCATCAAGAAATTTTAGATGCTCCACATTTTCGCTTTTCTTCTCAAAATTACTGGTTTGTTCTTCTCGAGGCTCATCAAGGAGAACAGTCATTGCATCCATGAGCCATGGTTCATCAGGAAATTCTAGATGGTCTACATTTTCGCTTGTCTGCTCAAACTTGGTGGTTTGTTCATCATTTTCCGGCTCAAGGAAAGAAATCATTGTCTCCATGAGCCATTGCTCATTAGGAAATTCTACATCTGGCTCATTTAGCAACATGTTTTTGATGTCTGAAATTTTCGATTCATCTGAAAGAAGCACACCTGATCCATTCTCTGACGCCCATGGATAAAAATCCCTCTGGTTATCATTGTTTTCAGTATAGCTTTCTCCAGTTATCATAGCAGCTCTGCTTCCAAATTCCCCACTTTCAAAATAAATGTTTTCATGACCATGACCTTGGTTACCATCATTGTCAATATAGTTTTCCCCAGTTATCGTAGTAACTTCGGTTCCAAATTCTTTGCTTTCAAAACATACCTTTCCATGACCATGAAGTTGATTACCATCGTTCTCAATATAGCTTCCGCCAACATAAACATTTCCATGACCATGAACTTGGTTACCATTGTTCTTAATATAGCTTCCATCTGCTATCTCAGAACTGCAAGTTCCAAAATTTTCACTTTCAAAATAAACGTCTCCATGACCATGAGCTTGGCTACCATTGTTTTCAACATAGCTTTCGCCTATTACCGTAACATCACTAGTTCCGAATTCTCCACTTTTAGAATACATGCTTCCATGAATTTGAGCTTCTACATAAAAATAAAAAATTAGTATTGAAGGGTAATCAAATTTAAATGAATTTTTTGATCAAAAAATAAGTGAATAATGGGGTTATTACCTGAAATTGGTGGAGTTGAATGTTGAGGTTGTTTAAGGTACTTAGAAGGGATCTCTTTGCATAACTCGAAGTAAGGAGTTGAAGAGAAAGGCTTATTGTTTAGCTTGAACAACTCTATATCAGATCTCACAAGTTTTTTGTAGTGCCTCATTAGGGTTCCTTCAGGAAACTCAACAGAGTGCCTCCTGAATTAAGATAAGAACATTTTATACATATTACATATGTACGAAATACATATGATATGATAAATGTCATGGTCAGATAACAATTAATGAGCTGATTGTATATACCGTGAGACAAGATTTTCTCCAAATACCTGTTTCTTAATGCTTGTCCGCCTGTAGGATCCGGAGCAAGTTTCCACATAAGGGGTTTTCTAGGCCGCGGGATGTTCCTTTCTCGATAAAAGTCGGGCACAGTGTTCATCTGCATTAGGACCAAACGTTTCACGAAGTAATTTTTTTAGTAAAATATTTCATCTAATTGAAATGTAGCGTAATAACGAAAAAAAAATTAAGGGACTAACCTCAATTTCTAAAATATCATTTTGGTTTGGAACACAAACTGCTCTGATTGCAGCAATATTTGAAAATTTGATTTCAATTTTTTTCTTATATCCCATTTCAAAGAGTTCCCACACAACTCTACGCTTCGCGTAATAAAACTTTGCAACCACGTCTTCTAACCCATAGGCCACCCTCTGTTATTTTCAACGTTAAGTTAGTCTAGTATGCAACCATTAGGCAAAAAGTAAAAATATAAAAATAAAAATAAAAACAAAAGCAAATCTCTTCTTATTCATGGGCTTCAATCTCAATTGGGCTTTACTTTTGGGCATAATTCTTCTAGACAGCCTGATCTTAAAACATTGATTTGTGTTTTGGAGGGTGGTCTGCACGTGATCGGACCAACTCTATTCATTTCCAACTTCTCCAAACCCATGGAAATAAGGGTAGAGTGGTCTAATCATGTGCAAACCACCCTCTCAGGCACAAATCAATGCTTTGGGACCAAGCTCTCTAGAAGCTTGTTGGATTTGATCTCCCTCATATTCAGGAGCCCTTAACATGTTCTTGGCAGTCCGTCTAGAGAGCCAGGCTAGGGAGGCTCAATACCCTCCATCATCCTAGAGATCATTATAATCCACCAATCGAATACAAACACACACACAGCCCCTGACGCTGATATGGTGCTAGGGGTCTGATTCTCTAGATTTTTATGTTCTTAGACAAAATTTTGTAACAGGCATTAATAAAAAAAATTAGAGAGCTAGGCCCCTAACGCCAGATCAGCGCTAAGTGGGCTCGCTATGTGTGTTTGTGTTTGATTGGTGGATTATGAGGATCTCTAGGATGATGAATGGTATTGAAACTCCCTGACGCAAGCCTGACTCTCTAGACGGACTAGGCATTAATACATCCCTTGATTCACACTCAGATACACATTGTGTATCTTGAATCCATCAATGGATGTATCTAAACTTGTCTAAAAAAATTCCTAAGAAAGAAATTGTCCATTGTTTAGGGGAGATAGTACATACTGCATCACACGACTCTATTTATTTATTTTTCAATTTTCAGGTTGGTAATGGGACGAGATAGAATACACAATACCTCCCAATACCCAATCTTAAGTAGCTTGGCACTAATGTTGGCTGCTTTAAATGGAATTTCTATTTCGACTTGTTCTGATGCATCACCCTTCATGTTCGCAATTGTCTGGTTCACTTGAGGAGGGGGAGGAGGAGGAGGAGAAATCTGCCTTTCTTCAGTCAATATCTGTGGTTGCCTACCTTGTAATAATTGTGCTTCGATCAAGTTCACAAAGGATGGAGACTTTCGAAGACTCAAGCCCAAAGGAAAATTGGATTCTTGAGACAAATGATTTAGAAATTCTTGTAACTGCAAAAGTAAAATCATCATGAATTGATATCATTCAACTAAACAATGAAGATCATAGTTATACACATTTTTCGTAATTCCTTTCCTGCTACCATATCATTATCATTAGTTTTTCCTTGTTACGCGGTGTTTTTATGAAAATAAGTACGCATAAATAATACATCAAGAAGAAAAGGGGAAAAAACCAAACTAGTTAATATGAAATATTAATTAAAATTGTAAATAATTATCCAATTTTTGGAATAAATAGTTAATATTAAAAGGGTTACAATACATTTTTCATCACATGCCTCGTTTTAGAGACCAAACTAGATAAAGTACTCTAAGGATCACCTATCCCTTTCGTGCCTTTACCTTATGGTAGATTCTTACAATTAAGTAAACACTAACAATATATATTGGTTCTCACAAACTCATACACCAAACAAAATTAAATAAAAAGACGATAAACACCGTAAGTGGAAAAAGAAAAGAAAAAGAAAACAATAATAAGATTGAAATAACATATCAGAAAATATCTCATCGAAAACTTACAACAACTTACCAAACAAGGGTAAGAGAAAAAAGAGCACAAGTCATTGAAAAAGACGTAAACCTCGGGTAAAACTACTCGAATGAAGGATAAAATTAAGACTGATACTGATCAAACTAAAGATATTAAGCATAAATAGTAATAGAGACTGAATTACAAAGTATAATCTAATACCCCTCTTGGATACTCTTCACATCCTATCAACCTAACCCTTTTGGGATCAGATTCAAGAGTGTTGGATGATTCCCCAAGAGCTCCTTTTCCCTTCCAAATGGGCATGTTCTTAGATGGAACATCTTGATTCCCACCCATTGAGTCCATCTTCCAAGTGAACCCTAGCTAGCTGTCTGTCACAACTCATGAAAGCCATGAGTGCATGGCTTGCACATATATAGACATTTTTGAAACAAATTCTTTTGGCATTATTTTCATATAAGTTTTTTTTAATATTTTGTTTCTTTGTTCTTTACAGGGGGTCTTTATTGATACCCTTGTTTGTGTGGGTAGAACTTCACTAAACACTTCCTCTTAATTGAACTTTCTCTGAATTTTAAAGACACTTGGCAAAATGTAATTATATCCACCTCATATAAGACAATTCTTCTTCAACAACCCTTACCATTTCACCTTACAACTCATCTGTGTGGGGTTGAGTTTGTTACAATTTCCAAAATTCAAAGAACTCAATTTCATTTCGGGTTTGTTTGGTTATTCATTTTTTTTTGTATTTTTTTTTATTTGGTTGTTTATTTACTGACAATAAATCAATTTTTCGTAAGACCGTTTTTCCACTACTCAAAGGAATTCAAGTCCGAGGGGTTGGCCTCGGAATCAGATTTAGAGAAATGGTTTCAATTTTTATGTTTATTTTCCGTGCAACCAAACATACCCTTCGTTGCATTTGGTATCTTGAATTGGATTGGATTTTTTTTATTTTTTTTAATTTTTGTTTTTGCCAAATTCGAAGATTTTTATTGAAGATAAGAAGAGAAACAAAATTCTAGAGAAACCATTTCTAAATCAAGGAATGCCAAGATACCATGAATGTGTCAAAATACAAGTTTTAGAAACTTGAAAGGCTCACAGAGCGAATACATCATCCACAACATTTCCCAAATCTCCATAAATGAAATATATAAGATTATTTGAGGAAAGTGATGAAATTGTCAAATTTAGAATTTCGATAGAAAAGGTAAAACAAGAGTAGATAAATGTCTAAATAGTAGCATCCATGTATAAACAAAGATTATGTTGTTGAATTTGACAAAAATAGTACTAAATATATATATGTTTGTTGGACGAACTTTAGCACTTATTTTATGGCAATATTCACATATTTTTTAAGTTATTATTTAATTTTCAATAAATGCACGGCCAAGCTATAGAGTTCACAACATTTATAACTTAAAACTCATGAATCCTTCTCTTAGACAGGTTAAAGTTCTTACGAAAATTTTATTTCTTTGTGATGATGTAAAGTATGATGAAAGGATAAGTGAATGGTGTAAACTTGATGAACCGTTTTGTATTAGATTTTAATTAAAGTTTGGGATCCTAAATAACCCCTCTCGCTTTTCGAAAAAAAAGTGTTTGTATTTCCAGTTTTTTATAACCATGGGAATTGTACAGATATGTTTTCCATCCCGATGCTTAGCACAACTCCTAATATTTCTAGCAATGGTAGTAATTAGTAATTATGCTTCCATCTTGCAATTGGAGTTCAAAATGGATTGGTCCACACATCCTAATTGTGTAGACTACGAGAAAGCTGGACACCATTATGCGTTTGATGAGTTCAACAATTTTTTTCTTTGCTCGTGTTCACCCAATCAGTGGTAGACCCAGGAATTTAGTTAGGGGGTGAAATGACAAATAATTATTATTTAATAATATTAGTTATCAAGAGTGGAGCCAAAATTTTTTCCATATCTTAGCTAGTAACTAGTAAAAAATACAATTATCAAAAATACATTACATATACCAAATTGAATCTAGTTTAGTCAAATTTTAAGCTAAAATAGGATCTCAATATCGATAACCTTAGCAAGAGACAAACGAGCATAATAACTAGAATATATAACTAAAATCACAAAATAATTAAGATAAATATATCTAGTTGAAGCTAAAAAAAAATTATGAAATTAGCGTACATAATATGATCTTAATACAATTTTATAGAAAAAATGATTTATATTAGGGGTGGGCAAAAATCGATTTAAATTCGGTTAACCGACCGAACCGAAATATGAGTAGAAATAAATAATTTAAGCCGAACCGAACAGATTATTAACGGTTAAAAATCGGTTTTATGGTTTTGAACCGATCGAATAACCGAACCGACCCATTAATTAATATATATATAAATAAATAAATAACAAGTAGGTGTCAATACTTGAGTTGTGCAACAAATGCACTGTAATACACTCTGTTGCACTGAATCATCCCCCTTCTCTCAAAGTTTTCAATTTTGGGCTAAAAATTGGGTCTGTGAAAATATTGGGCCTGTAAAAAAATTGGGGTATGTTTTAATGAAAGCCTTTGAAGTGCTTGAGCCCGAAATTTCGACCCAACGAAACCTAACCGATCCGAAATTCGATTCAACCGAATTCACCGATTTACAAGTACAAAATTCGATTTCGGTTTGGGTTTTGGGCAAACCGAATAAAATTGGTTCGAAATCGGTTTGGAGCTCAAAACCGAACCGAACCAAATCGATATTGCCCACTCCTAATTTATATAAGGCTCAAATCTTGTACGAGTTTGCTATTTATATATATTTTCATTGAATTCTATAATTATTAATTTCAAATACTTTTTTTTGTTGAAAGTTTTATACAACTTGTGAACAGGTAATTAATATCTTTATTATTTGCAATTAAACTTTGCAACCACTGCACCAGCAAAAAACATATTTAAATAATTGAATGAACAATTTTTATATTATATGATATATTTTTTTTCTTTCTAAAACTAATATATAATAAAAATATTTTAAAAGTTGAAGACAGATGCCCCCTTGGTAGATACGCCTCTGCACCCAAACGGAGTTTTACAGTCATCCATGTTCAGGTAAGCTTAACAAAGCTGATGTAGTTGTCTTTGTCCAATGCCCTTTCCCAAGATCATCTGAAGGGAAAACATAAATTTTAAAGGCTAGCTCGTCCAGTAAAGTTTCTTCCACGAATAATTGTAGTTAGGCTTGACAAATTTCATGATTGTGGATGCAGGTAAAGGAACAAAGAGTGCGAAAGACAGACATGGTAACTTTCACAATAACTTTTAACACTCGATGAATTTCGTACATAAAATTTACTGATACTGAAAGCAAAGCTAAAATTTAGAGAGAAAATAAAAGTTCTTTCTACTTGACGAATTTCACATGTTGTGCATGCAGGTAGCAATGGTACAAAGTCAGGCAAAAATAATGATTTATGGTATGCTAGCTTCACAATAACTTAATTAGACTGAGCTATCCTAGATAGGAAAATTTAATTTAGTTTGTCAGAAGTGGATTAACTAAGTCCCTGATTCTAGAGCGCGAGGGCAGTCCAATACTGCTCATCATCCTTGATATGCACATCAAGGCACATCTCAAAGATGATGGACGGTGTTGGGCTGCCCTTGCGCTCTCCTCACTCCTTAGCAAAGATCTTAACCAAGTACTTCCTTTTTTTTCCCTGCACCATATAGGAATATCTCCTCCCGCTGTTGTCTAGTCCGTGGACGGAGTTTCAAGAAAACAAGAAAGAACACAAATGCCGAAGTGATTTTGAAAAATACCCCCTTGCTCTTCATGGACACACACATTCACAATGCGTTAAAGGATAAACTAGGCCAAGAATTGGTAGGAGAAATCATGTAAATATTGTCAGCCTTATGGGATTTTGTGTTGAAGCCTTGAAGGTCGAAAACAAGCACTTTTGTGTGAATATATGCTTAATGGATCTCTTGGTAAGTACATCTACAATAAAAATAACACTAGTGCACCGCACCCTTTAGGATAGGAGAAATTTTATCGGATTGCTCTTGGGATATCGTTAACTGGTTAAGAGTATTTGACACCGTGCTTGTAATACTCGTGTTCTGTATGTATTTCGACGTCAAACCTCACAACATTCTGTTAGACAAATATTTTTGTCCAAAATTTCAGATTTCGGTTTGGCTAAATTTTGCTCGAGAAGGGAGAGCATTGTTCCTAATGCGTCCAAATTGGTCTCTTGCAAATTTGTTTTGTAACAAATGTCAGATTACCAAATACCGCCTATTTGGTGGTCGAATGCACTCTGATGCTTAAGTTAGTAATTTTGTTGGAGATGGAGATTAATCTGGACAAAACTCAGTTAAAATTGCATACCTTTATCGAATTTTTCCTTTACTTTATATAATAGTCATTATTAATTCTTTGCGCAACTTAAGCATGTGAGGTCATTGAGGAGAAAAATTCTTTGTAACAGTCTCCTCCTTTATGAAGATGCGTCTTTGAAGGAGTAACTCCACTACGAATATTTTTTCTATAATGTTCATTCATCTTTAATGAGAAGAGAATTTTGTTGGACCTGATTTGGACATCTATCATGCTTGTTCTCTCGAGTTCCGTTTGGACTTTTATAACTGAATCCACCCTTTTTAGGTTTTATAAGTTGGTACGGTCTTGAAATACTTAATCCTCGTGATGAACTATCTTTGGCCAAGTAGATAATCATGATGATAGTCTTTTGATGCTTAACGTTATAAAGCACCAGAGCTCTATTGTAGGAACTCTGAGGGTGTGTCTTCAAAATTAGATGTTTATAGTGATGGAATGATGGTGTTGGAAATGGCTGGAGGAACCCAATAGTGAAGACAAAGTGCGATTTATTTCTGCAATGGAGTTCCAATCGTTTGGAGCGCCATCGGAGCATGCGGGTTGGTGAAATCAAAGAGAAGTTTGCGGAAGATAGTATGAGAAAGATGATGATAGTTGGTCTATGGTGCATACAAACACATCCAACAAATTGATAGGTAGTCGGTGGGGTTGACGGGTTCGGGTCAAATTGCTCACCGTACTCCAACATCTAATCGTTCTACATGGTTTGAGAGATCTAAACGAACCAATCGTGTTACAACAATTGCAGAAACTTCTCATACTTGTTGTAATTATTTGGTCTGTTTTAAACTCGATTGATGATGGTGGGGTTGTGAAATTTGAAACTTTGTTGTATGGAAGAAGAGACGAGCTTGCTGAGAATGAACTTGATTGAATTGTGCAATTCAGTCCCCCCTCCCCATGGCAACGGCGAAATATGCGTGTTCTTAAGGTAATGTGTATGTACCCACCAACTATTTGATATAATTTTTCTGAGAACTCATCAATGGTGTTTTAGTCAATCCATTGGTTTCAGTAGCTTTGCTACATTCATGGTTCCGAACCAAGGGTATGCCTGCAGACAGGGGCTGAAATGCTCCCATGCGAGGCTATTATTGATGACTTTGCTTTTGGTAGACAAATTTTATTAAAAAAATTTTATATCAGTTAAAAGAAACAATGTATAATACTTTAGTTTATTTATTTATTAGTGCTGATTACAGGTGGGATATTAATCGACAAATTGACGGTAAAGTCTTGGAAAGTGAAACAATGAGTCAAGTTGAACATATTGCATATGGCTCTCAAAGCAAGTTGTGTAGTTTTGTGGTCATCATATTATTGTTTCAGAAGAAGATTGATCAATCATGTTGAATCAATTGTGTCAAAACCTGATTCTCATACTTGTTGTTGTAATTGGTTTTGCAGTTGCATGTCTCAGTCAGAGGACAACCACGGTGTAGTTATTCCAATTGCGGAAACTTTTGGGTTAATATCGGTTACCCCTTCTTGTCACAGAATCAAACTGAAATAGAAATTTATGGAGGACTACTGCAGATACCCAGGTTTTGGCATTTCTTGTTCTAACGGACACCCCATCTTAAACATCTGCCGGCGAACATTTCTTGGTGAGAAGCATCAACTTTTCTGAACGAACCATCCGAGTTTGTGAACACAAAGTTTGGTTGGACAAACTTGTCCTAGAATAACCTTCGGGAGTACATCAACCGTCGGCTTTGGGATTCTGCAACCAGGAACAAATATCTGAGAATATTACAATGATTGTAATTTGGAGGCAACCACCTTCTGTGCCATTTCTATCATGCCCAGGATCCACGCATAAGCCGTGTCTTATGTAATCCACGCAAATTCATCAGATGAAACTTTTAATTCTTGGGAATCTATCTGTACAGATCATTTTATGATCCCAGTGCTCGGCACAGCTCCTAACATACAGAAACTAGTGGCAGTTATGCTACCATCTTGCAACCACGGGCGAAATCAGAGTGGAAGTACACATGCTCCTTGTCTACAATGCGAGGAAGGAGGACACTGGTGTGGGGTTTATGAGTTAAGCGATGCTTCGCTGCTTATGCCCAGATTACCTCTGGTCATGTTCAGGTAAGCTTATGGCAAGGATTGTGATTTCGTTTTTCGAATTAATTTTGTACCCCTGATTTTAGAAATATTTCGTTTTGTATAGAAAAAACATAAAAATTTCAGTCGTGATTTCAAATATAGCAATATAAATTATTCATTTTAATTTCTTAAATACTACATAAAAAGTCTCATACGACTCGCAGTGTCGTACAAACTGAATATTACATAAGAATCAATCACATAACAAACTTTTGATACTAAAATAACATTATAACATATTAAAATATACAGAGATTAAAATATTTATTCTTTTCTCAGGAAAATTTTGACATATTTCGAATTTCGAAAGAGATTAAGGTAACTTCAAAATAAGAAATATTCGGTGAAATTTTGACATATTTCGAGAAGTCCCATTCATTGCTTGTGAGTTTTAATTCTCTCTAATAACAATAAGAATATTAAAGAATACTTAGTAACAATAATAATTTATCCCTACGTTTTTTTTTTGTTAGTTAGTTAAAAAAAAGTTTATCTTATTCAATAAAAACATGTTAAAGAAGTGAACTTATATCAAATGAAACAAAATATAATAACAATTGTTATAATTTTTACCTAAAAGTTTTCACGTGATTTAGATTTTGACAAGTTACGATACTTGGGTAATATCGAAAAAAAAATTAAACGGTGTCAATTTTTTCAATGACCAATGTTGACATTGTACAATACAAAACTGTATCTCAAATTGAAACTATACATTACTATGGAAGTTATAGCAACTTTTCCAAAATTATTTCATACTTAAATCTCTATTTTTTATTGCTTATCCTGAAGTTTACCTCTCATGAGTTGAGTATGCTTAATTCATTTTTTATTAGCTCAGTAGTATTATGTAACTTGAAGATAAAATATTTATCAATACACGAACTCATATATTTTTTATTGTTTATTTTAGGGTTACATATAGTATGTAGAGTACACTTAATTTCATTTTTATTAGCTCAGTAAGTATTATGTAAACTTGAAGATAAAAAATTTCTCAATAATCTTTTTATTGTTTATTTTAGGGTTACAATATAGGTATGTATCCGCTTAACTAATTTCAAATAGAACAACGTGGTGGGGAGTGACAAAGGCACGAGTACACGTTATAGGAAAAGTGTGCAGCCATGTCAACGACACAAGTAATACACTAGTATAATATATAAAGCCAAATAGATTTAGATACTTATGTTGTAGATTATTAATTGTTTCCTTTTAAGAATAAATCATGAGGCTTCGACTCAAAAGTCCAAAAATAAGAGATTTATACTTAAAAAGCGAAAATAACAAATCTCATACTCAAAGGTTCTCAAAACCAGAAACAGTCACATGTCATATTTTAAAGTAAGGTCGAGGGAGCCTTGTTTAGGGCCCTTTTGTGCCTCTTTGGTTTTTTTTACATTTTTTATCCATTTCTTAAACACAACCACAGACACCATCCATAGAAGAGATAGAAGTGTCAAAAAAATCCCAAGAGCCACAAAGAGGCCTCCAAACCAAGGCTCCTTAGAATTGTTGCATATTTAAGGAAAATTGCTCATGTTTTGTTTTAAAGTATGTCCTTTCTCCAATAGTAACTATCTGATCAGAGTTCTCAATCAGAGAGCAACTCATTATCACTTCTTCTCCTCCACTGCTTTTCCCTCCTACTTTCTTACTCTCTCAATAAAAATTGAAGGACTTGCATAGTCTCTTTGCATCTCGAGTGAAATCCTTTCTTCTCCACCTTGAATCCATCGATGATTCTGAACCTATCAAGTTAGGGTTTTTACACGGCTTTGGGGGTCGAATGAAGCGAAAATGATGGTTTTGTGTGATTGATTTGATCTTCCATGGTCGTAAATAGATGTTTACGGAGGAATTTTGAGATAGAAAATTGATCGATGAAATGTGTTTTCAGTTTTGGATATCTGTCTTCGGGTTTTCTTTGACGCATGGGAGATATTTTTAGAAATTTCTTAGTGATGAAATTTGAGTTATTCATCTTTCCAAAGAAAATTTTTGGGTTTTACCCTATCTCAAAATTGGTAATGAAGATTTGAGCAAGAAAATTTAAGAGATGGAGCTTCACATGATTCAATAAGGGTATCGTTAGTGATACATTTTATTTACAAGAAGGATTATCATAAGGAGTGATACTACACTGCACCGGGATTGTGCCTGGTTTTTGTGCCTGGTGCTACAGGCACCATTGATATTTCTCGAGATAGGCATACGTTCATATCGCGAGGAATATCAACGGTGCCAGGTAACACCAGGCACGAAACCGGGCACAATCCCGATGCACTTAATAATTCCCGTATCATAAGTGATGCCTTTATTACAAGAAAGGTATCACTTAAAAACAAAAAAGGTTTCATTCCGATATAATAAAGTTGTCCCCTGATTTCTAGGGAGCAAGGGAGTTAGCGCAAGGGCAACCCAACACCACCCACCCTCTGCCCTCGCTCCCTAGACTTACTCAAGTTTGTCAATATAAAAGTTATCATCAGTGGTAACACTTACCACTTTATCACAAGAAGGTTTCACCCATTTAAAAAAGTTTCTGCCAAATAACACCACCAATTTCACTGAAGAGACACCACCACTATATAAAATTAAAATAAAAACTAACCATTCTCCTCTCTCCCTTTCTTTTCATCAATCACCACCCACTCTCCTTTTCTTCCTCTTCACGACCACCACCTCGCCACTACTACTCCTTTCTTCTTCTCAATCACCACCACCACCACGCCACCTCTCCTCCTACTCCTTCTTATCTTCTTCATCATCAATCACCACCGCCACCTCTCATCTCACCTCCTTCCATCTCTTCTTCTTATCGTGTTTTTTTTTCTCTTATTTCCTCATTTTTTTCCTCCCTGTTTTTTTCTCATTCGCCCTCGTGAAGGTTCCTGCGAGTGAATAAAAGATTTGTCCCTCATAGAGGTTTCTGCGAGTGGGGAACCCAGACTTCCCCAAATCTATGCGGGTGTGGATTCCCTACTCGCAGGAACCTCCGCGAGGGCGAAGGAGGAAAATAAACTGGGAGAAAAAAGGAGGAGAAGAGAAAAAAAAAAAAGGGAAAAAGAAGAAGATGGGATGTGGGATGAGAGGTGGCGGTAGTGATTGATGGAGAAGAAGAATAAAAAGAGATGAGGAGGCGAGGTGGCGATTGAAGGGTGGAGGAGGGATGAGGAGAGGTGGCGGTGGTGATTGAAGAAGGGGGAGGAGGAGAAGTGGCGATGGTGATTGATGGAGAAGAAAAAAATAATAGGGGTTAGGGTTTTTTATTGTTTATATTGTGCGTCCTTAAAAAAAGTGGTGGTGTCATTCAGAAAGTAAGGGGTTGATGGTGTTTTTCAATGAAATTGGTGGTATTATTTAGTAGGGTTCTTTTAAAAAAAGGTATCACTATTTTTTTACAAGAAAGGTATCACCTTAAAACAAAAATGGTTTCACCTAATTCAATAAAGGTATCATCAATGATACACTTATTATAAAAATGATATTAGCAATTTTTTTTTATTTTTATTTTTTTTACAAGAAGGGTATCACCAATGATACACTTTTATTATTATTATTTTTTTAATACAAAAGATGGTGATACCCTTTATTACAAGAAAGGTAAGACCTAAAAAAAAAAAGTTTCACTTGATTCAAGAATGGTGTTTTTTAGGTTTCACCTGATTCAAGAAGGGTATCTCCTCTTTGAAGCCTTGCTCAAATCTATCATAGTTTTCATGTCAAGCAAACTTGAAGGGTTTGTCTCCTTGTACCACACCTCATTAACTCTCCAGTTATAGATATTCGGGTTATAATTTATAACTTAGAAAAGTGAGAAAGAATGTCTAAAGCAAGAATTTGTGGGTGCCATGATAAAGTAAAAATTCAAAAGAGAAATTCTAAATGTTGAGGGAAAGGGCGAGGAAATGGGTGAGGATAGACATGATGCCGCTACAGTGAAGCTGCTGCTATAGGTTGTCATGTTGAAAATTTGTTTCCCAAATTGCCCCTCATTTTCTTTAACTACGAAAATGCCCCTCAACTATCTAACATGGTACTCTCCCCCATGCATGATCGTGTAGAGCTGGTCTCATTCTCACCTAAATATCTCAGTATTTGTGTCAAATGTTACCAATCTCCACAAAAATGCCATTAAAGTGTATTAAAGTTAGTAAACTAATAATTAAGATAGAAATAACAAGGGGTAGTTTGGATTAAACTGTGTTATCGATTTATCGATAATTTGGATTTCCAATTTCTCCTTCTCAACTTTTTTTTTGTTTCTAATTAAATTATATTCTATAATATTGTTGGATAATTCTAAAAGCCCAAAATATTAGTGGAGAGATTCTGATTATTAATAAAGTGGTAATGATTATAGAACAACCTTCCATATTATTTTTTAGTGAGGTTGGTGGTTTGGAATTATTAAATGTTTTCATAATATGAGGTTAGTGTTGTATCAATTATTTTGTTTTATCACACTAACTCATAGAAAGTTATTTCTCACATTATATCATAGCAATGTTTGTACTTGGGTCCTTGCACTTAGGTTTCTTTGATGAGGTTGAAAACAAAAATGATGGGGAGTGCCGAAGGCACGACCCAAGGACCAGGGTGGCATGCCTTCGGCATGACACGTGGTACATACTACGTGGAAAGTGCGCGGCACAGCTGATACACTAGTAAATGGTTAATGGATTATCAAGTGTGTACATGGCAGATTTGTAGAGCTAAGTATCATATTTACAAAAGTACCCCCTTGATGTTGTTTTGTTTTGTTTATTTGAAATGAATTTGATACAAAAGGAATTTATGAAGGAAAAGTGGGAAATTAATAATGAGACACCTTCAGAAACACTATTCCTCCGCCCCATAATCATTATAGTGTAGTAGAT